>BGPT01000511.1:4968-125490 GCA_003297045.1 Symbiodinium sp. clade C Y103 | reverse complement strand
CGTGGCTGCATTCCGCAGCTCCTTGTGCTTAGGCCGGCGCTAAAGCCCACTAGAGGGCGCACATAGCTATGGGTGCAAGGAGAAAGTAAAAGTGGTGGACGCACTTTGCTTATTGTTNTGCTTAGGCCGGCGCTAAAGCCCACTAGAGGGCGCACATAGCTATGGGTGCAAGGAGAAAGTAAAAGTGGTGGACGCACTTTGCTTATTGTTATCCTCTTGTTGATTTTTTTTTCAAGGTTTGGGTGCGCAAGCTGCCAATAACTGCCAAGTGCCAAGTGGCTGCAAGTGGCTGCGTGTCCGAATAGCTGTTTTCCCGTCAGATCATCAAAACTTGAAAAAAAGTGGGTTTGCATTGTTCACTCTTTTTTCAAGATCTGGGCGCGCGAGCTGCCAAGGGCCAAGTGGCTGCAAGTGGCTGCTTGTCCGAGTAGCTGTTTTCCCAACAGATCCTCAAGAGCTTGAAGAATTACTTTCTTCGAGTGATCCCCACTATGATATATCTATCTTGACATTCTTTCTGACAATTTTTTTGGCAGGGAAGAGGACGAGAGGACAACTCTGGTCTCTAGATTTCATCAGGGTTGTCCTCTCCTCCTCTTCCTCCTGGCATTCTATCTGACATTCTCTCTGACATATGCTCTGACATTCTATCTGGCATTCTATCTGACATTCAATCTGGCATATCTTCTGACATTCTATCTGGCATCCTATCCGGCATATCTTTTGACATTCTTTCTGGCATTCTATCTGGCATATCTTCTGACATTCTTTCTGGCATTCAATCTGGCATATCTTCTGTCATTCTTTCTGGCATTCAATCTGGCATATCTTCTGACATTCTTTCTGGCATTCTATCTGGCATATCTTCTGACATTTTTTCTGGCATTCTATCTGGCATATATTCTGACAGTCTTTCTGGCATTCTATCTGGCATATCTTCTGACATTCTTTCTGGCATTCTAGCTGGCATCTCTTCTGACATTCTATCTGGCATATCTTTTGACATTCTTTCTGGCATTCTATCTGGCGTTTGAGGTCCGGCAGTGCCCACTGGGCTCTGGGGCTCAGTGCTGAGGTCCGGCAGTACCCACTGAGATCTGCTCGCGGTTGAGGTCCGGCAGTGCCCACTGAGATCTGGGGCGCGCGGTTGAGGTCCGGCAGTGCCCACTGCGATCTGGAGCTCGCGGTTGTCCGGCAGTGCCCACTGCGATCTGGAGCTCGCGGTTGAGGTCCGGCAGTGCCCACTGCCATCTGGCACTCGCAGTTGACGTCCGGCAGTGCCCACTGCGATGCAGTTGCGGTCCGGCAGTGCCCACTGAGATCTGGCACTCGCAGTTGAGGTCCGGCAGTGCCCACTGAGATCTGGCACTCGCAGTTGAGGTCCGGCAGTGCCCACTGAGATCTGGAGCTGGCGAGGACGAGGAGAAGGAGAAGGAGGAGGAGAAGGCGGACGGGGAGCTGTGATAAAATCTAACAACCCTCACCTGGAAGGTGAGGAAAAAAGTGGTTTTGCATTGTTCACTTTTTTTTCAAGATCTGGGTGCGCGAGCTGCCAAGTGCCAAGTGGCTGCAAGTGGCTGCTTGTCCGAGTAGCTGTTTTCCCGTCAGATTCTCAAAACTTGGAAAAAAAAACGGTTTTACGTTCCTTCCAATCTATTTAACAGTAAACTTGCAATTACTTGACAATCCTCATACAGGTTTTCATCGTCTAGGAGCCTATGAATCTATGAATCTATATTCCATCTATAATCCATCGATAATGTGAAAATCTATTCAAGCCCAATTTCCGAAAATGACTACCTCCATCTGTAATCAGACCAAAATTGCATTTGGGGATGGGGCAATACCTACGGAACCCCTTTCAGGGACCACATTTTGCCAGCTATTTGGATGCTCAGCCTAGGTTTTGAGCCATCCCATACCAATTGATTCAAGCCCAATTGCTCTTTTCAAGAAATAAGTTCAAACCTTAACACCATTTCCAGATGAGGATATTTTGGAAATCTATCAACTTTCCACATTCAACCCTGCATGTTTTTCCCCCAAGTCATTTATCTTTTTTAAGATACATGAAGAGAACTCCGCACCACGGCAACAGCACAGCAACCTCCGAGTTCCAGGCGCCTGGAAGCTGGAGCCCAGCACCGGGGTGCTCTGCAGGTCCAACTCCAACGACTCAATGGGCATCGCCGGGCCCGTCGGGTGCTCCCCGAAGGGTCACCGGCCGCATCACCGGCGGTGCTCGTGCTCCGTTGCTGAGCCGACAGCTGTGGGAAATCTGGGCTGAACAGCGAAAACCGGGATGGACCGGCATGACCGGGATGGTTGGGATGGTTGATGTATTTGGTATGGGAAAACACATTGAAAAGAGATTGGAAAAACGCTTAGGATATCTTAGGATAAATTCAAGCAACCTTTTGATGAACTGATGATGGTTGATGTATTTTCGGTTCTTATGGTCTTTCCGTTGAGTAGTCTGCGTGAATCATTTCACTTTTTGGGGCGGGGCCAAGTGCGCACTTCGGATGGGAACCCTGGCCACCTCAATGAATTTCATCTGATTCGTGGTTTCGTCCCTTAGGAAAAACATCATCTTAGCTAAGGAAGAGGAACCAATGAAACGCCATCTGTGCCAGCTGATCCATGAATGTGGGTAGACGGTAGATGTATGGGCATATTTGGGCCACACCGTGCACTGTTCTGCCCATCATCATTTGTTCAGTGTGTAATGTTAAAACTGGTACATAAAATCAGGATAAATCAGGTCTGGTTTACTCTCGTTTACAACATGAGCTACAGCTATTGTGCTAAGGGCCAGCATGGATTCGTCGCTGTTTTCCACGAACTCTTGGACTGTGGCTCCGTGGGGTGAAACCTGGGAGTAAACGGTCATTGTTTCATTGACAATGGCTCGATCGTTGGCGCTGTGAGGCCCATGGAAACTCATTCCCACCATAGAGGTAGCCTCGCAGCCGGATGCCAACTTCAAGGTTCCTTGGATGATATTGGATGATGGGGTTCTTCGAAGATCAGTTCTGTTGTTTTTTTCAGATGGCGCAACAAGAAGGTGCAAATCTTTTGCTGACTGCTTTGAGTTGATTGATGAGCTTAAAACTTGGCATGTCGCATTCCGTGAAAGACAAAGATGTGTGTCCAAACAGTCCATTCAATCCAAATGATGCTCCGTTCAACCGGCGAACCCATGGATAGTTTTGTTGTCTTCGTTACACACTAAGTATCATCTATAAATCTATTTAAGTATATTATTGAGGTGATAATTTGTCTCTCCAAATCTGTATACAATAGATGATACGACTCCAAGCCCAGTCGTTCCCAGCAGTTCCCAACCGTTGAATTCACCTCCTTGTGTCACGCGTGGTGTACAGAAGGAATCGAAGTCGGGTCGTCCGGAAGGGCAGCAGCTGTCATGCCCAGTGGGGGTTCCCAGTGGACCCTGCAAGATCTCAACCTGTCAGAACCATTGCAGTCGGGGGTGAGGACGAAAGTTGACATGTTTGTCGTTTTTCAAGCATTGATGCTGGCTTTGGAGGTATCTGAGATTTTCGCTATGCCCAATCCATGTGGATCTTGAAGATCCGTAACTTGCAAACCTGCTCAACTCTGAGACTGAAGCCTCGTGGTTGTCAATCACACACTTCTGGTCACATTCGCTGCGGCATCCATAAAAGAAATCTTCCAACTCTCGCAGTTTGGAGCACAAATCCATGGCACCCTTGGCCGAATTCGCGGTTCACATGCATTGAAGCCCAACTGCTGCGAAATGAACGCGATTCAGCGAGACAAATGCATTCAAAACTGTCCAATCTAGACAATTCAATTCTATGCTTCAACCCACACATCACACCAATTGCGCGACCACATGTACAGTGTAGTATCAAACTTTCATGACTCAAATTGGCTCAATCTGCTCAACATCCCCGGGTTTGAACAAGTTCGAAGAAACAATTTTCTCCATTCGACTTGTCAACCCTCTCACAGCTAGTCCTTTAACACCTCCAGCACCAAACTCACTCGGTAGCACCACTTTTCACGGGCAGGGCATATCGCGGCGTCACGGGTGTCACGAACTCGTCGGATTTGGCTTTTTCACCAGATATTCACCCTCACCTTGGACGAAAAATGTCGAAGTCAACAGATTGATCTCAGGGGAGAAGTTCAGAAACTATATGGTGTTCAAACTCAGAGGGGATGTTACGGGATGTTGTCTGTAAGAATCTATAAACCACTCCTTGGACAAAACTGGACCCCACAAACTTGGATTCTGCAGTGCTGATGAGTTCCTTGAAATGGAAACATATTGTGATATGGTTGATTTCGCACGGGGGTTCCCTACCTCTGATGGATCTTTTCAGCAATCAAGAAGCTCCCACGCGAAAAGACAAAGGCTGGTTCTTTCCGCTCTCTCTGCGACATATTGTGGGTACTTCTGCGTCACGTTCTATCGCTTTATGTTTAAACTGGCCCAAATAGGCAGACATGATGCTTAAACATGCGGCATCCCCCTGGTGCTTTTTGGGCATCACTAAACTCTTCAGCTGGGACGCAAAAAGATGGTACTCACGAGGCCAGAAAATTGATCATTTTTAGCTTCAAAGAATTGATTTTCAAGGGGTCGACAATGAGGGAAACATACATCGTGTCATGCAACAATGATGCCCCACATCTGCCGCGCAAACATCAGGTAACTGCTGGTTATCATTGAGTTCTCATTAACGAGTTGTCCCATGGTTGGCTGCGATTTGTCCCATCCCCCCGATTTCCCCATTCCGCCAATTCAAAAAAAACATAAAAAAACACTGAAAATTCCCTGGGCCTCCCTGGGCCACCCCGACTGCTGGAGAGTGTGACCCAGCCCAGCGCACCATCCAGCTGCGCCCGCGCATGGATGCGCAGCATGCCCTGCAGCCAGGAGCTCTTGAGCTCTTGCCATGACGCAGTGGGATGTCATCAGGATGTCGTCAGGATGTCGTCGTGTTACCCTCTGTTACAAGATGTTACAAGCTCAGCTATGTTGGGATATTTGGATCGGTACAACTGTCAGGGGCATCTGGTTGCGTGTGATCTATGAGAAGTATCTGAGTTGTGATGTCGTCCCTTTTGAACGAAGCTGGCAATCTATAGCCCAGTTCGGTCAAGAAAGTTGTCACTTGCTGGCAGGTGCCGCTCAATGTTTATCGACAGTCCAATCCAGGTGTTGGGAGTTCCCCCAAAGATGTGTTGCTCGTGTCAAATGTGTCGATCATCCCCAACATCTTGGGATAAAACTTGTGGATCATCCACAATCTGTGCACAATTTGTAGTATCAGTTTTCATATAGACTTGTTTCCAAATTGTTTCCCTGTGGTTCCATGGCATCCCAAATCCACACCTCAGTGGAAGGTTCGCTTCTTGGGCCGGCCTGGACCTGCGGAGCTGGATCTTTTTGCAGAAATCCATCGGATTTCCAAAGAATAGCAACCGTGGCACACTCCCAATTCGAACACTAGAAATGATTCAATGATCAAAGGGCAGTTCATGTTGATTGTATATGATTGTATAATATGTTGTTGGATCATCACTTGATTAAACCCACCAAATACTCAGATACTCTTTTTCTGCCTTAGGACACCTTGTTTGGGAAATAGGACACTCAAGAAAACCGGATCGCAATCAGCCTCAGCCCAATTCACCACATCATCCAACATCAACATCCGACATCTCAGATCTTCAATTTCAACATCCTTAGTGAAGCACCATCCGAACCCGAAAACAGCTCATCTAAACTCATCCCACACCCCCCATGTCGGTCCCCGACCACAGCGGTGACCTCCAGGATCTCTCCCGGCTGCAGGCTGCGCATGGCGGGACCCAAGGCCAACTGCTCCGTGAGGTCCACCGCCGTTTTCACCTCGTAGCACAGCCGGATGATCCTGGCCGTCACACGAGCCGGAGCACGACGAGGTAAGAAAATTGGGGAGACATGAGACATGAGAGAATTCCATCATGAACATCATATTGACATGATACTGAGATGATACTCAGATGATATTTCCAGAGGTACTGATGTGATTGGGACACAATTGGGTGATTCTCACAGATACGTTTTCATTGATCTGAGTTTGCTGCCAACGGAGCATGACGCTGTTTAGATTGTAGATGGACGAATTTGTTCTACATCTGGCCGCATTTTTTTAGCACTTCACCAACCTGAAAGGTCCTGTTGGGATGATTTGCCTTTCGTCAAGACTTTATCTCTGCAAATTGATTGTGATTTGCATACCTGACACCTACACTGGACCTACACCACCAAGTTTCAACATCCGACCGATGCAACCAATGCAACCACCAAGTGTAGCAAAATTCACCAGGGCAAACCCCCACGCAGCATGGCCCGATGCATTTTCTCCTGCCGAACTCCTCTCGCGTCACTTTCACAGGGCCTGATCCATCCTGGCACTGAGCTGTAGCTTGTGCAATTTCATTCTTTTTTTTCATTCTCCTCTATCAAAGACTGCGGAATCATCTGCCAGCTGAACTGTCTACTCGTATGTGAATGCGGGAAGATGCTTTTTTAAATCTGTTCCAGCTATGCTGATCTTTTGGATGTTCATCTCTTTGAATTCAAATCTATTCAAGTCAAGTCGTTTGAAAACACGCGCTCGTCCCATGAGGCCTGAGGAGTGGATTTGCAGGCTGCAAACGCTTTGCTCAACCTGAGCGGAGTTGTCACTGCATGTGCGCTGAAAATGTACACGGAATCACGATCTGTGCACGATCTGTCAACGATCTGTCAACGATTCCGTAAATAGTCGAATCATCTCGAATCTCTTAAAATGGCCAGCTTCTGGTGAGCTCGAATCCCGAGGTTCCCGACTTCTCCATCTCCATTTCGCAGTTGTTTTCCTTCAGGAAGACTTGCGCCTCTTCCACCGAGGCCACGTCCTCTCCTTTGGCGACGATCTGAAACAAATCCACCGCTTTGCCACCCAACTGCTCGATGCATTGCCGCAGCTTCACGGCCACTTCCAGCCGAACCTCCTCCACCTGTGGCCATTTTTGAGAAAAACATCACCGCAAAATCACAACAAATTCACTAAATTTCACCAACAAGTGTTTGGTTTCATATATGTGGTTTGATGTTTGAAGGCAAGACTATGCGGATATCAATGGTTTGTACCACTAAAGCGACAGTCACAGGTTCCTGCCATGTTCCTTGGAATTAAAGTACAATATGTGTTCCTTCTCAAGAGTGATCTAAGAGTCTACTAGTGATTGGTATATTGCCGCCATCTTCTTCCTCTACACTTAAATCTATCCGCAAAACATACATAGCCTCAACTCTCGCTGAGTTCAACTTTCGTCACCCCCTCAGCTGTGTCCGGTGACCCCATGCCTTGTGTGCCAATATCCTGGCCGTGACCTTTCGACCCTCCATGGCTCTGCGCTCAGAAAGCACCAAGCGCGCTTCCAATTTCGCTAAGCGCTGGGACAAACTGCGGAGGCTTTCCTTCAAACCTTTCAGAGCATCTTTCTCCAATTTCTCATCTTTCACATCTTTTTGGCCATCTTTCGGGCCGTCTTTCTGATCTTCGGATTGTTCTGTCTGATTCTGATCTTTTTCGTCCTTCATAGGCTCATCTTTGCCTTTGGCACAGCTGACGGAAGGCCACCAAAACGATGTGTAAAGGGAAAAACTGGCTCTATGTGTAAGAAGGGTTTGGGGAAGCGCAATATGACATGAATGGATCCTGTCCTTTCGGATTCACTTCCCCCCTCTTCTCCAAAAACCCAGCCAGTACGATTAGATTGGCAGGTCCAAAAATGAATGATTTACTTCATTTACTTCCATTCCCAAAGAATCTCCAAAGCATTTCTCGATTCTTTAAATCCACGCCCAACAAAGGTTCCCTCCTCCAGTCCCAAATTCCTAGCTTGCAGTAGACTGTCTGTAACAAATCCAAGAGTTTCACCTCTGTAAGTTAAATTGAATGCCGCCAACTATCCCTATCAGTCATTTTCTTTGCTCTAGAAACCAACACAATCAAGCTCTCTTGTGAATGATATGCAATCTTCCCATTGATTGGTGGGTGACTTTCAAAGATACCTCATGAATGTTTCATAGTGGGTTTACCAAATCGTTGGCGGATGAAGGCTGAAGGAAGGGTGGCTCACAATTTTCCAAGAAGTCTTGCAATCCTTTGAGTCACTGAATCCGAAGCTTGTCTTTCATCCCATGAAGGGTAATTTATTTGGTTTTACCAGATCATCATCCAGCAATCCATCTTCAAGTTTTCATCCCCAATCAAAATAGTCATTTTGGGGATTTCGGATTAACCCCAACATATAAAATCACTTCATCATCCCACTGACCTTCTTTGGTTTCTTTAGCTTCCTCCTTTTCCTCCTTGACTTCTTCCTTTGCTTCTTCCTTCTTCATAGACAGCTGCAGCGCTTCATGATGCAGGGCTCTCAGTCGATTCACGTAGCCCGGCAGCGCCGTGCGCGTCTCCTGCAGCGCGGAGTCGTAGGCGGCTTCGATCTTCTGCAGCTCCTCTTGATTCACCGGCTCTGCAGCGGCAGCCTTCACAAAATTGGCCTCAGTATATTGGAAACAAACATCTGCAGATTGGATCAGGAAAGCATGATATGATGTTTATCGCACAAGTTGTTAACATATTCTTTGGAACCAATTCTGAGATCAGAGGTGATGGAGCGATTTCGTATGATTTGGGCATCAAAAACCAGGGTCTGAAGGGGTTATCTTCATGTGTTGTGCAGTATGATTTTTTGGGGGACAAACCACTGTGTGACCACCAAATGATGCTTAACAGGGACATATTCAGAGACAGTGGACATTGTCAAGATTGAGGGTGACATGTAGCCAAAGATGTTGGGGGCAATGGGGTGCAATCCAAGTAAGTGTCTGCCGGGATATAACATGGATGTGAATGGATCAGGAATCACTGGATAGAAATTGGAGTGCATCATGTAACATGTAAATAGTGCATACAATGCATTTGGATAAAACATCTTTGTGACCCAGTGTGACCCAGTGGCAGAGGTGGATTCAACATCTGCAATCTTCTTCTCCAAATCGGTCCAGGTAATTTGTTCCATCTCCTTCTCCATCTGTTGCTGCCGTTGTTTCAAATGATTTTGGAATTCCGACTTCAACTTCTCATCCTCAGCTGCTGCTGCAGCAGTATCTCCAGCCATCTTCGCCTCCTTGGCCTTTTTAGCTCGCGCCTCAAAGCGCGCAATGCCCACAGCCGTTCGCAGCTGGTGAAACCGTTTGGGCTCCACAGCTGCTGTACCGGAGGCACCAGGGGCTGGAGTGGTGGCTAAGTGCTGCAGGATGCGATCTAAGTTGCCTTGGGGAAGGGCAAAACCATACTCCAAGCGACAGAAACTGATGACTTCTGTGGAAGATAACATGCCATCCTCATCCTGGTCGTATCTCCGGAAGATGTCACCATTCTTGCGATCACAGATGGCCGGGGCTGCGGTGTTGCCGATGCGCTCCTTGCTTTCAGAAGCCATCTTCACCGCCTGCGCGGCAGTCATCTGTGCCTGCTGCATCCGCTGTTCGCTGCGTTGCACAAAGTGAGTCACCTGGCCATGGGTGCCATGCTGAACCTTTCCAAAACGACGAACATGCAAAGCACCCATGCTGAACATCCCAAAAAAGAAAGGACCCTATGGCGTCCCGTTTGGCATGCATTCTTTATCCCCACGAGCACTTTTTGAAATTTTTGTGGACAGTTTTTGACATACATTAGACATACATGTATACATCATATCCAACCCTGGTGTTTGTTCCAAAATGTGACCAGGCCTCATGTCGCAGGGTCTCCACCTCAAAGAGCTGCATCCAGTGCTGTTCCAAGGATTTCCAGGCGGTTTCACAGGCCTTTTGCGCCACCTGCCCCAGGCGCGCTGCGGATTTGGCGCTGCGCAGAGCTTCTTCCGCTTTGGGCGGAAAGCTGGCGGCCAAGGACTCGCGCGGAGCGCTGTTCACTGCGGAGCCGTTCAGCAACTGGTACAGATGCTCCGTGACCTCCACAGAGGGGTTGGAGTGAGTTGAGTCAGGCTTAGAGGCGATTGAAGATCATCATTGAAAACTCCTTCTCTGTCTCTCCATACTTAGCAACCTTTAATCCAGACCATCCACCTATCATCCGACGATCCAAAAGTTTGATGCCCTTAATAGCCTCTCAATGAATTACGGTTCTTGTGACGGGGACAAAACCTCCAACCAACTCTCCAACCATCCAAATCGTCCCATCCATATCGGATCGTCACCGGATCGTCACCGGATCTCGGATCTCGGACCTGTCGGGCTTTGGTGGCGTCCTCCTCGGCCTTCGCCAGCAGCAGCTCCAGTTCCTGCACCACCTGCCGCGTCTGCTGCTCCTTCACCCGGAGCTCCTCCAGCCGGATGCGCTCGCGCTCCTCCTGACATTCTGAAAACACAAAACTAGACGACGGATGGCCCGAGAGCGAAGAGAAGTATAGTGAGATATGTAATTGTGAAAATCGTGTAGCATAAAATATAGAGAGAGAAATAGAAGAAGATGTCTCAAAGAAGAAAGATGTCAATAAATAAGGCGCAAATAAAAAGAGATTGAGGAGTATGTGGAGATGTGAAGATGTGAAGAGATGAAGATGTGAGCATTTAAAGATGTGAGGATGCGATGAGGTGAAGATGTGAAGAGGTGATGATGTGAAGATGGGAAGATGGACAGAGAGAAAAAAGACGTCACAGACGCTTTTGCCATCTTTTACACACAGACCCTTTCCACACAGACGCTTTGACGCGCAGGCCCCTTTACACACAGGCACCGTTGCACGCAGACGCTTTTACACACAGACCCTTTTACACACAAACAATTTTCCACACAGACGCTTTTACACACAGATGCTTTTACACACAGACGCTTTGACACACAGAAGCTTTTACACACAAACGCTTTTACACACAGACGCTTTTACACACAGACGCTTTTACACACAGACCCTTTTACACACAGACGCTTTTACACACAAACAATTTTACACGCAGACCCTTTTACACACAGACCCTTTTACACGCACAGACCCTTTTACACACAGACCCTTTTACACACAGACGCTTTTACACACAGACCCTTTTACACACCGGCGCTTTTACCAACAGACCCTTTTACACAGAGAAGCTTTTACACACAGACGCTTTTACACACAGAAGCTTTTACACACAGACGCTTTTACACACAGATGCTTTTACACACAGGCGCTTTTACACACAGACCCATTTACACACAAGCGCTTTTACACACAGACGCTTTTACACACAGACGCTTTTACACACAGACCCTTTTACACACAGACGCTTTTACACACAGAAGCTTTTACACACAGACGCTNAGACGCTTTTACACACAGACCCTTTTACACACAGACGCTTTTACACACAGAAGCTTTTACACACAGACGCTTTTACACACAGACGCTTTTACACACAGATGCTTTTACACACAGGCCCTTTTACACACAGACGCTTTTACACACAGAAGCTTTTACACACAGACGCTTTTACACACAGACGCATTTTTTACACACAGACCCTTTTACACACAGACCCTTTTACACACAGACGCTTTTACACACAGACGCTTTTACACACAGACCCTTTTACACACAGAAGCTTTTACACACAGATGCTTTTACACACAGACGCTTTTACACACAGACCCTTTTACACACAGAAGCTTTTACACACAGATGCTTTTACACACAGACGCTTTTACACACAGACCCTTTTACACACAGACCCTTTACACACAGACGCTTTTACACACAGACCCTTTTACACACAGACCCTTTACACACAGACGCTTTTACACACAGACCCTTTTACACACAGACCCTTTACACACAGACGCTTTTACACACAGACCCGTTTACTCACAGACACTTTTACTCACAGACACTTTTACACACGTTGAAATCGCAATTTTACCGCAGTTTTTAACGATCGAACCTCGTTTCGTGCGTAAGGGTTGCAGCAGACACCTTGAAATCGCAATTTTACCTCAGTTTTTGACGATCGAACCTCGTTTCGTGCATGAAGGGTTCATCCGACACAGTTGAAATCGCAGTTTTACAGCAGTTTTTGACGATCGAACCTCGTTTCGTGCGTAAGGGTTGCAGCAGACACCTTGAAATCGCAATTTTACCTCAGTTTTTGACGATCGAACCTCATTTCGTGCGAAATGGTTAATGTATCGTGGCGGCTCGTCGGCACTGCCCGCGGCCTAAAGAGAGAAAGAAAAAGAAGGAGAGAGAGAAAGGGGAGAGAGAGAGAGGAGAGAGAGAGAGAGAGAGCGAGAGAGAGAGAGAGAGAGAGAGAAAGAGAAAGAGAATGTGAAGATGGGAAGATGTGAAGATGTGAAGATGTGAAGATGTGAGGATGTGAAGATGTGAAGATGTGAAGATGTGAGGATGTGAAGATGTGAAGATGTGATGTGTGAAAGATGTGAAGATGTGAAGATGTGAAGATGTGAAGATATGAAGATGTGAGTATGTGAAGATGTATGGCAGATCCCCACTTTTAGAAGAACTCTTCGCTCAGACGCTCTCGGGAAAAAGTTGCTATGTGTAAAAGCTTCTCTGTTCAAAAGCTTGCTGTGTGTAAAAGCTTCTGTGTAAAAGCTTCTGTGCGTAAAAGCTTCTGTGTAAAAGCTTCTGCGTGTAAAAGCTTCTGTGTGTAAAAGCTTCTCTGTGTAAAAGCTTCTGTGTGTAAAAGCTTCTGTGTAAAAGCTTGTCTGTTTAAAAGCTTCTTTGCGTAAAAGCTTCTGCGCGTAAAAGCTTCTGCGTATAAAAGCTTCTCTGTGTAAAAGCTTCTGTGCGTAAAAGTTTGCGGCGTGCAAAAGTTTGCTGTGTGTAAAAGCTTCTGTGTGTAAAAGCTTGTCTGTGTGAGAGCTTCTCTGTGTAAAAGCTTGCTGTGTGTAAAAGCTTCTCTGTGTAAAAGCTTCTGTGTGCAAAAGGTAGCGGTGTTTAAAAGGTAGCTGTGTGTAAAAGCTTCTCGTGTAAAAGGTTGCAGTGTGTAAAACCTTCTCTGTGTAAAAGCTTCTGTGCGTGAAAGCTTCTCTGTGTAAAAGTTTGCTGTGTGTAAAAGTTTGCTGTGTGTAAAAGCTCCTCTGTGTAAAAGGTAGCCTTGTGTTTAAAAGCTTCTCTGTGTAAAAGTTTGCTGTGTGCAAAAAGTTGCTGTATGTAATTGCTGTATGTGTGACCAGTTTCTGTACAAAAGGTAGCTGTGTGTAAAAGCTTCTGTGCGTAAAAGCTTCTGTGTGTAAAAGGTTGCTGTGTGCAAAAGCTTCTGTGTGTAAAAGCTTCTGTGTGTAAAAGGTTTGTGTGCAAAAGCTTCTGTGTGTAAAAGCTTCTGTGTGTAAAAGCTGGTCTGTGTAAGAGCTTCTCTGTGTAAAAGCTTGCTGTGTGTAAAAGCTTCTCTGTGCAAAAGCTTCTGTGCGTAAAAGCGTCTCTGTGTGGAAGCCTCTGCATGTCAAAGTTTCTTTTTGGAGCAGGTCTTGGGCCAGAGAAGAGCCGAGATAATCTGAGAGTGCGCTGAAAAGAGCTGAGATGAGGTGAGAAGAGGTGACAAGAGCTGAGCTTGGCTGAAAAGATGCGAGACAGGCTTAGAAGATGTGAGCAGAGATGAGAAGAGATGAGAAGACATAAGATGCGCTGACATGAGCTGCGAAGAGCGGAGAGAAGTGGAGAAGAGCTGTGAAAATCTGAGAAGATGTCAAAAGCAAGGGATGTCAAGAGCAAAGGGATGTCAGAAGCCAAGGAATGTCAGAAGCAAGGGGTGTCAGAAGCCAAGGGATGTCAAGAGCAAAGGGATGTCAGATGCCAAGGGTGTCAGAAGCACAGAAGGCTTGACTGCCTTCTATAGGCCCACCCTTGGTTCAGTCTTATAGGCTATAGGGGCTTCAATTTTGAAACTTCCGCCCCCGGCTTGCCCGGGAACTACTTGTAAGCTAATGAACCACTTGATCATCATGATCTTCGATGCTCATCCCACTTGATTTCCCACAAGAAGTGTCCAACATCACCACGCTCTGCAGCCTCAGAGGCGACTTGGATCCTTGGAAAATCATCCTGGCCCTATGAATACATCGAATACATCTAGATCCTCCGTTCGTACTCTTCAAAAAATTGTTTTGACCCCATAAGATTCCATAAGATTCGTACTTTTTCCATATTTTGGTGGTTTTTGGAGGGTCTAGGTGTGGGTAACTACGGTAAAACCTGTCATCCCACTTGCTCACCTATTACCAGCGACCTCGTTGGCCGACTCAAGGCCATCCCCATTGGCTCGGGCCATGTCTGGCATGGGATTTGTGGATTCTGGATTATCATGTTTGCATATGCTGGCCATATATTTTCAATATCATTGAAATGTCGGACATACTATAAACATGTTTTTTGGACAGATTTACAATTACAAGCTGCCCAGATCTGTTTTGTTTCGTATGTTCAACCACATATATGTTCTCGATATTTTGGGCCAATCATCCCAAAAAATGTCAACTCAGGCAATGGCTGGGCTGACCACTTCACGGCAGTGCTGCTGTTGACCAACGGCAGTGCCTCAGAGTGGTGGAGCACCATGGAGGTTGCAGAGGAGTTGAAGGAAAAGGAGGACGCCGTAGGGCTGCGGAAAGGGAGGGAGTTGGGCGTTGAAATGGAGTTAGAGGTGAAATTTATTGAAAAATGAGAGTCTGAAATGTTTGAAGGTGGAATGTTGAGATTTGTACTCATGAAAATTTGGAGTCTAAGATTGAAAATTTGGGAGTTGAAACATTATATTTTTTGCGTTGAAACATGACAACTGGGAGGATTGACCATCAAACATTGTGATTTCACTGACAAATACGAAATATGACTTGAGGCATCAAGCACAATCAGTTGTTCATGGGTTGCAAGCCTAAGCAACCTAGACTTTTGGATTCAACCAAGATTAGAAGTTGATGGATGGTTTCACAACCAATGAAACTTGATAAATAATGCAGTAAACTAGAGTTTTGAGTGCGGTGTTTTTAATTCCACACAATGGGTTTGTCTGAAAATGAGGCAATTATAATGTGAAGTTCATATTAATAAGCAGCCCGGATTAATAAACACCCAGATGCCCATTGTTTTTTGGGCAATACTACTTTGGGTTGGTCCCCCTATTAATAACATGGGTTTTGACCCCCTATTAAAAAAACACCCTTCTGGAAAATCCTGTTTTTTTGGTGGTGAGAATGGTTGGTTCTGATGCTTTTGACCTCATGGTTCTGGTGCTGGCTGATACAAACTGCTGCTAATCATGCTGCTCATGGGTGCTGCTAATGAAATGAAATGAGATACGGAAAATGAAATGAAATTAGATGAAAAGACATCATTCATTCATCACAGTTTGCAAATGCACATTCTTCTCACAGAATCCCCAAAATCTAGGAAAATCATGGACAATCCCAAAATTTTTGATTGAAAAAAAACAGCATTTTCCTTATTACTTTCTTATTAAAAATTGCATTTTGAGAAGGTCACAAAGGGTACCCCTTTGGGTGGGTTGTTCCCCCCAAAAAATGTGCATGTGCACCCCCAGTTCAAAAACACCTTTAGCGCCGGTGCCCCTTTGGATTTAAAAGGAAAACCAATTGAAAGTAAATTGATTTGAATTAAAAGCCTCACTTATCATTCAGATCTAAAAGGAAAATCAATTGAACGTAAATGGATTTCAATTGAAATCCTTGCTTCTCCTTTAGATTTAAAAGGAAAATCAATTGAACGTAAATGGCTTTCAATTGAAATCCTTGCTTCTCCTTTAGATTTAAAACGAAAACCGATTGAAAGTAAATTGATTTCAATTGAAGTCCCATGTTTGGTCATTATTTGGGGGTGACAACCTTCTCCTGGATCTAGACCTTCTGGGGGGGAGGGGGGGGTTTATTAATACGAACTTGACATTATACCCCCAAAATGGCCATGTATGGTGGGGATAAGATAAACGAGTGGACCTTTAGGGGTACCTGGGTACCTGATTTTGAGGCAAATACAACCAGTTCGATTTGGGAACCCTAGAGTACACCAACATAGATATAGAAAACCCGCCATTTGAAGATCGTTTTCCTAGGCAAACCATGAGGTACAGGGGTCCCCTGCGCAGAGGCAACGATCTATGCCATTGGTCTTGACAATGCCACCGAACGGACTGCGAATCGCTCTGCCGAATTACTGGAGTTGGCCACCGATGACGATACACAGTCACTGAAGAAGCGACGTTTGGATTTTTTTTTCCAGTAGGGACCTGAAACCAGAAACAAGGAAGCTATTCAGGCAAACCATTGATCACATTTATTCATAGTATTTCAGATTCATAGTGCATTATATGCACACTAAAAATGGGCACCATATGGCAGAATCTTTTTTGACGCGTCCGCGATGGGGTTGGTCTTCTTGCAAGGGTTCTCTTGGCAGGGAAGATTATTGCAAGCAATTGACTGGAGTGAAGTCTTTTTGAGGATCTTCTCTGTAAGGTGGTGCCTCATAGTTAACTAAGTTCGTTGATTACTCCAAAAACTAGGGCTTGTGGATGCTTATGGTGTGTGTATATGTATAGTATATGGTTTCATGTAGGTTCGAAACCACGTTTAACTTGGGGACACTTTTTGTGACCCCTTGCTTGGATGCTGAACCCTCCATTTGTTGGTTCATGTCACCTCAAAAATAATGGTACAGAAAACAACTGGGTTTTTGGAGGTTCGATAGCTATACAGTAAGTATTTTTTAATGTCCTACCAGTACTTAGAAAGCTTGATCATCACTGACTATATACATAGTGGTTCTTTTGATGGCTCGCAACCACTAGTTTTCGCAGAGAATGTTCACCAAGGTTTTTTTTTTCTGCGCTTTGCAGACCACTGACCAGGTTAAACGTGATCCTTCCTCCTTTACCGGTAAATGCTCATCACACCACAGCTGCAACCACAGCTGCAACCACTGTGGCAACCACTGTGGCAATCACAGCGGCAACCACAGCGGCAACCACAGCGGCAACCGCTGCAACATCCACAGTGGCAAGTACAACAGCAGCCTCGGCTGCAACCACAACGGCATCCTCAACGGCATCCTCAACGGAAACCTCAACGGAAACCTCAACGGAAACAGACACAACAACTTCAGCGAGGCGTTTGTCTGCAAACCTCACTGATGCGATCGATATCAGGCTGGTCTTGTCAGCAGGTTCAGGTGTGAATTCCATTTCTGTGATACTTTTGTCTAATTTGATATCTTAACAACCGCGATATGTTCATGTTGAAGTCTGGCTTGTTTGCTATATACGATCCCACTTCGCCGTCATTCATTGTTTGAGACGTTGATTGAAATCAACCAATAGGTGAAATCATGTGTCATACAAGGGATTCTAGTGACTATCTGGTGGCATCCTGAGACATTCACGGTTCCCCAACGACATCAGCATGGTTTGTTGAGATCTTCTTCCCCAGGGATTTGGCTTCAGTCTTGGGCCTGGAAGTTGTGGAAGAATTAACTCTGCTGGCTTCAGTCAAGACCACAACCCCAAATGCTGATGCGGAAGCTGGCGCTGGGCGAGCGGAAGGACTAGGTGGAGGTACTGTTGTGCTGATTATCTTGTTGAGTTGTTGCTGCACCTGCTCGTTGACGCTTGGTGAGTATTGCCATCACCATTGATGCATGGGAAACAATAGACCAGACCCAGTTTTGGAGACAACCTGAAGCCAGGTCCCCGATCTTGAGGGGATGTAAATGTGATCTACTTCTGGTGGTTTTAAGCGATTATTTTTGCACATTATCATTTACACTTCTGAACAATATTTCGGATATTTTCGGATGATATGACATGTTGAATCCAGCAAGCATCAGCAAGCATCAGCACCCACCAAATCAGCTGGTGGGTAAAACCAGCTTTCTCTGATGTTTCCCCGCATGGTTCCAAGCGGAAAATCCAGGATCCCGTTTCCCCTTGCGTGTTATCACATTCCAATTCTGTAGGGATATGATAGGGATATTTCATGGAAATATTTGATGGGATATTATATGATACAATATAGTAACTTGGTGTGTGGGTGTGTCTGAAAATGATGCAATTGCCCCTGAGTTATGGTCATTTTTTTGGAACATGCCTTTTAAACCATCAAAATTTGGGGTAACTCTATTCCCAGACAAAGCCATGGATAACTCAAGAACGGGGTACTCGTACCAGTGGACACACAACACCCCTTTCTAGTATTCAAGTCGTTCAAACATCCATTTTTAGGATCAATAGTCTAGATGCATGTCCAACTGGTTTTCCAAAGACACCAATCTATTTTTGTGCCCGGGGAGCAGAGGGTCCCACGCATTTTTTCTGAGGATCGGCATTGCTTTCTATTTCTACAAAGTGGACAAAGCTCGGAAGTCCATGGCCTCGCCGAAACCCACGGCCGTTCTCCCGGCACCGGAGCCCACCATGCCGTCGCCCACCTGGGAACCACCACCGGTGCCGAAGGACGATACCGAGAAGGGCCTGCAGGAGGCCATCGACGCGAGGGACGTGGAGAAGCTGCGTTTGTGGCTTTCAGAAGTGTTGCTGCAAGGCCAGGGAGATATGAGTGGGGGCTGTTTGACTTTTGCAAGGCGGGTAGAGTCCTAACATGTGGGCAACGATTCTGATCCAAAGCCAAGTGTTATAATGCTATGTGCATGCTATGTGCCTCTATCAATTGCCTCGGCAAGTTTTTCGTTGTTATTCTTGTGGTTGTGGTTGTGGTTGTGGTTGTTGTTGTTGTTGTTGTTGTTGTTGTTGTTGTTGTTGTTGTTGCTGTTGTTGTTGTTTTGTTGTTGTTGTTGTTGTTGTTGTTGTTGTTGTTGTTGTTGTTGTTGTTGTTGTTGTTGTTGTTGTTGTTGTTGTTGTTTTTGTTGTTGTTGTTGTTGGTGGTGTTGGTGCTGTTGCTGTTGCTGGTTAATGTTAATGTTAATGTTTGTTGTTGCTGTTGCTGGTTATTCAAGAGCAAAAGCCTCTATGAAACTATATACTATGTTTTGTCCCTGAAAGTTATTTCTGACTCATGTTACCCACATCAATTGCTTGTGATAATCCACAACCTTTGGCTAACCCAAATGGCCAACCCAAATGGCTAACCCATGAGTCAACTATGGATTTTCTGGGGTGAAATCATCCCTTTCAGGATGGCCGGAGCCCAAATATTCCGACGCTTGATCTGGTTGGTGGTGTATTGTTTGTTTGTTTCCCTCCCAAGATGTGGAAGGATGATCCAGAATGACCATTTGTTCAAGGGGTCGAAACCAACCCATATGAACATATATGAACATATATATATATATATATATAAAGAAATGTAAGGAAAAATACCTTTTAGCGCCCTGTAGACCCTCCAAATCTCTTCCATCAAAAACTCAGGACTTGATTTATGTGGGATTCACCCAATGCCATAAACTTATAAACCTATCGTGACTGGGGATGGTTTCAACCCATAAACCTACCAGATCTCCAACAAAAAATTGAGGATTTTATTGGTTCTTGATGGGATTCAATGGGATTTTATTGGATCGAAATGGGATTTTCATTAGGAAACCTCCAATTTTTTCCCAAACAACTTGAGGATTTGATCTCCATCTGGTCTTCACCCCAACAAAAAACTGAGCTTTTTCTCCAGTCTTCCTCAGCAAAAACTGAGGATTTGATCCTGAAAGCCCTGGAGACCGTGGCACAGCTGAAGGACTCCACAAGGTCCTCCCTGGAGCAGCGGCTCTCCGCCGGCACCGTCGGGAGCCTGGCCTCGGCGCGACTGGTGGGGCTGGATGCGGAGCTGTTGCAGCGGGCGGAGGAAGTGAGAGGAAGGGAGGATGTCATGTCCTGAAAAAGGGCTGAATAGGCTTGGTTTGAATGGTGAAACTTAACACATAATATATAATTATATATATATATACATATATATATATATATGATCATATATATTTTATATTTCATGATATTTCATGGATTGTGGATGCACTATAATATAAACCTAACCCAACCAATTTGATATTGATATGAGATTTTGTTGGTGAAGCTCAAAATCCACAATGCTGAAACATCATACATGTTCAGGGGATTTCACGAATTGTACAATCAACTTGATATGATGTGTTATGTTTTTGTATGGCTGAAGCAACAAGCATGAAACTCAGTGACATGATTTGACACGGTTTTAGCAACAAAAATACGGTGAGTCTAACAAATGTCATGTCCAGAGGATGATTTGGGTCCGTTTCAAAAACCCAGATCTGAGCAAAAGAGACCGATTCTAGGAGCAGGAGCACTGGAAAACCAGTGGCTCGCACGGACAGGCACTCGCGTTTTCACGACAAAGGAAAAAGTGACCGTAAAAAGTGACCAGCCACGGAGGGATAACGAGGGGACTGGCAAGGTCACTACAGTCGTGATTCAAAAGGCAGTTTAATGTGGGAAACTCAATAATAAACCATCCCCAAAAACACCATAAATGGTTGGTATAAACCATCCCCCAAAGACAGGTTTATTGTTGGGTTTCCCATGTTTCCCTTAACATGGTTTGTCCGTGGTGTTTCCGCCACCCGAATGGGCAGAAGGGCAGCGTACCTGGGGAATTCGTGGTCAACCACCAACTCTGAAAGGCACAAGCTGCAGAAAGTTGTAATGTCAGGGTCACAACAACCCCATTTTCTTATGTGGGGGGTTTCCATAAATGAGGGATCCCCAATAGCTGGATGGGTTATACTGGAAAATCCTATTAAAGTGGATGGTTTGGGGGTACTTCCATTTTAGGAAACCACCATAGATTTCTGGGTCAATAGAATCAAGTTGAAGTGCCCCAAGCTCGGAGTTGGCACCAAAAGAAGGCTTCCCTGGTCCTGGTGCACACCAGATGGCCCAGCTAGGGTGTTCATTTTCAATGGTTCCATGAGGTGTCAGCCATCCCATGTGGCCTTAAGTCACTAGGATACCATTGGACCATGGTCTTGATCCATCACCAGTTGATACCCATTTGTAACTTGCAGTGAAGGTCCACCCTGGTTTAGTTCGATCATGTTGTATGTGTTTGGCAAGAATCTTAGAATAAGAATGTACTACACAGTTTTCTTTGTTTGCAGGATATCTATAAATATTAGTTGGTTAAAGTTTATCAAATCCCTATCTGTATCTTTGGTGCATCGAATCCCCTAATGTGTGTTAGTTAAGATCCATCTTCTTATATCCCTATGGATCCAAACACTGTCTCAGAAGGTACTTAACCCCCTAAATCGTACCCCAAGTACTTCCTAAGGAGGTACTTGGATCCATAGGGTATAGTTGATTGTTGTAAAATCTCTACGCTCTGGTAAACTAACATAGCTATTGAAAATGGACCATTTATAGTGGATTTTCCCATGAAAAATGGTCCCATGATTTCAGTGACCTCGCTGACTTCCATGATTCGGGTCATCATCCACAATTTGCCCGTGGAAAAACACATGTGTCAAAACCAATCAAAACATCAAGACCCTAGTTGTTTCCTGGATCAAACTATCATTTCCACTGGTTAAACCCCCAAAAAAGAGACACCTTATTCTTAAGTTTAGCAATTCCAATGTTCATTGGTCAAATGACTACAAAGTGGTCGCCCGAACCAGAGCCAAGTTGCTCTAGTTCACTAGTATTTCACTATATTATTTCATTCGGGTTTACAGATGTTTATATAATTGTATAGATGTTTGTGGTAATTACAATTTTCAGGGTGGTTTTAGAAACAAAGCGACTATCATAAATTGATGATGATTCACCATCATTGTTGCTTAAGTCACGATTTTTCATCATGATTGTCGGTTCAATCCCCAGAACTCATACCCTCCAATAGTCAAACATGCCTTGCTGGACCCCCCCAGCAATATTTCTATGCTCTTCCCAGCTATGTCTCTACATGTGGTGCGGGAATTTCCCAGCCAGCCATGTTTGATATCACTGAAAGGCAACATGTTAGTATTCATCCCATAAACTATATCCCCAATCCCAGACAACCTGCCTCTTCCTCCTTAGTTCGTTCATATTTCGACTCGCTGTCTGGATCAAATCATCCATTTGAATAGGAATTTCTAGTATAAACACGTATAAACCGGCCAGCTATTGGGACACGCCCATGGAACCCCCCATATTTTCCTCTCCAGCTCGCCATGTTTCACCTCTCCATTTGCCCTGAGGTCCTCTCCAAAGCGTTCAGCGCGGACCCGGGCCCTGCTGCACCGCCATCCGCGGTGGCATCGGCGCCAGCGGCGCCCGCCAGCCCCGTCAGCCCCGTCAGCCCTGTGAGGGTGTCAGCTGCACGGCTGCAATGGAAGTGAGAAGAATATACAATAATTATACTTTACTCTTTTATAAGCAGATATGATATGATATAGAGTATAATAGTATGTATTTGTTCATGGGATTTGTTGATAGTAAAAATCATGAGAACACAATACAGTACATATATATATATATATAAATGTATATACATTATATATATATATACACATGACGCTGGTCCGTCCAAGACTGCTGCTGGATATCTCTAGCAACCATAGATGGTTTTGTCCCGATACCCTGTTTTGTTACCGCTTGAATGGAGGAAATGATGATGAACCATGGGACATAGGGGGATATTCTGTTTTCAGACAGGCCTGAATTGCTATTGGCAAGGGAGAATCATCCACACAAAATGATATATTTCAGGTTTATGATTGATTTGTTTCGGGTAAATCCCAAGAAAAGACCACTTTAGATCACTTACCATCTGATAATCAAACATGGCAATGGAAAATCACCCATAGATGATTTTCCGTATTTTCCCAGCTATAAACCTCCATTTAGAAGGGATTTCCCACTTGCCCTGTTTGATTACCGGAGGATGTGCCATCTTTAAAACCATAACCAAAGGTTGTGGTGGACATCTAGGAATCGATACTGCAACAGTTGTAGACCCAGTCATAAACCATACAACATGTGGCGTGTGATTGGGTTCACCACATCGTACCCGTGGGTTCATTGGTGCCGCCTGTTTCAAGGGGCCAACCCATATTGCGGATGTCCTCTTTCCCCTTGTTTGGTTGGTCAACAGAGGGTTGAACAGTAGGTGAAGGGTGGTGAATGGATGTAAATGGTATACCAAAGTGACCTTGCCGATGGGACATGATTGTCCGGAATAATGAGGCCAACAGAAATAGTTATATACTAATTGGCCCTCAAAATGTGCAACTGCTGACACTAGACTTCACCAAACCTTCCATTTTGTTAAATACAATGATGGTGTGCCATTTGCACAATGCACATACAATAGTGTACGTGTACGATATATGGATCAAGGCCTTGAGCCTTTGGACAATTTGAGAACCCAGAGGAAAACAATGCAGTGAGTGCGCGATAAACAATTTGGTGACAATTGTGGAAGTGAACAATTGAGGAGGTTGACAATTGGAACAGTGAAACTTTAAATGGTGGCGGAGCAGTGATCCTGGTAACACAATCCAGGTGAGCTCCAATACCGATACATACAAGCACCACATCCACGAGAGACGAGATACAGTTGCACTGACGACAGGTCAGGCAACAACACCCGCAACAACTATACAAGCACATCAACAAACACAGGAGGAGAGAGAACAGAGAAAACCGTGTAGGACAAAGCCTTGACCCCGACAATACGTTAGGCGAGCTTTGGCACAGTTTACAATGGCAACAAGCACAGGAGCAACAGCCCCAGCAGCAGCGGCAGCTGCAACAACAACCACAGCCACACAAGAAGACTTGACAGGCATCAGCAGGTACAAGCTGAAGCCACCATTCTACAATGGTGACTATGGAACATTTGAGGAATGGAAATACAAGTTCGCTGCATACATGTGGCCCATGGACAATGGATACACAAGGCTACTACAAGCATCAGAGACAGCAACGGCAGAACTCACAGACTCACAACTGCGAGCTGCAGCAGGCACAATTGAGGATGGAGAGAAACACGTACGAATGGCAGCAGACATCCAATACATCCTCATCGACGTCACAACAAACTCTGCAGCAACTGTTTGCAGACAATTCCAACACAGCAATGGTTTTGAGATCTATCGACAGCTCTGTCGTAAATTCTCAGTTCCATTAGGCACAAGGTCTTTTGGCTACTTGACCAAGCTGCTGAAACCAACAATCAACACAAACAACTTTGAAGAATACTTTGCAAATCTTTGCAACATGGGAGTTCGAACTTACAAGATTCGAACGAGACAATGGCAACAACTACCAGACTCAGTGAAGATAGCAGTGCTCCTCAGCGAAACAAGAGGACCACTACAACAACACCTACAACTTCTTTCAGGATCCAACCCCGCATACAGACAAGTGAAAAACACAATCATCGAATACTACAGGTCAAACACACATTCACCCCATTGGCGCAATCCTCGAGTGTGGCAACACACCACGGTGGAGGACAAGCGCCAATGGACATTGGAGCATTGCACAAAGGCAACGGCTCGGACAAAGAATTCAAAGGAAAAGGAAAAGGAAACAATGGAAAAGGAAAACGCTACGGCAAACAAGGCTACGGTATGTACAAAGGAAAGTATGGAGGAAAACAACAGTATCAAGGACAAGGATAATGATACCCAAGTGGACAACGAAAAGGACAAATGAGCAATCAGGTCAAAGGAGACAAAGGCAAAGGAAAAGGCAAAATAAAAGGAAATCAAGTGACTAACACGTGCTACAGGTGTGGACAGCCAGGACACTACGCCCACAACTGCGGGGTGTCAGTCTACAACGTAGCAGACAACGCTACCTACAACGAGCCGTTCGCTGCTATGGCACAACGGTACGCACAACAGGAAAACTACGACCCTCACCGGCATTCCACTGACTGCACACAAGGTAGTCAACCACCAACAAACAACCCACAACTTGCATTCCCCACAATTCCAACATCTTCAGCAGAGATGGCAGCAATGAATCCACCACAAACAATCCGCATCGTTTCAGGCATCCGCATGATGGTAGCAACAATGGACGAGAAGAAGGATGATGACAAGAAGGAACAAGAAACACACAAGGTTTCAACAATGAAAGGACACAAGACAGCACAAATCATGATTGACAGCGGTGCAGCAACACATGTCTGCCCACCTTGGTTTGCAGACAACTACCCAATCCACAAGCTAGCGCCAGAACAAAGACGGCAACTAAGGACGGTCACAAGCAAAGAAATACAACTCCCCGGGGTGAGATGGGTTTCATACAATGTCAAGGACAACAAATCGCCATACCATTCTATGTGTGTGACGTGCATGATCCCATCCTGTCAGTAACCAGACAGGCAGAGAAAGGCTTTGACATCAGGTTCAATGATGTCCCAACAATGACACAACAAAGGCTTCAACGTACAACTGGTACAGAGGAACAACCTCTGCTACCGTCCAGCAACAATCATACACCTCACAAAAGACATGCAACTTCAAATACAAAACGCCACCGCATGATCGCAATGATTGCACCAACAACAATGACGACACAAGAATATGAACAAGCACTTGGAGGAAGAAATTACTATTGGGCCTACAACAACAAGGCATATCTGGTAAGATTCCATAGAACAATGAGGAAGTCACTAGTTATCCCAAAAGCCAACAACTGTTCTGTTCCCCTTGAACAACTTGACTATTTCAGGAGAATATTGATCAGAAGAAGAGACGGCAATGTGGAAGACGTTGCAGACGCATACAAAGAGCTGCCGTTCAAGATGCCAAAGCGAGAAGTCAATGGACAACAATGGCAAGGAGAAAGTTGGTTCAAGGTGATACAAACAGGCAGTTCGGAAGGAACAACAACAATGGCAAAAGCACGACCACAACAAAACACAACACAGAAGTTCAACCCACAGGCGCGTGGAAAACAACAACAACAACAACAACAACAACAACAACAACAACAACGACAACGACAACGACAACGACAACAACAACAACAACAGCAGCAGCAGCAGCAGCAGCAGCAGCAGCAGCAACCATTGTCCCTTGTCACGATCCACTCGACATGCTCTGGGTGTCCCAAACTGTGGCTTGGGTCAATTTGGATTTGCATGGAAATTGTCATATTCATCTCCAGATGCAATCCACCGTCTCATCTTAGATGTGCTGTGGGAACATCTCCAGAGCGTCGTTTCCTCCATTGTGGATTCCCTGGGTCATTGCTGTGATGATGGAATTGTCCTCCACATCCTTTGTCTCCAGTGCCTTTGTCACACACACACACACACCGGCATGCAAAGTCTGCTTGTACCACTGGCTGTTTGCTATGCTGCTGTTGTTGTGGGTGATTGTCTGCTCTGCCGTAGCTCTTTGTGCAGATTGGACACCATGTCCTGTATGGAAGGTGTGCAAGGTTGTTTCATTCTTTCTTGTGGTGTCGGTTGGCTGGGTGCGGGAATTGCTCTTGCTTCTGATGCTTGTTGTGCTTCTTGTGCATCATCCTCAATGTACTCATACTTGTAGCTGATGTCTTCTTCGAAGTTCGTTGATCCTGTCCATTGTCGAGTCCAGTGCGTGTTTCCTTCTTCTGTCCAATCATCATCATTGTACAAACATCCTCTCTCTTCACTTGTTGGCATGGTGATTGTTTGTCTTGCTGGTAGCAGTCTTGTCACGTCTGGGCCATTGTCATCTTGTTGTGAAAAGCAAAGTTCTGTGCGTAAAACATTGTGGACTCGTTTCCACAGATGTCCTTCCCTGTACCAGTAGTCGTGGTTGGATTGTCCCATTTGTGGTGGCAGAATTGATGGTGACTCTTTTGGTCGTTGCATCTTTGTTGGTGGTATTGTTGTTGTTGTTGTTGTTGTTGTTGTTGTTGTTGTTGTTGTTGTTGTTGTTGTTGTTGTTGTTGTCGTTGTGGCTGTTGTTATTGTTGTTGTTGTTGTTGTTGTTGTTGTCGTTGTGGCTGTTGTTATTGTTGTTGTTGTTGTTGTTGTTGTTGTTGTTGCTGTTGCTGTTGCTGTTGCTGTTGCTGTTGTGGTGGTGGTGGTGGTGGTGGTGGTGGTGGTGTGATGACGGCGAGGAGGACGACCATGCGCCTTCTACAATGCCTTCCTTGAAGAATCGCAAATCCTTTGAGACCACGGGGGTTGACAAAACCAACTAGTGAGGTGTGTGGTGACATGTGATGACCGACGCGATCTACAAGATCTATGGTTGAAATGTGACTGGAAAAACTCTGGACAAAGCTTCGCCAATGAGGCGCATGGTTTCAAGACACTGTGAGCCGACAAAAAGATTTTGTCCAGATCGAATGCCGATCACAATGCTGTACAGTTTGAACTCAAGACTATAAAATAGGACCACTTTCTGTACATGCCATAGATTTCTGTATTACAATGTCCAACAATACAAAGTAAAGTCCTTTCCGATCAACAAGTGTGTGATTCAGTTTTATGACGCTTCAATTGCAATGACAATGGTAGCAAGGGACGGTGTTAAATACAATGATGATGTACCATGTGCACAGTGCACATACAATAGTGTACCTGCACAATGTATGCATCAAGGCCGTCAGCTTTTGGGCAATTTGAGAGCCCAGAGGAAAACAACGCAGTGAGTGCGCGATACACAATTTGGCGACAATCGTGGAAGTGAACAGTGAGGAGATTGACAATTGGAACAGTGAAATTTTATATACACTTCTTTCTGGGGTGAATAACTACAACCAAATTTGCCCCAATGGATACCTGATTATCTAGATCTCGATTCTCGATGCTTGTGCGCAGCAAAACATCACAATATCCTCAGGGAAATTGTTGGCCATGACTCGCTTTGGCTTGAAGATATCTACCCTCAATCCTCAACCAACAGTATGAACGGTGCTCAAATCATTGACCCCCATTTGGACCTTTGAATACGCTGTATACGACCAGTTTTTTCTGGGTTTCCCTCTTGTCCCATTGACGCACAAACAATATATATATATGCCAACATATCCCCATTGCTGCTGGTTTCATGATAATATAGTATATCTTTGTTTGTGAAATCACCTTTATTCCCATGTCTTTGGTGGTTAAGTCACATTAAAACCATGCTTTTGGTTGCTTGACTCACCTTAGAGCACCATTTATTGCAACCCAAATCGCCATGTTTATTGCGTGTATTGCCACCTAGGCCCCGGAGGTGGAGGACGCTTCACGTGCCCCTCCCAGCAGCACCATGAAGATGCTAACGCGCTGCTCGACCTGACATCACTCGACCTTGCTGGCAGATGTGTTGATTATCGACTCATTGTATACATAGTCTCTATATATATATATATAATATATATATATATTTCACATACATTTGTATTGAATATTTGATATATATATATACCTCAGATTTTTCATTATTGAATATACATATTATATAATAGGTATATTTATACACCAAATATATTTGTTATTCAAATCCCAGGCACATAATCGTAGTCCTCATTCTATTCGTATAAACCGGGATATCTAATATGGACATGGTTGGGATATAGAGGGATAGAACGAGGATGATGATTATGGTAACCCCCTAATACAAAAAATTATCCTACTAAAGCAGTGCTGAATTACTTGGCTAGTTCCTATCTTTGTGTGGGTTGCTTCATGTATGTGCATGATGATACATGTCACTTTATTTGCATGATTTGTATAAGGGGTAGATCACTAGATGGGTGAATGTGGATGAATATTGATCAACATGTTTTTATGTTGCACCAGGTTTCACAGTTGCTTCTGCTTCGGCCACTTCTGCTCCCAGGAGGACTACAGTAGTCAACACAAGTCACGACAAATATAGATGTTTCAGACGTGTTTGGTTTACCAAAATAGGTGTTGGAAATAGTATGAAATCAATGTGATTTGAACTTTGATCCGATTGATGTGAGGAAAACACTACAGGAAACCATACTCTTGGCTGGAGATGGCAATGTGGCAAGCAATCGTCGAATCCAAACGGTTGATATTCCATTGCCATGATGCATTGCAAGATTGACCAGAATGAAACATACATAGAGAACATTGGTTCCAATACATTTTCATGATGTCCACTGTAGATAGCAACATGTGAATTTGTCATTTGAGTTCACACATGTATGGGTTTGTTTCGAAATAGGATCCCCCCTATTTGATAGGATTCTCATCATGTAGACCGTTAAGTTGCAATTTCGGGTCCAGCGTTTAGAGTTGAATCTACTCCAGCAGTGGCCCAGGTTTGTACAGCCACTGGGCAGAAGGGATGTGGATCTCATTTTGAATCCGTGGGCATAATATTGGGAGGATGGGCTGACTGGCAGAAGGTTTAAGAGTGTTTAAGACCTACCCATTTCTGGTATATAAGTCATTGGGGCTGATTTGTGGCATTGGCTGTTTACCGCACGACTTCTCTTGGACACAAATTATGCCGATGTTTGTTCCTCCGAGCACTGATCGAGATGGCTCAAAAGACATGGAATGCCCCAAATGGGGTCCGCAAGATGAATTTGCTGCTGGAAATGGTTTAGTTTGGTTTCAGTGTCGATTATCAGGGCGTAAAGTTGAATGCCACAGCAGTGACTTCTAACAATGCCATTCCAGGAAATCCATCGAGATCCTGGATCATGATATCATGCCACCTACAAGAAACCTCAAAATGATGGGCCCTGGGCCAACAGATTGCCTCAATAAGCAGAAAACTTGTGTAATCCATACACTGGCGGAGGTTTTCAGAAGTTCTAGTCGCCGCTTGAAAATGGACATGTTTTTATTTCAGTTGGGTGATTGTTGGTTCAACCAACCAGTTGAGAAGGGGTTACATCTATCATTATCTATCCATGTACTATGTGCTGATGTAACCTCTATGTGCAACTTACGCAGATGCATGGATCGATGGATGGATGGATAGGTAGTTAGATAGGATAGGAGAGGATAGGATAGCAGGATAGGATAGGTAGATAGATAGATAAATAGAGAGGGAGAGAGAGAGAGAGAGAAAAACATAGAAATATGAAAAGATAGAAGCGTAGAAAGATAGAAAATCTGCATCTTCCCAACCACTCCCAGATTGCTGAGGCACCTACAGTGCTGCCCCAGGACCCACGGTGCAGGGTGCTGCCTACGCCACACGTGGGGCAACAGCGCGAGACTTGAGCGCGGATTGATGGCGCCATGGACAAACCAGAAAGGTGTTTTTGTTACTACTTAGGTGGGAAAAAATCACTTAGTACCCTCTGGTAAACTCACATAACTAGGGAAAATCACATTTTTGTTCGTAAATCAACTATCTCAATGGCCATGTTCAATAGCTACGTTCGTTTTCTAGAGGGTAACTGGTCAGGAACCATACTTACAACCCAGTTGTAGGATCATCGCCACTCAGGGGACAAAACTGATCCTCCAAGTCCTGATTATCCAACGAGTGCCCAAAAGGAAGGTTGTTTCCTCAAGGTGTTTTCATCTGATTGCAGTAGTGTACAATAGTATCATACGTATATTCAATACATTTCAATAACAAATGCACATGTACTCCACAAGTTTGACTCTCTAGCGAGGCCAACCTTGCATCTAGTCTTCACATTTTAGAATGTCGTGCTGCAGTTGCTCCGTTTCAGCTCCTGTCCGGCACCAAAATGGTTGCGAAATGTTGCGAACAACTTCCCAGATGCTGAAATTGGCATCTTCCGGACTTGTTTTTTTGCCTGAGAATCTGCGGCTCGCAAATTGGCTACACAAAGTGGCATGGGCGGCAGGTTTCCCAGGCCTATCGCAGAACTGTCCTGGTTCCCTTAGGATGGCCAGAGCAGGGCTTTTCAAAGAAGAGGTGTCACATATTCTGACGAAGAGGCACATCCCGTGTACGTATTATTGCATATTATTGCATATATTATTGCTATTTGTCATTTATATATACTATACACAATGCCGATTTATGTAAACTGTAAACATCACTACAATATACTATAATGACTATTGTTATGCACATATGCAATGTGTGCAAAGTTGACGGCTAAACGTTTACCTATGATATGTATCAAGCGCATAGGCTGAGGGATTGATAGACGGGACGAGCAACGTGCGTGGATGAGCGCATCTTGAATCATATTGCGAAGGAGTGGTTGCAACCTACATACCTCGATCGATTCACTGAACTGAAGTAATTTGTTTTATTTCCTTCGCTGGTTAGTCTACTGTAGCATGTTGAACTGTTGAGAATCTATATAATATATATATATATATTTGCAATATGTTTAAAAAACTTTTACACCCTCACGCAAATGCAAGCATAGTACCATATGTGTGCAGGTGTCAGGTGTGCATTCAATCGCCAAAGAGAGCAGATCCTGTGAAGATTCCACACAATCTTCAAAGAATCATCAAGCTACCAACATCCTAAGGATACTCTTCTTGGAAGTAATGCTGCGATTTGGTTAGTCGAGGCCGCAAACACGGCTTTCAGATGCTAATGCCAGAGTGAAACCTTCCTGGTTTCAAGTTTACATTTGGGTCAAAATTGGGTACTGTATCCCAACAATAGGATGGTTAGTACTAAACATACTCTCAAATTTGGTCACCTGGTCCGCAGGGTCTTAAATTTTGATCCATTCCCACATTGACTGAGACCATGAGTGCGGATTCTCATTCATTCACGTAATCAGGATTGCCTGGCGCGTGGCTGTTGTAGGGGAACCAGGAACGTGCGATCGATTTTTGCCCTGACGACGACGACTTAGTGCTCTGTGCGCTGCAAAGGATCGAAACGGCGCAGACAGTACTTACCGTATGGGATGTACAGGTGAAGGGTGTGAGTATGGCAGGAATGGCTCAAAGTCGAGGATTGATTTAATCATGGATTGATACATACCATCGTAGTGGTGCAAAACATCCAGCTGTTGGGTGGATCTCGTAGGGGAATCCAGTTTCAAGTTGAAGAACTTGTTTTTTTTTTCCTGTGATCATGGCTTTTGATGATGTTTCCACAAAAAATGAATTCATATCCTTCTATGATTTTCTATCTAAATGTTTTTTAAATCATATTCATACACAACCATACTATACCATACTCATCATATCCCAGCAACCCGATTTCCCCTTCAGCTTTCCATCGCAAAGATACCTTGCGCCAACTGCCAGCTTTGCGCCAACACACGGGTGGTGAATTTGCCAAGTTGGACAGGCAAGTGCTTTGTAAAGTGCCTGCACTTCTTGATCCTCCTCGAAGCTTGAACTGACCGCGGAACTTCAGCACTTCTGTGAATGGAGGTTCTTGCAGTCATTTTGGGTTGAGAAACGCCCAGAAAATGCTTGAACATGTTTGAAGCAACTCAATTGACTTAGGTTTGCAAACGAAAAACGCGCCACTGGAAATGTGACTAGCTGAGAACGCCGAGAAATGTATATAAATATTGTATAAGATCATATAAGATCCATTTCATGACACATTAACGATACATACCCCATTGTGTACTGTGGCTGAGACGCTGATGGCTTTTCGCGTCTCCGGGATGATGATCCAACATCAACCCATAGGGAATTCTCTGCAGGTTCATATTGGACTCCTATTTTTTTGGGATAGATGACCAAAAAACCATACACCATGTTTTGACCATGGTACATATGAAACCAGCATGTTTTTCTGAGGGTGGTATCATACCCAGTCAAAAAAAACATCTCCGGGCGATGTCAATGTTCAGCCCAAACAAGGTGGTGCCCCGGAGTCACTTTGGTTTATAAGCCGCATCAACCCATTGAGTATATCTAGTTACAATTACTCAACTCAGCAGTGAAATATTATTGAACCGCATCAACTTTTGCGATTCTAAACTAGGACACCTCATTAAAAAATGTAAAAAAAAATGTTGGTGAATTACCTCCCCATTTTGGTAAAGTCCCCAGATTTCGTTGGTAAACTCATGTTTGTTGGTTTACCCTCTTTGCTGGTGAACTGCCCCTGTGATTTTTTCGTCGCAAAAATCACCAAGAAAAACGCACCTTACCTATGGATATCTATGAGCCTTGAGCCCCTCGCAGATCAATAGCACCCTCTTCAACGACTTGCTGATGGCCATTGGTTCCATCGCCTTTGTGATCCTCTACCTACGGGTGCCCGTGCAACAAAACCGTCAGCAGATCTACTAACGAGCCGGATGGAACAAGAGGAAACACCACGGCTTGAAAGAATCATAGAACTTGAGATAAAAGTATATGTGAATATACGTGACATTATGTGACTCTAGTATGCTTACTACAGACAAGAGGTAGAATATCGATTCATTGAATCAGCATTTGAATATCATTTGCAAGTTTGTGATTTTACATTGCCAGGTTGGGCTTAGGAAGATGGTTTGCCTGACGTTGAAATCGACACGGCCGGTAGATGTCGTTTGTTCCAATAAAGTTCAACAATTCCAATGTGTGGAATATCTTCAATGCACCCACATCAGTTTCATCAAAGTCCATTCAGATGCATGTTTACACATATATAGGCATGAACCTTTGAGGCTTCTTCATGCCTGGTGATTTTGTACCTACTGGAGTTGATGGTTTTGAAGATGCAGCGGATGTCATGAGTTGCGTTGCAGCTTGTTTTGTCTATTTCCACCCCCTGTGAAGATTACTTTTGGTGGTATCATCTTTTTTTCCATTCTCTTCAGAAATAATTCACCCCAAGTGACCTGGTCGAAGAAACCACCAGCTGTTCCAGTCAAAGGCTACAGTTTGGCAAACCAAGCATGGAACAAAAGCCTGCTGCTTTGCCCGTCCTCAGATTCACACGGGCGGCTGGGTCGTGAGCATTTCCTCCTTCCTCATCATCTTCATCTCGGCGACTCAGCTCCAAAAATGTGACAAGCCGGAAGAAGGACCGGAAATTGGGTCAAGACAGGAGAAGTGGTTGAGGATCAACAGAAATTAGACATTTATATTTGATGTACTGGACGCATGTATACATACACATGTATATATGTGTATATACATATATGATAACTAATTATAATACATGTTCTATTGCATATGTATATATATAATATCATGTCATCATGCGGTATATCAAAAGTTCCTTGTGCATTCTAAATCAGCAACAAATTTCTCACCAGAAACTCCTCGGGATCAGGTTCCCTTGGCGTACATCATGACGCCGGCCGCCAAAGCCACCATTGCGCAGCTCAGCTGAGAGCGGAATCCATCAAGTCATGGGAAAGCCCGGGCTTCCCGTAGCGATCATAGGGGTCTAACCACCAAATATGGGGAAATGGGCATGGGATATGAATCGGCCGCAACCTAGAGGGTACCCCATTTTCCCACAAACCCCATATGTGGCTTTCGACCTGAATTTTCACCAATCAAAACCTCGAACAAGCATGGTGTGAAACAATGGATTCCATGTATTTACATGTAGTTTATGTGTCAATTCCAAAATATTCACCTAGTATTACCTAGTAATTACCCTTTGCGTCAAGGTTTACGGGTTAGTGGTGGGTTCAAAATTGTTGTTCCATCCAATAAAGTGGATAGGAATCGTGACTGGCATAGTTTCTGAACTTGGCTAAATTGTTAAACCTACAAAACTAGGCCTAGGCAGTCTATAAATCAACCAAGAAAAGGGGAATGTATGGATGAACTGCTGAAGGGTGTCAATTTGTTCTGCTGTTTGGGGTTCTGCCTTGAAGCTTCCCATGACCGCAACTGTGCCTCTCAGGTCCTTTCTCTCCGTTTTCCTGATCACTGGCATCGGCTGTGACGTGGTGTGCGGCGCTTAACCTTGGCTTGTGGACATGATATGCTGCTTTGATTGTATATGTTATACCAAACATCAAACGTATGTTTTGGATTGTTATGGTGTATGTATCCAGTACTGTATGGAGTATATAGATGTACATATGCGAAACTAGATGAGTTCTTTGGCATGACTATATTCATACATATTCATACATATATACACATGAAATACACATGATCACAATTATATGTACATCATGTATATTATATATATATATAGATGTACACAAATGAACAAAGTAAGTCGTGTGCATGTTTTTTTGGTATCTACATGTATCAATATTCTATAGACTATGATCTACAGTACTTAATTTTGTGATGCAACATTATTTTTGTTTGCTTTAAACATGTGCATCAGTTCCTACTGCACATGGATGGGTTGATATGATCAATGATTGAACACGATCTTCAACACATGTATGTGTAGTTTCCATAGATGGATGTGTTTTCATTTGTTTGCGTGGCATCCCTTTAGCTGGTATGGAACAGGGTATATATAAACATCAAAACCATTAACCTATCATAACCTATCTAGAACAAGATAAATCATTGTGTACTCAAGAATGTGCATACCACTTGCTAAGTCGGCAATCAGCATAGTGTAATCCCATTGAACATATGGAATATACAGTGTCCCACTATCGGAAATGGGAATTGGTAAGCGTATACCATTCCCTAGATGCATCCCCAAGGATACCATAGATATAGATGATATAACATTCAACTATATATATATGACCATTATGTAATATGTACAATTATAGTTAACATGCAACTACACATTTACATATATGACCGTTGTATATGTATGTATATATATATATTATACATATATTATATAAACCAGCGTCTTTTAGTGTTTTTTGTTCTAAATAAGTCTATGAATCACTCTATAACTGTAGATATATATATAGTAGTACTAACTGTTCAGATCATTGGACATGCGACCCCACGCCCAGCTTCGTCTTCACCGACTTCTGGGACTGGGGTCATTTTGTCATTTTTTGGAGACCGTTTGGTGGTGCCCCAGGTCGTTAGCTAAGTTGGTTGAAAAACACATAGAAATTAGATCGATACGTATACATAGCATAGTTGGTGTAGTGGAGTTAAAGCTGGGATTGAACCAGTAGAAATGAACCTAGATTTAAGCGAATTTTGAATGATTGTACAATCAAAAACACGTGACTCGACATGGATAGCCACATTTAAATAGAAGTAAGGAAAAGAGGTTTCAAAAAGGAACCCCCAAGTTACGTTTTTGCTTCATGTTACACCACCAGTTGTTGTGGTTGACCAGCAAAACCTATCATAAATCCCATGTAAATTCCTTTTGTTTCTTGGTTCAATCCACTGATGTTGATGCTTAAACTACAGTTTTTGATGATTAGAGCTAGTGTTTCATGGTGCAATTTCCCTTCCCTCTTGGAATGGTTGTAAATACGGCGCCGAGGTGCAGATAGAGATCCATGTTGTTGAAAATCTTATGAATCTTCAGGCAATACTGAAAACGAATATGAAGTAACGATTTCCATCCAAAAGTTTCGGGGTAGTTCACATGGGTCCAGTTTCTTACAACGATTGATTTGCTGTGCAAACATTTCGATGGTGACCCACACACACACACACATTTTCCAAGATGTTTGACCAGTTCCGTAAACTAGCTTGGTTTTCTTTGTGACCACATTTGCCAACTTGTTCATTTTCCCAATTTCAGAAGGTCTTTTGGTGTGGAAAACTATTCTAGTATTTCTAGTCATTTTTTCTTGTTCTTGCATTATTCAAGTAGACGCAGTTTCGAATGTGGAACAAACATGTTAAGGATGTTGAAACAAGGTGACAAAATTAATCTGAAAATTAGACAAAAATGGATAGTTAAGTTTAGTTAAGTTGCTCATGGGCTATGACCTAGGACTTTGAGTAAGATGGACAAGCCTTGTTGTTGGGCTCAGATCGTCCCTGCTTTTTACTGAAAACAAGAACCTCCGATTCTCCAAGTGTCAAAGGTGGTTGGGTGGCAAGTGCTTTTGGCTCAAGATTACAGTCTGTACTCCATCATATGTGTTGTTTCCTTCCTTTTCAATCTGACATACCCTGACGGAATCACGCCACGTGGGCACGTACCCCATCTCTGACGCCAGGAGCAGGGGCATAAGCTGCCCATGGAATCTCGCGTAATGTGGATGTCCGGGGCTCAGGATGATGATTTCAGTGGGATCACCAGACGTTTTTCCATGTCTTCAATGGTTGTTTGGATAAGCCAACTGGGGGTTCCATAAATGGGGGAAACCCACCATTTTTTTCCAGGGATTTTTGCAGTATAAAATATCCAGCTATTGGGGTAGTTATCCCCATTGTTGATTGGAAGATCAATGTTTAATGTTTGTTTTTTGTGATGTAAAGCTATTTCCAGAACAATTCCATCGGCACTCAATCAGCTTCTTTGCACAGGCTACGCGTTTGCACAATTCCACCGTAGCTGGATTGACCCTCCGGGACCTTGCAGCAGTGGGAATCCCTATCAACCAATGTAGCTTGAAGGGGATGATAACCTCGGTCTTCTTTGGCATATTCTTGCGTATCTGAAGCAAATCCCATGATATATATATATATATATACATACCCGCTTTATCTTCATGGTATACCTGTTAACATCCTACTAGCAAAATCTATCAATTTGTTCACCCTAATATCGAATATTGAAGATCTATATATATATATACATTCTCAATACTACACAAACCAAATCCTGTAGTATTTGATCTATTCATGAACTTGGGATCCATATGTGTTTTTTCCCTAGGATCAGGGGCTGGTTGACCATATTCCTATGACCTCATGATATCTCCATCCTTATCCTTGGGAATTATCCCAGCTTTATACCTCCATTTACTTGGGATGTCCCATATTTCCCCATGATTTCCCCTTACTAAGACCCGTTGTTTCGTTTGGGGATTTTCCAGCCACCGGATGCCACCGGAACCTGGGTGGCCTGAGGATTGTCCATGCTGGAGAGAGCTGTTTGGCCACATCCATGACCACAGCTGTGCGGACCTCTGGGTCATGATGGTTTATACAGACTTGGAATTTATATCTGAATAATGTCGAATATTTAACTAACAAAAAGGGGGATAACAGTAGATATTTTATATATATACAATATGAGAGCCATTCGTAATTAATAGTGGACAACAATGAATGATAATAGGTGAATAATGAGGTAAACCCAATGCCACAAACCTACTGCTTGGGGATGAGTGAAATCCCACCCATCTACTGATGACTTGGGGATGGTTTAGGGTTTAGGGTTTACACATTGTGTAATATGCAAAAAAGATCAAAAAAGAACAACACGGTATATACACGGAATCATAGTCGTGTATAACTGGTATTGTTTGTGCTGAACAGATGTGTCTTTGCAAATCGCAAGTCTCAACTTTGACTATCAAGCAATTGGTAAAAGTACTAAGATTAAATTATATTACTTGGTAAAACACAATTTTTCATGGGTAGTTGGAGGGTCTAGGTCTAGACAGACATACATCTTGCCACCCTTCCCTGCTGAGTTGAGCTTCTTCGCGAACTTGGCCAGCGCCCTGCAACCCCTCCGTGAATTCGGGACCGGCAGCGCGTGGTCACTGCTTGTGATGTGTAGATCCTGATGGATCTTATGGGACAATCTTGGGAAGATAGGAAGATACTGGGAGAATGTTGAACATCGCAAAAATGGACTATTTTTGCGTTGATCAGTTCAATGTCTTGTGTATTTTTTTTTGCCAGAAACCTGAGGGGGTCACCCTGAAGATATGGGGAGACGGAGAATTCCTGGAGGATTGGGAATTCATGGCGCCCGGAGCCCTAGCTGGCTTGAAGCTCAAAGTAGCCGTATCGTCAAGATGTAGTGATGCAGCAATCATGTCTGGCTTACCTGGCTTACCTGGCTTTACAATCCAACAGCTTACAACAGAAATTGCCACTTGGAATAGGAAACTAAACAAATCACGGTTTGGAAAGCACATTTTCTGTTGTCAGGTCTATTTTCCAAAGGATAATCCTTCTTGTGTGATTTTGGCGAACCCCTTGTTCAACTCTTTTCCTGCACCGTCCCTTGATGCTGGCAATCAGCATAGCCGTGAAGAAACAAACCCACGGCACGGTAGACATGGTATGGGTAGGTTAACCCCCACTTTAGAGTAATTTCAATCCAAACTTCTTTCCGATTCCTCAGGAATTGGTGGTAGCCCATAAAAATGGGCACCCGTTTGATGTTGGGGAGATATTCTTTGACTTCAAGGCTCAGCAGTTTGTCTTGCCTTGCAACATAGTTTGTCTTTCTCAATTACCTCCCCGGGGAAACTGATCCTTCTCTTCCGGCATATGTGCAATGGCGAATATGAGGACCCGCATGGATGGGTGATCGTAGCCCATTAAGCCATATCAATCCTATGTAGCTTGACCATGGCACGTATGCTTTTGGAGTTTGAGCAAATCCAAGTGAGCAATGTCCAAAGCATTTGTTGGTTGATGGTTGGTTCGGCTGTTATACTATCCAATAGTGGATTATCACAATCCATAAGCTAGGACGTCCATTTTTAGCAACTTACCCTGAGGAGTTCACCGAAAGATATGGGAAGTAAATAAACTTGCAGCGTCTAGTATCCAGTACAGTGCACCGAAATATTCAGTAGCCATAGTTTGAGGGGATATCCCCTTAGCCCTTACATAGGCCCATAGGCCTTATATATTGTACCTCCAATTTATATAGGTACTGCAAATCCCTACTAGGCACCAAAGTCATGCAACCCGGCATGGCACTCACCGGAAGCCTGCTGAATGGCTACCACGGCGTCCATGCGCCCTGGCAAGCGCGGCCACGGCGGAATAGCAGGCGCTGGGAGATCCACGTCTGGAGGTGTCCTTTTTTTTTACCAATAGGGTTTACATATTTGGAGGTTTCCATGAATTTGGATACCCCAAAATGGATGGATGGTTTATGATGGAACATCCCATTGAAATGGATGGTTTCGGAGTACCCCCATTTCAGGAAACCTCCAGATGAGGATCATCACCACCGTCAGAATATACTGGGATTTCACCAGCAAATGCGAAGATATAGTGACTAAGATAGTGGAATTTAAAGCTACATTATGGGGGGATCTGGGGGAATTCTGTTGCGACTTCACGTCGCGACGTCATTGGAATGATGGTCTGGATTGGGGTAACTATCCCGAAATGACCTTATCGAGATTGGTGAATTATTGCAATTTATCCATCTGTAGCATATTTCTTATCCCCCAAAATGAGCAGGTGAAAATTTGAAGTTGGGATGTGAAAGCATACAATCGTAAAAAATCTAGGGTGTGTTGGAATCTAAACCGTTATATATCAGTATGTCTACTGCAGGATCTGGTGTGGAAGCTGTAACCAATAAGGTATTAGTTGTTTTTTTTCATGTTTTGTTAATGCTATGGGCATGTGCTATTCCATTGCTGCATATACCACATGGGTATATGTTGCCTTGGTGTACCTAGCTTCTATGAGCAGACATGCAGATACAGAGACAGACAGACTGACCGACATGTTTCTGGCCTGATGCGGCTACTTCTATGCTGAGAGATCTGAGAGGTGCTAGATTTCTAGATCTCAAAAAAGCCCGATGGCAAGCAGGCAGTGTTGAGACTCAAATGGTCTTTCCCAGAATGGCTTCTGTGAAAATTTACCGCAACCTGAAAGGCCGCAAGGTTACATCAATTTTCCCTTGAGATAGCCTGACTTCTCCCGACCTCATTTGCCAAGCCCAGCATTAAATGCGATGCCCAACAAATCGTGTTAGGGGAATAGATGTGTAATCCCCACTGCTGAATTTTGGTCCATCTCCCCATGTTTGTTGGTCAACATACCCATAGTTGTTATTCTTGCTTTTGCCCGGGGGACAATCTGTGTCCACCTTTTCTGACCCATCTACTGGTACTATTTATGTTGCTTCTACCTAATAAGTTTTCGGACGCTGATTTGTTTCAATATAATCCACAACTGGTAAACACATGATAGGGAATATGTTTCGTTACTTAGCGTGACTCATTTGGAGCCCCTATTGGCCCTATTGCAAATGCAAGTTCACCACTTTTACATGGACATTGCATGAATTCACCCAACAACTTGGACATGCATACCCCAATTCCCCTTGAAATAGATCAAATTCGATCCCCAAAATCTTTTGACCCCCAAGAAAAACACATACAATCCCATTTTATTTACAAGATTATATTCACATAATTTTAGATCCCTACTTTTTTTCACCCTTAGGGTTCTCCCATAATTTGATCCATGACCTGCGACAGCGCCAGGCCATCTTCAACGCCGCGGCAACGCCGCGGAGCCACGCTGGCGCCGCTGGCGGCCGCGGTGGCCGCGGCAAAGATTGGGAAGGCGCCCTACGATGTGCACGTGGCGCCCATGATGCAGGCGCCGATGTGATCCTGGTGATTTTTTAGCAAAATTCGGAACAAAGGGCGGTGACCTGAAAATCTATATGGAATTTATATGAATTTATGATTTATTCACATTGATGGATCTTCAAAGTCCATGAGATTGGTTTCTATAAGGAACGTGGGAACTGTGACCCAAGAAAAATGTAGGCAAATGGGGGTTGACCAATCACAATGGGGATACAATGGGATAGAACCAACAAATACGGGGCAGGTGGGTTTGCAATACGTCACACCAAATATGGACTTTTTTATGGGGGGACATAAGGTTGGTCCAAAGGAGCCTCATAATCATTAATTTCAAAAACAGAATTACCTCTGTGTGATTGGAAATCGATCAATTCATCTCAAGTCAAGGAAACAAGGAGGTTCTGCTGCTACTTGAGGTCAGGAGATACTGGCTGGGCAATTCTTTTGTGTCTGAATCTGAATATGACCGTTTTTTTCCCCACACCTTAAAACAAACGACATGAACCCCTCAAAAGGGGAGGTTTTTAATGGTTTGGATGATGAGTTTGTTTCTGCGATGAAGCCATTCTTGTGGTCCCTTGGATATGTCTGAAGTGCCATGAAGAACGAAACGTAGCTTGACATCAGAGCAGCAGCCTTTGCACTAGCAATTCTACACTCAAGACTCAGTGAATAGCAATCTTTTGGAACCTTATGGACTTTTGGATGGATTTGGTCCACTTAATTAAACTTTAATCAAAACCACCAGCGAATGCACATGCAAGTCGCCCTGTTCAGGTGACACATCGCCACATGCGATTTCTTTGCAGCACCTCGCCAGTTGACCTTGGAAGAGTTTGGGAAAAAATGTTCCCTCAATTAGAGACTTGTGATGCGTTGGGTACATGATAGATTCTTGGGTACCTAATTTTGGAATTCTATCTATGTGGCTATATAGCCCCTTTTCAACGTATCATCCCTTATCCAGATTTTCCACCTAATGGTGTACTACATATCAACAGTTATCCTCCAATGGCACCCACATGCAGGCAAAAGTACGAACATGGAATATGTGCACTATGTCACTTTGACTGAGATATCTATGGGGTGCTTGTACCCCAGTCACTAACATGGATCCGAACTTGTTTGTAAGTACCGACAGTTTAGTGCCATCTCAAAAAGTGCTTGAGGTTGCAGCCACTTCCCTTGTAGCCGTTTTGGCTGTATCATACTCTTTTCAGATCTTTCAAGTACCGCAGGAAATCAAAGATGGAATCCAAACGGATGCATTTCCCAATATCCGCAATATTTATACATGAATAGGGCAGGAGATGGCACAAGGATCCAATCTCTACCGAAACCAACATGCTCTCGCCATTTGCTGTTCAGAGCTGGCTCCCGTGTTTAAATGAGTGCGGATGACCAGCGCGTAGGGGAAAGTCGTGCAGGGGCCGCCCTGGAGAAAAGACAACTTGCTGCATTGGAAAACACACCAACAACACAACATGCTTCAACTACCGTGGAGGAACGTATTGTGTTAATTTCTTGGACCCAAGTCCAATCCACATGTTTTTGTAGATGGAGGAACTGGAGAACAAACAGACGCTGCAAGCTACAAATTAAGGCTATTTTGGTTGGTTCATGGTGGTTAATATTGTGGATATGTGCTGTGTATACATAAATGTAGTTACGATAAATCCTAGTGAACTGCTCGTTACGTCTACCAACTTGGTATGGTCAACGAGGGCCCCAGCTTGTACGATTTCGCTCGTCGATCCTCAGGATTGTTGTCCAAGAGATTGGTCTTGTGGACGGAGATGATCAAGGACTCCAGCATCACGCGCCCTGGCTGCAAATGGCACTCGGGCTCAGGGCGGTCCTTTGGTATACCGTGTCATCTAACATGGCCAGCTGGAAAATCTAGGAAAATCCACTATGAATGGAAGTTTCTAGCTAGGAAAATCATCAATATAGATAAGGAAACTTGTTTCATTGAGCACATACCATTGGCATCGGCCATCACGAGGGCTACAAACAATTCAGTTTGACGTAGGATGTTGGCTGACCGCTTCACTTGGCGCTGAGGTACAACCGCAACAACCCAGAGTATCTCAAAAAACTCCTGGACATGTCCACTTCCAAGGACTGGAAATCCAGGGTCGACTAGATGCAGTTAGTTATGGTGGTCACATACTTTGGTCTTGGAGTAGCGTTATCTACAGTTATGGCCCTTACAAGTCAGTTATACACCGATTTATCGAATGATAAGCTAATTATATTTATAATCATTTAAAACTGGTAAAGGGCTTTCACTGTAGTAGGATGTGTTTTGATGATTCCATGGAAGATGGTACAAACCAAACTTGGCGTTTGCTGCAAAGATGGTGTGCCTGCTTTTACTTCGGTTGGGCCCCAAACAGTTTCAAGCTAAATCCCCCCAACTGAGATGTATGTCAAATTTGGTGTATCTATGTGAGTTGCACCCATGTGTTTTCCCTGAATGTGTTTGGCACTCAGAAAACGTATATACGTGTATCTTATATCTTTGAATACTATTCAGTATTCATTCAACTTTACAACTATATAGACAATATACTGTATATAAATAAGTTATTTAAACGTATAAAGGTACATACAAGGTATGTTTGTGTTCCCTGATCGTTCAATTCATGTCAAAGGATTTATGTTGGCATTTAGGGCCATTCTTCATGTTGTCAAAGCGGAAAAAACTCTTTGTGTGATGTGTTTCAACATATATTTATATGTGTATAGACAGACAGATAGACAATACAATGATAAGAAGAGTGTATCTATGGACCCAAACCATGACGTGTTTGTCAAACCTTGAAAATTGATGTGAAAGTACCCCTGCATTTGGCATCATTGATATTGACCCAAGGCTGTTTTGAACATCCTCCGTCTACTTTGAACCTGACAGGAACATCCCGTGGTTCTGCAACTTGGTGGTAGTGACCCAGCTGCTTGGTTTCGATAGGCTGCAGATGGCTGGGATGACGACAGATCAAGGCCCCCAAAGGAGCAAAACAAAACCAACACAAATTCAAAAGCAAAACTGTGGAGGGTCTGAAGGGTTGCTTTTGGAATATAATATATGATTGTGTAAGATATTATTGGCGTCAAGTCTGATCCGGTTATGTTTATTTTCAGCGATTTGGGCGGAGGGATGTTGGTTCACACCAGTCACAAGTTTAACTTTTCAAGGTTTGGTGCCCAAAGGTTTGGTTGCAGTTTTGTAACATAGGTATACATGCCTTCAGAAAAACAAATCCGCTGTCCTTCACATTGCCGAACATGAAATGTAGATGTTATATATATATATATAGATAGCTCCATCCCAAGATTATATCGCTGATATTGTCTAATGATTATGTCAACTGCAGTGTGTAGACACTCCAGTAAACTAACATAGCTATGGAAAATTGTCCTTTATAGATTTGCGTACAAACAAATGTGATTTTTGATTTCTATGTTAATTTATCATAGGATATGTATGAATGGATATCTTCAATTCTGACAGGCACCGGCATAGGAATCCATGAGCCGAACCCAGGACACTCTAGCTGAAGCAGTTCGCATTGCAAAACCATGGGGCGGCTCGCCTGCTTCGGTTTTGATGGCACGGGTGGCTGGCATAATTTGGGTGTGTTCATAAATGGGGATACCCCAAATCATCCAAAATTAGACAATTTCAGTATTGAAACCCATGGTTTTGGGGATCCCCAATTTTAGAAACCCCCATTTGTTTGTTCAACCCTTTTGTGTAGGTTCCAAGAGAACATTTGATCAACTTTTGTTGGTTCGAGGGGTGTTTTCAAAAAGGATGAAGAGTCATTTATCCTTTATCATCGCACGTCCTGGGCGATCTTTTCAATATCACTGGCTGGCGTTTTGTTTCTGTTGATCTGAATCAATAGTGGTATTTTCGACACATCGTGTGAACCCATCAGCATGTATCTTAGCCCATTTGACTTGGACCAAGCATCGCACAGTCGGACCAATTCTGGGAGAAGCCCCTGAAAATGGATGACAATTTGGGGGATACCGTTACCCCCAATGGCTGGCCAGTTACTATACAAGGCACCAGTTGAGAGTTAAACAAACATACTTTACAGTACTATAGTAAATGATGATAGTATTTTCGGCATCCAAGATACTAATGCCTATATACCATTTCCTATAGAAAGTGATGATTCATACAAACGAACCAGTCTTGGATATATTCCACCTCGTGGTTCACCCCTTGGCAAACCCGATGGTTGAAGATGGGCCGCGTTTTCCTTCACGGCTGGAGGTTATGATGAGATCAACCTCAATTGCAACCTGGCAATGATCACGGTCGGTAAGGTAATGTGTCAATGTTGTTAGTGCAAACCCCAATGTCATTGGATTGGTTTAAGGGAAAATTTACAGGAAACCATGGATTTTCCCATGAAATATGGGGTTTTCCTGTAAATTTTCCCTTTAACCAATCCATTGACAATGGATTTCCCGACCTGTTTTTGTTGCTACCTTTGAAGTTGCGTTTCACTGTGTAATCATTAGGTCAAAGTGTTCACAATGATGTTCTTTTGCAGTTTGACACTGTCTTCCAACTGTCATGGCCCCAGTGTTCATGAATCCAGGCGGGTGTCCCTCCGAAGCAGCCGTGAAGGTTCGGCAGGTGGCCTTGGGGGCTTTGGAGGAGATCCACCATGAATTTTAGGTTGCAAATACCTCCAGATCATGAATAGTGTGGTAAACCCAATGCCGGAAATCTCTGATTTCTTGGATGAATATAGCCTGATTTCTGGTAAAATTGGTGATGGTTTATGGCCATGGGTTTACCACAGTGGGGTCATAAATAAAACATAACGGTGTGGGCCCCTTCCCTTCGATCAGCTGCAGGGCCACGGCTTTGGAGCACAGTTGATGACGACACCGGAGCTGGTTCGCACGGCGCCCTGGGGAGGCACCCAAGACAAGGTAAGTTGATGTAGAACAACATTTGACAATTCCTATGGTTTATTGCGATATATTACACTTGCTTTTTAGATCAACTTGAAACTAGGAGCCACCAGATTGTAGCTGTGTTGTTGGTGTAGAACATGGTTGGTGTATAACTATATAAGATAAACAGTGGGTTTGTGGATGTTTATGGTGGATATGCCTACAGTGCGATGGTCAAACTTTAAAGTGGGGGGGGACTTCGTAGGGACTCACTGATGCTTGCTGTCAAAGAATGCATCATCCCACTTTGTGCTTAAACAATGGTTAATTATACAAATATTGCATGCTTTACAGACCCGTCATATTTCATCTTGACATGTCCTGTCTTGGGGGGTACCCCAATTTTGACCCAAGTGCTGGCAGCCAAAAAGGAGATGGAGACAAAACCAAAGAGATCATGTGCCAACATTCAACATTGTGTGATCATGCTGCTATGGGTCAAAACCTATAAATCCTATCCTTTGCGGGTATATGCCGGTATCAACATCCATGAATCCCACCTATTCATAATCTTTGCCAGGGGATTCCATGGGTTTTGCTTTGACCCATCCCCATCTGTTTCTTGGACCATGAGCCATCAGTACCCTCCGGTATCATCAAACATGGCTAGCTGGGAAATCCCCAAACCAACTCGGCAGTTAAACTGACCAAAAAAGCATCTATCCATGGGGAAGATGTCCATTGTCATATTTGATTCCTAGAGGTTACCATCAAAATTGACCTATTCTTCCTGGTCTGTCAGGACAAGCAAAGTGCCACCGCCATGTCACGTTGGATCTTGGCGATTGAATCACATCAACACATGGGACAGGAGCCAAACTATTCACGACCAGTGTCAGGCAGATTGACTTTGAAAATAAGCCAACATAAGCCAACCATATTGATATTATGTGCATATTAACAAGATCTCTGTTTGTTTAATATGGTTCAACAATGTTAAACATAATCAAACCTCCACTATTCATGATAATATGGTTGGCATAGAAACCGTATCATGTTGGATTTTTTAATGATAAACCTCAACTATTCTGCAGTGGCTAAGCGCTACTCTTCCCAGCCAACAACCGCTGAGGCCGCTGCACGGAGGCCATGGCTGACGAAGCCGACGTGGAGATCAGCCGGGAAGCCGACGGGAGGATCCCCGGGACTCGTCGAAAAGATGGCCCTAGAACTGGGTCAACCTTTGGTTGAAGTACTTTGGTATTTTAATGTACTTTATAATGTGGGTACAACATGGTAAAGCAATGCCATAAAGCACCCATGACTGGGAAGGGTTGAAATAGCAGCTATGGTGAAATTGGGCTTTATGAGTGTTTTACCCACATTAATACTGTTGCATATCAATGATAAAATGTACTAACCAGCAAAAAAATAGGAGTCTTTTTTGGCAGGTATCAATGACGATTTACCATGATGATAAGGGTAGTCCAAAATCTCTAGAGAAACTACGGTGGTTGAAGCAACAACCAATCAAACAATGGTGCTTGGAAGGTCAGGATGGATGTAACTTTGAGTTTGTCCAAATATGTTGGGAATAAACAATTATTCCAGTGATACAACCGAAAAATATCCCCGTGAACATTGCCACAAATTTGGAGGGAATTCCCATTTGTTGGACGCTGCGATTACATAATCTGCGTATATGGGTTTGTCTGAAAATAGGGTACCCGGGCCCCAATTCCAATGAATTATAATCACATACAATCACTATCCCCACTAAATTCGTGATTGGGAGGGTATACCGCATACCCCATTTTCAGATATATTGTATGTATGTATCTATATATTATACACCGATGGGATAAGCCATGGACATGGGAACTTATCAACTAGTCTTCCTGACCACTTACTGAAATGATCTGTGGGTTGGTGCTTGTTATACCCGCGCAAAAATGGGACTTACCCAGAAATGTTATATCCTTATTGTTTAATTGTTTTGATGGATTCTTTTCATGAGCAAATCTGAATGAAACAGGAATGCTGTTTCCCTCAGAAAGCTTGGGAGGAGCTGACTTCTCTTGATAAAATCATGGACTGGACATTGGATGCGAAATGTGCCCGTTCATGTCGTTGTTGGATGTCCGAAAAGAGGGGCATGGAAAAGAAGGATACCTTTCCCCCTCTCCCAAAAAAAACACCATCAAACTGTCAATGTTCATAGCCCTGGCTTCAGATGATACCAATGGGCTCCACTTTACCCCAGATTGTTGGTATACCCCATGCAATACCCTCATCAAATAGCCGCCCAAATACTTGTAGACTGTATATTATTTGTATACTGGTCGTATTCATGGTTGAAACCTAACTTTCAGACAAACCGGTCAGTCAAAACCATTTCTTCATGGTTAATTGGTTCAGTTCCAGATTCTGTTCGTCAAAACATGTTGAATTGTTTTTTGTTGTTGAATCACCATTCTTGTTGGTTAAGTCTTTACTCCTGATTTTTGTTGGGTGAATCATGTTGAATCAAAACAAAAACATGTTAGTTAAGTCCTCCGTGTTTCTTGACTCGCTGGAACTGTCGCTGCTGCTCCCCAGGTGTGAAATGCCGCATCGGTACCCACGAGACCTTAGCGGATCTCGAGCGGAACGGCGACCACTACGCAGCGGAGCCCAGTGTCATCATGGCCCGAGGAAAATCCAAAGTTTTAGCAGCAAAACTGAGGGAGAGTTAAGCAACGTAAATGGTGGTATAATTGATGATATCTCTGGTTCTGTATGTATATATATATATATATTGTTTAGGTATAAAAACATATCTATGGTTTACATAGGGTTGTTCTTGTCACAAGAAGATAATAAATTGATAGGGATGAATCCAGTAATGGTGATCATTGATATACCCATACCCTCTGTTAAACTAACATAACTATGGAAAACCATCCTTTTTAATGGGAAAATCCACTATAAATGGCCATTTTCAATAGCTATGTTAGTTGACCAGAGGGTAATACATATATATCTGATTATATCTGCATGAGTTCTAATGGCCTCACAGTGACGGTCCGTGACGTCAATGGATTTTTTCTGGTGAGTGCATTTTTCAGGGCAATCATGCCCAAATGGCCAAAGTGTTCAATATGGGGATTTCAGCAGCAACAAATGGGGAGTTCACCATGGAACAAAGGGAATTGAAGCCATGTTGGATTCTAAAATTGGATTTCAGAGTCAAACATGGTTTAAAAAAAGGGATTGAATCATGAACACTCGCGATTTGACGCTTAAAAACCAGTATTTTCTTTTCAAACATGGTGAACAGATGGACCATGAAACATGGGGATGCAACCACCAAACATGGGGACTGAAACTTGAATTATGATAGGCTTCAGTTGGTTGATATGCTCGTATTCTAGAATTGACGAAGGACATATCTACAGTTGAGTCTGGTTTAGGCACCTTCTCTGACGAAGGCACAAAGAGATGCCGAGAATCAAATCCAAACGAAGCAGCTATAACCGGAGAATAGTAGATATATGACTCCATTTCACTGGATTTGACCTACATTTTTTTTTTTTGCGGGGATTTGTCTAGAATTGACATTCTAGTCTTGTTAGTGATTTGATTCCCAGCTTGATATATTCACAATTCTGGATACATAATCACTGATCAGTCCCAATGGAATTAGTTAATACTGGAGAACTATATCTAATACCCACATCAACTATATGTCAAGTTCATTTAACTAACATACTCGTATCACTTAAGTCTACTTGAACTAGATCAAACCGACCACTCCCGGACTTTGAACAAAATCTACTCCCGGGACTGCCCAAGGACACCCTGCTGAGCTTTGTCGATGCAGTGGCTGCTGGGAAGGCACCATTCCGGGGTCAAATCGGCAGGGAGGTAAGACCCCCCCCTCCCCCCGAAATGGTAAACACCGTGATCTAGTCTTGTTATTAGGTATTATTTTGTATTAGGGCGCCTTAACAAAAAAAAACTTAATGAACGAATTAAAACATGATTTCAAAATTTATCAAAACCTTTATTAAAATATATTAAAATACATTTGAAAATTGCCAAGAATTGGATTTCGATACTTTCCCCTAATCATCGAATAAAAAAACCTTACATAACTAAAAACTAAAACACATCATAAAACATACAAATAACTAATAACAAACTTGCAGGCCGCATTTTATGTTTCTTATATAATAGGTGGTAGAAAGTAGAAACCACTACTTCACCATCCTGTTCTCCTATTGATTCTCAATTAACACAATTAAGAACGCAAGTCTAAGCAACCAAAAAAGAACGAAAGTGCCAATCCACTCCTATTTTGATTAATTGGGTGAATTTTAGTAATTAATAGGGAGTGGAGCTTTGTCCCATATCTAACATATAACAAGTAATGGTTAGTCCCGTATTTAGTGGTAAAGTAATGGTTTGGAACATGGTCTTGGAGGTAAAACAAGATGGTGTCGCAGCGGCAGGCTGGCGGTGCCAGCTTTGATAGCTTGCTACACAGCCGGCGTCCAGCCTGAATCAAGACTGGTGCTGATTGACAGCAGCCAGCAATTCATTGCACAAGCAAAGAAATCAGTGCTGGAATGTGCCGGAGATGAGCTGCAAGCTCTTTGTCAGCTTTGCTTCAAGCCTTCAAGAGGTTGGCTTAGCAGTACACTTTCTGCACAAGTTGAGTGGGCCTATGTGCTTCCTTTGAACAAGGGGCCGTCAAAAGCCTGAGTGGTTGCCTCCTTCCGCGCTACAGCTCCAACGAACGTTTAGCATGGAGGCCACTCGAACTACATATCATTCCGGGTTCCAGATCATCTGGTGCCTAGTCAGGGTTACTGTACTTGTGCCGTTACTTGGTCCATTGATGTCGTGGTATGCGTTGTTGATGGGCAATTAAACTATAGTAACCAGAGGAAATTGGCCGAGTAAAATGCCCTTTAAAGGTGGTGGCCATTGGGCAAATGCAACGACCTCCCAACGACTTCACCAAAACGGAAGCCTTTTTAGGTTTATCCGTGATTGTTTTCCTTCACTCTTTGAATACGAATTTCAGTGTGATCCTTTCATAAAAGGTGTAACTGGCCCCATCATTCCACTTTCCCACCATATTGAACTATGTTTACCCATGTCTTTTGTTTTTCAACTCACTCGCTTGTGGTCGATGCTGCGGCATGCTTGTGTTGGGTTAGTATGCTCACCAGCAACAAGGTAGGGTGGTATCTCAGAACATTTATTCAAAAAGAAACAACACCAGGTACCCTACGGTAAAGGTTTGCATAGATGTAGTATTTACTCACCATGAATGTAGATTATTACTTTCTTCATGAACCATGGTTTTGCTGGATCTGTTGGTATGTTTAGGAAGGATATCTAGGTATTAGTGCGGGTATGAATAGATGGTTCTGTTTCTGCGATTCAGCCATCGGACAAGACAATTTCTGCCTCAGCCTCCATGGATGTCATGTTTCTGTTGTGAGATGCTTGGAAAATCCATGATGAACCCCCCCACAAAGTCGCCTTTGTCAAAGAAGAAACAGCACGTGAAACCAGATGAAACCCATAAGCAGAAGCTACAGACTAAGAGGTTTGTTTGACTATAATGCAGTCAGAACTGTGGCGAATTGCACATTGTAGGGGATGATCAGAAATCATAGATCATCATAAATCCATTCATATTAATAGGGATTTGTAGAACCATTAGAAGGAATCCCCAATGATGGCGGGATGACCATATTCCATGGCTCATGGCAAGGCTGATTGGACGGCCATTTTCACGGGCAGATTGTTACTTTCCCATTGTTATATGACATACCCAGTTTTGATGGTTAAAATCCATCTATACAATTCACCATATGTGCCATGCTCAAAACATTGTATGGCCATGCCAACATCATAAATGGGTTTTGTTTGAATGTGCGTTCTTCTAATGTGCTATGGTCATACCATCAAACCAGGATCCTCCAACGTTGCACGTGTTGATCAACATTTCTCAATGGGAATTCCAGGACCCAAAAAATAGAAGTACTGTACCCTGAGGCCTGTAAAGCAATATTTTGAGGGCATATCCCCTTACATAGCCATGAGAGACAGGCCTTATATATGATAGGATGATAGGTACCTCCAAGAAATAGGTCCCTGTCCTGCAAGCAATGGACTTATGGATCAGCATTTCCCGAGTAAAATTGCCATTTATCTAACTAACGCATCACTTAAGTCACTATTTAACTAATATAATATATGTCCAAATCCTCTATAAATGGTGGATTTTTCCTTGCCATTTGGGAATATATCAACTTCAGGTGCGACGCTTTGTAGTGCACGCGCGGAGTGGTATCTTGGCGGGCCTGAAAGCGAGTGGCTCGGCGCAGATTCTCCGGAAACTTCCCCGGGCTGTTTCGGACCAAACCGTGGAACAGGCCAAATCTTTATTGGATTTCAAAAGATTTACCCTTCAGTGAACTAACATAGCTATTGAAAATGGTGATTTATAGTGGATTTTCCCATTAAAAATGGTGATTTTCCATAGCTATGTTAGTTTACCAGAGGGTATACGCTTGTAGTGGACTATGGGTTTTATGAAACGATCATCGGGTATGCAACAGGAATCAATGGGATATAGCCTATCGGATATAGAAGGCGATGGCCGATGGCCTTCGGGGTTTGAAAATGAGGGAGCCGCTCCATGTTGTGGCCATTTTGACGGGGAACATGTTGATAAACCAGTGGGTTTTGGATGGTTTTGGGCTACCCGATTTTGAGACACTGGTTGTTTGAAGGTTTATTGAACAAACAAAGTGGTAAAAGTGGGTATGGTTTGTGATGTTACCTAACACTTTGATTGGAGTAGTACGATGGTAAATCTCGTCCTTAGAGGAAAAAAATGGAACAAGTTGGTTCTCCGGAGTTTCTATTGATATCTGAGCTGTTGCGAGTTCCTGAAAGTGTGTCCTGATTCTTATATACTTACATATACTTACGAAAATATTTACAGTTTCACTTACTGTAACACATTTAAAACACATTCACATGCAGTTGCTGGGTCTCTTATTTGCCTGCTGAAAAGATACCTGGCCTGCTGCGCTGACTCAAAACTCTCTTGGCCTTTGCTTCCAGATTTTTCTGTCCGGCCCTTAGAATTCCGGAAATGGATGTGGGTATAAGGTGAGGTCCCCCAGTTATAAGATGTTGTAGGTTGGTTTATAGACCCATTAATTAACTATAGTTGTACCATGTTTTACCCCCAATAAACCCTAGTTACCTAGTTTACAAAGTTATGTGCGTCAACTTGGTCATCTAGGGGGCCTCACCTTGAGGCAAAAGGATCAGACCCAAACATGGATGTCTGATTTGGTACGAAAACAGGTGACATAAAGGATGATTTTAGGATAAAACCATGACCGATTTGGTGGTTCCATTGGTATCCCAGGTTAAAGTCAAATCCATCGGGTACATGAAAGGCTTTGCAGATGTGAATCGTCCCAAGCATTCTGTGGTACCAACCATCTTCCACCAAAGTCTGAAAGGCTTTTAGGGACATCTTCAGGCCAACTCTTGGCACTTTGTTTCACCCAAAAAGTCAGGCCATTTTGGCCACAACCCATTAGCCATGGCGATTCATGTTCAGATCCTTGCTGCAAAGCTTTCGCAGCACTATTTCCTGGATGCCATCTCAGTGACCGCACTGCTTCTGCTGATGACGGCGGGCTACCTGGTTCCAAAGGATTCGCAGCTCGACCAGTGGACCGGCTTGGCACATAACCAGCAGCCGCTGCTTCTCTGCTTGGGCGTGCCTTGGGGTTGTTTAGTCGGTGAGTTGGCTGATTTTCCCAGTAAAAAATCCACTGCGACTGGGGAATCTATAGGGAATTGTAATTACTGTTTTTTTTGGGGTTCCCCAAATCCAAGGTGTGTTTTCTGGCCGAAGGGCTGCTGTGCTGGAAACTGGTGGGAGCAATGAAACAGAGACCTGGACTAACTGCTGAGTCAAGAAGTTGAGTCATTGTCCCACTTGATTAATCACTGAATCCACCATGTGGATTTTTTTGGGGAGTCTATTCTTTTGGGGGGGTACTTACTGATGGTGTTTTGATTCATTTTGTCTTTTTGCCATCCTACCTCGGATGATGAGCCCAAGTGACACATCATCATCAACACCATCATCACACATCTATCATTTGTTTGTCTGTTTTGTGTCTGTCTGTTTGCCAGCCTGTCTGTCTGTCTGCCAGCCTGTCTGTCTGTCTGTCTGCCTGCCTGTCTGTCTATTTACCCATTTGCCCACCTATCTATCCATTTTATTTATCTATTTCTGTGTCTTTCTTTCTTTCCTTCTTTCCTTCTTTCGTTCTTTCTTTCTTCCTTTTCATTTACCTTATCCATTCATCCATTCATGTATCCATCCATTTATATTTATTTGGGTTTGGTTGAAAGCAACCAGGAGGGAAGGCACCATTTTACCATGGCTGCTGGCGAATGGGCTTTCGACCTCTGCATGCCTGGCATGCATGTCGACTTCAATGGCAAAGTTCATCTTCATTCACCAATATGCTCCTGGGATTATAGCCATAATCAATACAAATCTGTCCAAATCTCATGATCTAGATGTTGAATGTTTGTTTTTTTAACCCTTTTTGGTATTAAGTAGGTCTATCTGTTTACCATTTCTCCTGCAAAAAATCCTAAAGAATGCACCTAGACCCTTCACATGCACTTTTCTGATTCTGGCGTAAAACACTATTTTATGGCTATTTGGGGGTGTCGATATAAGTTTTTAGCCATCGACAGCAGCACCAAGGCTGAGAGTTGCTGGACAGCTGGCCTGCTCTTTGTGTCATATGCTGCTGCCAAGGTCAGCAAGTTGGTCCTTGTGTTCCGCTTTTCGCGAGCCCTTGAAAGAGGTTTCTTGGCTCACCTTGGATAATCCTGGCTATGGGATTGGACAATTACTATCAATGCAGGTCTTCCTATAGGGAAAATCAACTATCTTGGATTTGCCGAGGCGATGATTTTGCTGATTTGTCCGATGGAAAATACACTGTTTTACTTTTTGCGAAAATCTATAGGGACTACTTCATCATTTGTTTGGGCGGGTCCTCAAGCAAATCCAAGGTTACGAGGAGTTTGAGCCTGACTCAGATGGATCGCAGTCTCCAGAGCAACCTTTGAAGAGAACCTTGAGGTTGAAGAGATTGTTGTGTATCCTGTGGTCAGCCATGATCGTGCTTTTCCCTGCAATTGTCTTGATCTTCCTATACTTCATGTCGACCAACGTCCAGGAGGAAACTGACCGGAGATTGGCAAAGGAGGTGGAAAAGGAGGTTTGTCAGATGAGCACCCGGATGATGATTGCAGGAGGCCTGGTTTGGTTTCTTGGCTTTGCCATCAACACACTGATTCTCGTCCTGGTCGCTGGCGCCCTCGCTGTTGCCACAGACGGTCCCGCCGCACTACCAGTGGCGCTTGTTTGGATCATTTGCGTTGCTGAGAATCTGGGGCGAATTACACGGTACACAAAATGCTGTCTTGAGATGTGGGAAATGTTTCGGAAGACCACATTTGCATTTGCCATTCTGCCACCGCGAGTCAGATTTGGTTGCGACTAGTGGCTCCATTCAGAAATCGGTTGCGGCGTAATGACATGGAAACAAAAAAGGGAATGGGTCAAAATTACAAGTTCCCAAAGACATGGAGGGATGAACAAAACGACCACATTTTACAGGTCTTCTGTTGCCCCGATTTTGACCCAGACAGATCTCACTTCAACAAGGTAGTCTTCTGTCAGTTGATTTACAAACTGGACCCCATCTTAAGCGTGTCCAAAAGATTTTCGCCTGAACTGCGAAAGTCCGCCTCTGGCTAGTGGTGCATTTGAGCCCGCCATACATTGTAATTCGCTTCTTGCTCGGACATGCTCAAAAGGCCTGCCAGCAAAGGATGTGTGATTGTTGATGGCTGAAACTAAGAAGTCAACTTTGGTGTATCCCCAATTTTGAGACAGAACCATTTGGTTATGGCTCAAAATTATTAACCCTATAATTGGTTGGTTTATCTTCATTTACCATTAAAAATCACCATTTTTGGTACCATAATTTTGAGACAGAACCATTTGTGTCATCCCGACATTGCCATGCATTCCAGCATTCCATCTTTTTCGCATGGTCGAAACGCACTGAGGTTCGACATCAATGATGAGCTCGGCTCTTGAAGGGATGTTTCCGACTTTCAACTCTACAATGTGGTGAAATTGGCTAAGAAAACGTAGAACACTAGGGTCATTGTGGTAGATATGTCATATCTCTAAAATTCTACAAACAGTTTGGCTTATCACTAGAATTCACTAGATTTGTAGATATACTCTGTCTACTAGAATTAGTGTATCCACTTGAACAAAACAAATGAACTTTTTGGCAATCGAGTCATCCACAGTCAAGAAGTTACAGGTACATCCACTAGCAAAACGACATCTGTTCAAGGCACCAAACAAAGCGCCACTTCTTTGTTTTTTGCAACGGGCCACAAGTTCGCCAGCACCTCTCCCAAAATCATCGGGAGACGTCTCCAGTAGCAGGGGTATATATATACATACATATATATATATATATCGAATCTCTACAATCGAGTTTCTACCGATGAGTAATTTTTGACACGTTTTCGGATCACTTGGGATTTTTTTGGATTCTGAGTAATCAGGCTGGGAGACACAAATTCCGAAGCCTCAATTCCGATGCTGGGGGATTGCCATTTCCAAGTCCACAAGGTCGGGCCCCCGTTTACGATAGTTAAGCTGGAACATAACTCCAATTTCACTATATGGTTTATGGCAATCATATATACAGTTAATAGGGATTATAAACGAACTCAACTAGCATAAACATATATATATATTTTTTTTCTGATTCACTGTTTCTATGTTTTTTGTTGGTAAATTAATGTGGTTGTAAAACAACAAACATCACTGGGGGGGGGCCCACAGTGCAAGGGTTTGCTACACAATTCGACCTCGGGCATATTCCATCAATCCAACCGAGGATATTCCGCCTGGAACTGGAGATATCCCACCTACAAACTGCTCATATCCCACCTATGATATATCAGGGGCTCATGAGGTATATTCCACAAATCTACCTTGGGTAGGTTTATGTTTCTTACCGACCTACGATGCTTGGGTCTGGGACCCCCTGGTATGGCACGCGTGGTGAGGCGAGAATCGAAAGACACCTCCTCTCCATCATGTGGCTGGGCTGGTGGAATTTGGTGCCGGTGCCAGGGGGTAGTCTTGTTTTAACGGGACAATTGTCTACACCATTGCCTTGTTTGACTATCAGAGGATACCACAGAATTAGATTGGTGAGAGAATCATGTTTGCTTTTAAGCATGGTATATGCTGCTTTTTTTTTGAAATTGGGATGTTTACTGTACACCATCTTAACAGACATCCCGATATATCTTTGCCAATTGTATAGAAAAAATCTTGCCGAACTCAAACTCCCCGAACTCATGGTCCAATGGTCGGCTTCCTGGTTTGGGATGACATTTATCATTTGCCCACTTTACTTATATAAAGACAAACATGGACACTAACAGATGGTTTACAATGCTTTTCGTGATGCTGGATTTTACAATGGAAAGTTGAGTGGGGTGGCATGTGCTAGTTGCAGTTTGGTATACACCAGGGTCATGCTGGTTTACTGCAGGAATAGTCGGGTGCATACCAATTTTGATAGTATAGACAGTATAGATGTTATTATTTGGGGGACAACCCTATATATAATCAACTGGATGTGTATTCATGGGGACTTCACCTTGCTATAATGCAAGTAGTGCTCACAAGTTTTATTTTTGTTTTGTGAAACAAGTCCTATTGGTCTTCTGGGCAAGGTGATTCCAACATATTCCAACCAAATGTTGTTGTGGATTCCATTTTCAGATTTTTTTGGTGACGTTCCCTGATTGCTGGATACTTCGCAATTTTGGGTGGCAAGGCCCCTTGTTTGCTTCATTGAGCGAACCTTTTGATTGATTTTGGTTTGGTACATGAATCACTGTTTGATCGACTATAGCATTTGGATGCATTTGATGTACTTGGCTTTGGCCATTGCTCTTTATTAGCCATAGCCACTTGTTTCTTAGTAGTTTATTAACTGATTTGCACCATTGTTCAGGATCCCATGTTCATTAGTTTATACACGGGTCCTTATGTTTCCCATGATGGAGGTTCGACTTGACATTTTGGATATTTTTGGTTATTTCATGGTGAATAGACAGACATATTCCTCGCAAAAAAGAGCTGAGTGAGTGTTGACGAAATTACCCGTTGGGAATAGCCATCTTCAGTAGTCAACAGTTCCTGGGCTTGGCACCCAAGGACTTATCAAGAAATGTATTCAGTAGTAGAACCGTTTCAAAATGTTGTAAGGTCATATGCCCAACAATTTTATAAACACATACACAACTATAAACCCATTTGCTTGAATATAGAGTCCCAAATAGTAAAACTACGTACGGCTGACTTTGTTTTGCTACTTGAACCAAGTAAGCTTTGGTTCGGGGCTGAACACCAAAAGAGATGGTTGCCCACTAAAACCAGTTATTGTTTAGCTCATTCCAACACAGAGATGCCAAGACATAGCGATTAGTGTTAGGGATTCCCTAGCGACCATTCTTGTTGTACTGTTCCCACTTTTTTTCTACAAGGCTGTGCCGCTTGCTTAGCTCAGTTGGTTTACAACTAGGTTAGCTTGGAGTGCTGGTTACATACATTATTACCATTATTTACATACATATCATATGATACATGATATATCCAACTAATTCAAGGGGCTTATAAACCAAGAAACACAACTGGGGGACCCACCTCGTACAGGTTTCCTGACAAAAAAGGGGTCCAAATTGGGATGATGGGATACTTTGTAGGGATTCCCGCTCAAAACGCTTGTAAAAAAGGTTTCCTCTAGACTTTCCCGGAAACCCATCCATTTAGCATATTTAACGTATTTTAACGTTATTGAACTAAGTGTAATAGTCTAGATATGGTTTGATAAAACTGTCTACTACAGTTAGTGTATCGTATATCACTATAAGATACTATAAGAAGGTTTCCTAAGATAGGGGTACCCCCAAATCATCCATTTTAATAGGATTTTCCATTATAAACCATCCATTTTTGGGTACCCCCATTTTAGGAAACCCCCATAAGAGTGATTCTTGTGGTGCATCTTAGGACTTCGTCTATCGGCTGCAAGCAGAACGCCCTGAGCTTGAAGTCACACTCAACGGAGGAGCCGCCTGGCGCCACGGGCCGGACCTCTTGGTCCAGATGTTTCTGAACGTATCTAGGGTATATGATATGTATGTATAGATGCCAGCTCCAGAAAAGGTAGAAAAGATAGAACAGGGAAATCCGACTGAAATACTTGTAGATTCAACATTGTTCTTCTTTCTTTGTGGGGGGTAATGGTGAAGATCCAATCAATTTCGAGATAGTCTATGTTTACCCGGTCTGACATTGTGAATCTGGCCAACTAGAGATGAGATCAAAAACATAACTTACAATTATGACATTATATCATCAAAATGAACAAGAAGTTTCGAAAAATGATTATATACTAGTTATATACAATCAAAGACATTCTATAGTCAAAATCAACAACAATGGACATGTTGGCGTCACCAAGAATCCTCAAAAAGGATGAGTCGCTGGGTGGTTCCCAGCAAGGAGGTGAGGGGTACCAATTGGGGGCATCCGCTGATGTTTGTTGGTTGAAAAGAACAACTATAGATGACTTTACCGACAACAATGGTGAGTTAGAGATGACATGTTTGATTTTGATAGTTGAGTTGGTTGATAAATCTATACCCCCATAACAAGAGTTACAATTACCATAGACCCTATTTGTACTAGTGGACTCCACCGGCTTAGCTAGCTATGTGGCCCCCCCCAACGTGCCAACTTGTCGGGTTGGTTCACCTTGATGATCCAGAGTGAATAATGGGTGAATGGATGGGAATGGGATGATTATTAATGGTTATTATAGGTCAGCAACCCTCATTCCCTGCGTTCAGCACCAGTAAGTATTTGCCTCCTTTGTTTCTTGCGCTGCTCTTGTCTTCTCGATTGGAACCCTATTTCTTTGTTTGTGAAGCAACCAGTATTCTCGAATCGATCCCATTGCGATCTCGCCAGTTGATATTAACTCATCAACAAGATGGGAAGTCAAGATGATTTAACACGACTCGACATGTTTTCTACATCAGGGGATGTATCAAAACTTATGTTTCATGCCTTCTTTTTGGACCGCGGGGACCATTCAATGTTATTCACATGAGCATTGTTCAACGTCTGTGTAAGTTTATTATTAGATGGGGTTGTACAATAAATAGTTTTTTTGAATCCATTAGCAAATCTGTTCTTAAGAGCAAGTAACGCGGGATTTGAACACTGCTCAGAGAAAAAAAAAACTCAAGCGGTCAATAAGGCTGGTCATGGTAATTCCCCGATTCGTAGGTTATCCCATCTAGAAATTGATGAACTAACTATGATAGTGAACCACTTGCCAAGAATGGAACCCTTATTATAGATGGGATAACCTATTCAAGAATTCACCATTTACTACAGACGACAGTCTATAACTATAGGTTATATGGCTGTTAACTATAAGGTTATCAATTACATATTCTCTATGACAAACTACAGCTTATTGACCATCTATCCTGTAGGGTATTAACCACAAAAAGGGTTCTGAACTACTTGAGAATAACCATTAGGTGTGTTCACCTTTTGGGGATTGATGATTTTGGCTATTAGTCACTTACCAAGCAAGTCCCCGATTCTTGGCTCAAGATGATCCTCCCAGGTATGCAGCCACGAAGGCCTGGAACTTGCTCGGCACAAAGGCGAGGCTCTCCGGAGAATTTTGGGAGTGCTTTCCGAAAAACCAAAATGGTGCCATTAAAAACGGGGTTATCTTGAAAAACATCATGGGATTTATTGATCGTTGTAAGAACATGTGAAAAATAAAATGTAAAGCGTGCTTTTTTTTTGAAACTATACAGTAAGACTAAGATGGAATTTTCAAAGCACGATATTTAGGATTTAACCAAGAACAATGGGGTTTATTGCTGGCATTGATGAGAGTACTCAATCCCATATATTGGATATGTCCCAATAGATTCAATAGATATGATAATGGGGTTATGAATCGATATATCATGGGATTTATCGTTGTTTCCCCCACCTCAGATGTGCTGAGCCGCGCAGTGATCAATGGTTTATGGGTTGAATCCTCATGGAGTTTGCATCCAGTGATCCTGCATGGCTCTGTGTTACTTGGGGATGGTATCTGTGCTGATTTCTGCCTAGGCATCCAAAGAATTCCAAGGCAGCATAGAAATATATCTAGCATAGACCATGGTAAACCTGCTTTTTAACAAACTTTGCCATTTTGGGGTCCCCACATTCTATTCGTATGGGGATATGTTTCTAGGACCCTTGCAATGTGGTGCTTGAACGAACCATTTTGATGCGGATTGCACCAAGAATAAATCGGACAGCTTCCAACATGTTCGACACGCGTGTTGTATTGAAACGAGCATGGGTGAGTCGTGTATCCCCCATTGTGGGAAATGCCAACAAATAGTGGCTCAACATCGCTCAACATGGTTTAACTATGTTCGTGCAACAAACATATGGGGATGCAATGTTGATTTGTCATGGGATAATATTAAGAATGTGGGGTAGATGGGTTAGTCCAGTACGATTTGATGGGACACATGTTTTAAAAAAAGTCAAACCAATGGATTAGTCGGGTGCCCAGTTTTCACACAAATCAAGCTACTGAACTTGATTGAGGTTATCTAAGATTCTAATGGCATATTATTTGATACTATTTTATGTCATCTCTCAAATAACCTGTATTTAAGGATACTGTATACCATCGTCAGAGGATGTTTTTGTGGGTGAAACTCCACCCGGACACCAGTTTGACTTTGAGAATTATCATACCTTTTCAGGGGAGATTGAAACCACCCAGCACATTATATTAAATGGGGAATGCAGATACTATCATATACTGTAGATGATACTCAATACGACTTGATGCAACCAACACAACGGCAGCCACTAGTTCACATCAGCGGAATGTCAAGACATGTCAAGACTCTTTTTTAACGTATTAAACCAGAATAGCTACCAAAGTTTCCAAGTAGATTAATTTTGGAATTGGAATAATATATCTTCACTATTCATCACTAGAGGGACTTCCATTCATTACGGCGGACTACATAGACTGGTATGTATATGTCCAGAATCCCATTGAGAGAACTATGTCCATTAGCCACTACAGGTGTTGATTATGAGTGGTCTTATAGTGGGTGAAAACATATTATTTACTGATCCCTCATGGTGATAGAGAACTGGTAGTGTCAGCATTTCTTCAGTGTTCAGCAGGCACATCATTTACAACTCGAGATTTTCCCATTGCTTCTCAGGGTGCTTATAATGATTTCCTCCGTTTGGGGTCAAGCTGGCCTTAGTCGCAGTGCGACCCCTAGATAATCCTAGGTAGCAAAGTTGGTGTGTGAATGTAATAACTATGGTTGAACTATATGGTGGTTTCCTAAAATGGGAGTACCCAAAGATGGATGGTTTATAATGGAAAATCCCAATCTAAAATGGATGATTTGGGGGTACCCCTATTTTAGGAAACCTCTATATGGGGAATATCACTGTAGTGAATGGGTTTATAAACCAACAAACCTAACTTGTGGGCCTCACCTCGTGCCAGAGCATCGAAGCTTGGCGGCTGATACTTGGTGAAGCACATCATATCATACCAATCAAAAGTGGTCTATACATGGGTATACTACCCTCTGAGAATCTAACATAGCTATATATATATAGCTATTGAAATTCATCATTTAACTGGGTAAATCACTTATTTCTATTTGCCATGGCTTCCATAGCTACGTTAAAGTACCAGAGGGTATCTGGACAAAGCCATAGAACATATCCCAGATGATCCACATGTTGACGCCTGCAACTTTGCTGATCAAGCGATCGGTTTTGTATCTTCGTCATGATTCAAGCAACAAAGACAGCAATGTAGTAAACCCAATAATAAACCATCCCAAAAATCACCATTTCTGCGGTTGTATAAACATGTATAAACCATCCCCATTTGGGTAGGTTTATGGCATTGGCTTTCTCACATGACCCAAACTTCTCACAACGGTGACCCAAAACAGTGCGACCCAGGTCAGAAGCCTTCAACCAATTCTGGGCATGCAACCATCTGACCTTCGTGTTCTCGGATCTGCCAAAGTTGGGCCCCCCCAGTTGTAACTTGAAACTGCACTTCTAAAAAGATATGCAGCATGAATCCTAGGCATAGAATTCTTGAGTTAGATGAACCATGATAAAGTAACAGAAACCTTCTTTGGGGGCCCCACATTGTAGATCTTGGGACAGCTCTGAATTCGCTCTGCGATGGTCTCGGGAGGCCGGAATCATACCGTTCTCCTGCAAAGCGATGGCCGTGCGGTGGCATGTGGCAAGAATGATGATGGAAATGACAAAGCTGCAGATGAGGAGCCTTAATGTTGGCAAAACAACGACATGTTTACCACCCCTTTGGGAATGGTTTATACCACCTATAAACATGGTGAAATTGGGGATGTCAGTTGTTTATGTTGTTTTGTTTTCACTTGGAACAATGGGAATTCCAGAAACGTTCAAATTCATCCGAGAAAAATAAAATTCATCCTTGAACAGTGAGAATTCATCCTTAGGATATGGGAATTCAACAAACTTGAAACATTATCCTGCAGTCAAGCAACTTAGACCCTATAGCCTATAGGGGTTTGGAAGGTTAGTTTCACTATTTTTTTTTTCATTTACTTTCAGGGCCAAACTGTGAAAAATGGGGGGAGGGCACGACATGTCACCAGCTGCGGCTGACTAAAGTCCTTTAATTTGAAGTTTGGGTAAAAACATGCCACCAGCTGAGGATGAATATGAAGCTGGAACCTATGATCCTGACAGTCCCCGAACGCGTGAAAAGCACTACGGTCGAGCCATTGCTTGTGGAGTCACTGCTGGTGGGCGCTGCGACATTCCACCTTTGGAGGAGCTGCGCTGCAACAAAAACGGAGATCTGTTGACCATCCGGTGGTGGGAAAATCCCCTATAAATGGGCATTGGAAAATCATCTATACCTGAGGCATTTTCCATTGCGAGGATTTCATCAAGCAAAAATTGTGTTTTTTGGTATAATTGAGTTTCAAGCCAGACTTCAAGTATGCCAAAAAGAGGGATATAGATGGTTTAGCCTCATTTTATTCAGCTCAAAATATCCAGGCCTACTAGTTGGAGTGTTGGCCGCACTTGTTGCGAGACAATATACCAAATCCTAGAAAATAACTCTACATATACCTCATTAATCCTCATTATACCTCCAATTATTTCATATTCATATCATTTGATGTCTATCAATTACAATTTCATATCATTTGTTATCATTTATCAATTAAATTAACATCAATTATACAATAGTATGATCCTGGATTGTGTTCTTGACTCATGAAAAAATGCCGGAGATTTGCCAGGACGGACTCTTCTACACGCAGGTCTCAGCTGGTGCCTTCCATACTGTGCTTTTGCGCAGTGATGGCAGCGCTGTGGCCTGTGGGGAAAATGGCTACGGAGAATGCGAGATTCCATCGTTGGATCATGGGTTGTCATTCATTCAGGTGGGGGATGGTCCTGCTTTGGGATCGGTCGGCCAATCCACGAGGACCATCGTTGTTTGGTTTTTTTTGTCGAGAAACCGAGGGGGATTTGTGAAATAGATACCCAGAAATGGTTATACCTGCAACATGGTGGCTTTTACTATCTCTATGGGAATGCCTTCCCCGGAAGCTTGGGAGATGGGGTTTGAACCAACGGGGTTGAACCAAGCCTGTTCAGGTCTCTGCAGGTGGGAATCACACCGTGCTTCTCCGAAGTGATGGACATGCCGTGGCCTGCGGGCAGAACATTTTTGGACAATGCAACGTTCCTCCGCTGGCCGAAGGAATGACATACACTCAGGTGAGGATGGGTCACTAGCTATTGCGGGGAGTTCCCCATGGGTACCAGGGTTTTTTATTTTGCTGAGTGGGTGATTTTGGATTGCCCCACAGGTAATTGCACCATGACAGGGAAATCTACAGGATTTTTACTCTATTTTGTGTGGTCATTGAAGCAAATCCAAGCAGGTGTCAGCAGGTGAGACGCATAGTGTTTTTCTCCGCAGCGATGGCTGTGCTTTTGCTAGTGGAGTCCATGATAGTGGACCTTGCATCATTCCAATGCTGGATAAGAAGACAGTCTACACCCAAGTTTCTGCCGGCCAGAGTCATGTCACCGTTCTTCTGGCGAGTGATGGCCGCGCGGTGGTGTGCGGGGGCAATGGTGATGCAAAATGCCATATTCCCCAATTGGAAGTTGGGATGTCATATACCCAGGTCGTTGCAGGTGGGAATCACACCCTTCTTCTCCGAAGCGATGGCAATGTCGTGGCCTGTGGCAACAACAATGAGGGCCAGTGCAACATTCCGCGTCTGGAGGAGGGACTCTCCTATAGCCAGGTGGCCGCTGGGGCGAACCATAGCATTCTTCTCCGAAGTGATGGCCGTGCTGTGGCGGTTGGGGACAATGAGGAAGGGCAGTGCAACATTCCCAATTTGGATCCTGGAATTCATTACATCGTTGATAGTAGGCCTGTTGGCAATGATCTGATTCTGCAACTGGATCTCGTTTGTGAAGATGAGTCATTCATGCAACCTGGATTTGCTGAGTGAATTTTCTCTAAGTTTCCCCTTTCCCCACTGTTGAATCTGCCCAAAATCGAAGATGTTTTTCCTCCGTTTGGTGGCCCCCCTGGACATATAGAACAACGCTTGACGCAACGCCAGGCTGACATGCTCTGGCTTGACTGGCCACGAAGTACTGTCTGTACGCGCAGGTCCTTCAGCTCTGGCTCTGGATGTTCACAAACACATTGCACATGAGTTGAATGTTCAGCTCCAAAGCCTGCGGGTGGTCTTGCCCAATGGCCAGTTGCTGGCAGCCATTTGTAGGGCACATCCACTGGCCACCGTAGCAAAGTTGAGTGAACTTGGAAGAAAGGGATGAGATCCTCGAATGGAAGAGTTTCACTTCAGTCAGAGAAAAAAATGTGTTGCCCGTTGAAAGCTGTATGTACAGTACCCATAGTCTCAGTTAGTCTCAGATGTTGCTATCATATAATACCTCCAATAAATTGAAATAGATATGGAAGACCCTTGATTTGAGGAGTATTTACGTCGGGGAACCATTTGTTTTGAGCATCTTCTTTCATGTTTGCTGGAGGGTAAGATACAACAGGGAATGTACAGTATGGCCAAGCGTCAAAGCTATGATGAGATAAAGATCTAGGCCTCCAAACTACCCAGAAAGGCTTGGTAAATGTACCAACATCCAGGCGTTGACTACCAATTTTATTTCATCAGTGTTTTGATTTGATGTGGTTTGCCAAGACAAGTCTTCGTACTGCTGGTCCTTTCTTATTTGTGTCATGCTGACACTCAGGTCAAACAATCCCATTTTTGCCTTTGTCAAAAGTGTGGTAAACTTGTAATCCCAACTCGGACATATAGAATTATTTCCATTGTTATTCATTTACACCCTCCGGTAATCAAACATGGCTTGCTGGACAATTCCCCATTCAGTTCGATGCTTTTCCCAACTATAAACATCCATTTATGCGGCCCATTCAGATCTATTAAATCCTATAAAACTACCATTAAACCACCATTCAACCACCATGTTTCTTCTTCAAATCCCCATTGAACTACCATGAATCCCAACTATTTCGGGACATCATCTCATAAAAGTTCCATGAAAAATCCCATATGAAATGTCCATGAAATCCCATTCAACATCTCATGAAATCCCAATTTTCCCCAGCACTTTCCAGCATTTTCCCACCATTTTTACCAGCCACCTCTGATGACATCCCCGCCATGACCAGGTCTTGAGGTCATGATCGGCCGCTGGGCGGTGCAACATCCCTGGGCTCTGGCGTCTTGGCACAGAAGGTCGCTTTGGTCCATGTGTTTTTGTTGTGGAGTAGAAATCCATATGCCATTCGCATTTAATGTATATTAGTATATAGTATATATATTGTTAGTGTATGTATGTACATGTGTATATATATAATACTATATAATTATATGTATATATATATAATTAAAAATAGTCTTGCATTTGCGACTATTATTATCCAGCTTGCGACTATTTCCAGGTGTCACCAGATGGGAGTATGTGGTCACGAAGGATTTGGGTCCAAATTGTGAGGATTGGATCATCGATGCCTCCCTCAAGGAAAGAAGTGTAGATGATAGCAACATGAAGAAAGTTAATCCCATATTTGATCAATTTTATGATTTACTGATATTAGTTCAATATCAATTCCATCAATGTCATTGGCCTCCTGACTGGAAACACATGCATAGCTTTAAACACACCATGGCCCTGAAACTTGATCATTATATCATTCACCTACGCACAAGATAATGAACAAGGTATATGTTATGCAACGCTGACCCCATGACCCCATCTCTGCCATGTTGATCATGGTGGACCTCGATGAAACGAGCCCTTCGAAAGCGTGCAGGGCTTGGTGTGGGATGGGTCAGTCTATGTTACTCATGCAAACCAAACGATCTTTGAATTGCAATACTTGTTGTGAAAATCTCCCTCCATTATTATCATGATAGTATCAGGTACCTTCGAAGCTTTAAACGAAGATGACATCGTGGACCTGGATAAGGAAGAGTTGGGTACGCCACCCCTCCCGCCTTTGCAGGGTATGTTGGCTCTTCTAGAAGATATATTTGGCAGCGTTCTGGTGGTTTTGATTTCCAAGATTGATCTTATTTTTTTTGAGACAGCAATACTTCATGAATCAATCCAGTTTGCCAGCCATGGCAATGGTTGCAATCGACAAAAGCAATTTGGTTCCTGCTACTGGTGCCTGTAATCCTGCAATCCTGTTTGCACATTCCTCAAGCCATTTGCTCCAGGGGGTTCAATTGGGGCAAGTTTTTGTGACATTTTTTGGGCACAAGGGGGTCAGCCACAATCTTCGAGACAAAAAAAAGACACCTGTTGCATATGGGGCTATGGCACTACTTTTCCTGCCATTTTTCATCAGGCAATTTTGTTTGTGTGTGAACCATGGCGGTGGAAAGTCAAAAAGCTGGCTCTCGCGCTGAGGAGGTGAAGGCAATGGCATGGCCTTGAAATGATCAACCATTGCATGGTTAGAATGTTCATTGCAGGGAAAATCTTGTAGATTTTTTTGCTAGCAACTGGCAATTTCCAATTGATCAACATGTGGCCATGGCCTTTATGGCATGCATGCACATACTCCGGTCAAAAATGTATGGGCACACATGTGCAGGCATACTTGGTGGATATGCTCGAGCAGGATAACTTCTTGCACGAGCGCCGGAAGCTCCTTCGGCGTCGTGCGGGCCTGTCTGACAAAGAGACCCGGAAGGTACAACTATCATGTTTATGACAAGGGCATGCATTTTTCAGCCTTAACATGGGAACGAACAGTTCGTTCAGTTCAGTGCACTTCAAATCATATTGTGGGAGAAGGGAACATGAATTTCACATCATGTGCACAGCCCAGAGCAATGTTTTTCAAAGAAACACACTCACAGTCACAAAGCGCATTTTTTGACTTTTTTGTTGTGCTGAGATCCAAGAAATCCTCAAAATTCAATCCTCATCACCTACAAGACATACAAATTAAAAAAAAAAAGTGTAAGTTTGCTACCCAGGAGGGCTGCTTTGGTCCTAAACATACCATGAGCCATTTTTTAAGAAGAAAGGCCCACGCAGGGATCTAGAACCTTGAGAGGTACACATTTGTTTCTTCATATGGTTGCGTTGTTTATATTTCGTTATGACGTTCTATTCCAGTTTTCTTTATTTACATGGCCCTGCCATCCTCCCTGTTTGCTCTCCACCCAGCCAGGTGCCCAAGTTCCAGTTCTTCATCATCGACCGTTCTCGGACTGGTGAGCGGGAGGCTTTTTAACTCTGCGCAAATCAGTCTGGATATTGGATGCACAGGCCAAACCTAGTATAGTAGTATAATCCATCGATCTATCTCTATCTATATTATCTCGCCGGCAGTGAGACATTCTAGCTCAACTACATCCCAGGATATCCCATGCATGGCTGTGATTCTGCCCGAGCAGGTGGAATCTCATCACAATCATGGCCTTCTCATCGACTACCTAGCTGGATTTGCTCATGACCTGCCGGGTCCTATCGATGTAAAGGCCCGGAACATCTTTCTCATGGTCAACAATTTGATCAATTGTTCTTTGACTGCATGTGTGCACATGCATGCATGCATGTGCAATACGACATACCCTATATAGTGCATGCTGTTAGGTTATAGTATTCAAAGTCAGTCCAATGCCTCCTGCTCAGGAGGCATTGGCATGGGTTTCTCAGCACTACAAGCTCAACCCGTGGAGTGATCCAAAGGACCACGAGGCAGACTACTGGAATTGCATCCTGTCGTAGTATATCTGATCATAGATATCATATTTAATTATCAATTCCGCATATAGATATACGATACTATTTTTTGAATACTAGCCCATGCGTTGTATCATGCAGTTGCACCAATTGATTCAATTTAATCGATCAATGCATCTATATATGCAAGGAAAAATGTATAAGGGCCGGCTGCATTAAAGCTACAGCCCCAAGTTCACAACTTCACAACCGTTTTGCCAAATGGCAGGCATGGGCCGAAACCGAGGGTGGGATCATGAGATCCTGTGCTGCCTATGTGATGGACAGGTTTCAGAGATACCGCCGCTCGAGGCTTGGCTGGGCTCAGGTGATCAGGGTGATTTGCAACATTATTAGTGCCTATGCTGCCTGCACGCATGGCAGTGCTGATCTTATTTTTATTCATGGGTCACCAAGATCATGCATGCATGGATCACAGCACAAGACGATGATTGTACATAGTATATACATGTGCATTATAATTTGCATGCATCATGCGTGCATGCATGAATGTCAGTCACACTGATGATCGAACTTTTCTGTGATTTGATATATTATATACTTTTTCAAGATCTCAAATAAATAATCAACAATTATAATTATCTTCACACCTGATCATCCTTTGGAATCCTGGGATTGCAGATCTGGACATGGCAAAATGGAAGAGCTTCGGGCGGTGGTCCGTGCAAAGTTGGAGGACCCTGTCGTGTTTGCTCTGGGGGGCAGTTGTGCATACTAGTTGAATGAACTGTGGCCTCACCCTGGTTAATCTGCATATCTTAATCGGCTGATAAAAGTTGCCTTCAAAACCCAAATAAATCATAGATCTTAACCAGAACAAATTGATGTCATGTATCACGCTTGCAGAAAGATCAGTCAAGCTGCTATGGCTATGGGGTTTGTGTTGTCAATGCCCAAGCTCATGTCCTCGCTGGTGACTCTCAGCCTGTCAACCTGGCCAGGCAGAGGGAATGCTTTCCCCTGACGGCCGAAAAATTCCCACCAGAGGAGTTGGAGCACGCCGCATAAAGCAGCAACAGGCACATTCCTCCCTGGGTCCCTGGGTCATATCCAAGCTGTGAAGTATTTTTCTTATTTACATCGAATATGCGTAAATGATATACTAGCTAGCTAGTATATAAAATGCGATACATATTATAGTAGTGCTGTGTAGAGATATCCACAGAGGACGATCCAAATTCCAGCAACTCCCATGACTGTGATGTAAGAAATTCAACAACACACAAGTAACCTTAACAGTATAACAAATCGACTGGCATGACATGTTTGCCAGGAAGCACTGCGAGCAGTGAACATGGACAACATGGACACCCAGGCCATGGAGGAGTCACAGTATTCACCCATCCACAGGATGCCAAGCCTGAGCGGATCCCACCTTGAGTCTAGGTCCATAGAACCTGCTCAAGTCGAGGCAGATGAGGGTCAGGAGGAAGAGGAGGGGGAAGAGGAGGAACTTACGACCTCTGATGAAGAGGTTGTTGAGACCCATGATCTGAATGTAATTGATATTCAGTCAGATGAGGAGCCCCCTGCTTCCCCGGCTATTGCCCCGACTGAGCCTCAGGAATCCCAACAGCCAATGGATGAGGAGATTCCGGATTCCCAGCCTCCAGATTCTCAGCCTCCGCCTGTGGAGAGTCCTGCACCTGACGATCTGCTTGCAGAGGGTTGTCTCCCTGAAAAATCCAAAGCTCTGAATGAGAAGATTCCAGTCCATGAGGAATCCCAAAAAGTTCCTGAAGATTCCACTTCAAACTTTGACGCGGTCCAAGAAATCATGGACTCTGATGATGACAAAGGAAAACCCAATGAAAGCCGAGGGGCCTTTAAGGTGGGGACCCAGCCAGTTTGACATGTTCACATGAGCCACCATATAATTGTATGATAATAATATGATATAATAATATCCCGACCGGCCTATATTTTATATTGTATCGCTCTATCTATATATGACGATGACATTTTAATATTCCGATAGCAATGGTCTAGTCTGCAAATCAAAAAATCTGTTACACTTCACACTCGTTTAGCAAGTATCATGTATATGCTAGCATGCTATATATATTATATTACCTGCTCTGCACGGTTCAGGACCGGAAGCCTCTGAAAGGTGACGTGGAGATCCCCCAAAGCCTGCAGGACCAAGCCCAACGACAACTAGAGCTTCTGGAAGCTCAGGGGGATCAGACAGAAGAGTGCATGGCAGAAATGATCAAGGCGTCCAAGCTAGATTTCAATCTCGGTCGATGTATGTCTCAGGGGAGAACTGTTGATCCATGTTTCATAACATATTAAATCTATCTCGATCTATTTATAACATAAATTTATCGAGTCAATTTGGCAAGGCTCCTGGTGATGGGCTCATGGCCATGATGATACTACAACATATGCACATGGATGCAGATTTGCATCCCGTCCATAATGCAATATGGGGATGAAGGGGGCAATGTTCCAGCTTGTATATACATGGTAGTATACCTGGTTCATTTTTTTATATGAGCCCATCTGTCATGCTATATGATATGCAACGATCCATTGACCCGGCGCCTTGTCAGGCACAAGGGGCACTGCGCCAAATGCAGCGAGAAGCTCAGAGAGAAACCGAAGATCCTGACCGGCAGCTTCGGCTTGAACTAGAGGATGAAGAAGCACAGAAACAGAGCAAGGCTAGAGGTCGAGGCAAAGGTCGGGGACGGGGACGTGGCCGAGGACGTTCGGAAGGGACTGGTGGCAAGGGTAAAGCTCGAGGGCGGGGAAGGGGGAAGGACAAAGATCAGGATAAGGAGACTCAGGAGACACCTGAAACACCTGTCCCTGACACTGCCCCTGTTCCTGACAATGTCCCTGTTCCTGACAATGTTCCTGATGACACTTTACCTGAAGAGCCACCAGCTACTGCTGAGACTGCTGACCAGGATTCCCAGCTTCACACACCCCACTCCACGAGGAAGCGTCGTGTCAATATTAGGAGAGGCTCAAAGTTGAAGCGGCTCAAGGCACTTTCTCCTTCCAGCTCTTGCAAGAAGGCTAGGAAGCACCAGAATTCTGCAGATCCAGGTGACACCAGGAATGACCAGAAGGATGCGGATCAAATTCATGTTGACTCAGAGGGGGAGGGTGAAGTCCAAGTCCCTGAAGTGCCAAAACCAAAAAAAAGAAAGGTCAAAAAGGGTAAGGGTGCCAAGGCCGAGGCATCAGCAACGGCAGGGTCGCTTGTGAATCAAAAAGACCCCCCTGCAAACAAGCATGCTGAACCCCAACAGCCTGATGCAACTTCGGCAAATCCACCAAGTCCGACCAACGCTGAACCAGATCTAGATGATACGAAGGATGAAAAGGAAAAAGCCAGAGCAAAAGAATTCGAGACTAAGAAGGACTAGATTGTGAGCAGAATGGTAATGATATTTGTGAGTATTGGCAATAGGCATCTTGCAACCCTACTGAACTACTATTCACTTACATCGGCATCGCATTGGCTTGTTATTTGTCATCATGAATGCACGCATACATGCATATATATATATATAATGCATGCATACATATTTTGTAAAATCTCATATACACATGACACATGTGCACGCATGTGTATCATGGGTGCAGGATGAAGTCAATCCCACTGCTTGCCTCAGGAGGAGAATTGGCAGCTTCTTCAGAAGCTGGCCAAGGATGATCCAGACCTTGGGAAAGGGCTGCCCAAAGATTTGGGTTCGTCAAAGTCTTGCTCCCAGTCATGTGGGAATTATCCACTTCTAATAAATGTGGAAAAAGGATAATTCAATTCAGGTCGGCTGAATCCATGTGTGATTGTCCTAGCAGTTCAGACCTACAAACAGTGTCAAACAATCAACATACATTCGATGCATGTGCATGTGGCTAAGTAATGCATTGCATGGGTGCAGTGTGCTGTGGCGCCCCCTGGAAAAGATATATACAACACATATTAATTATTATTAATTATTATTATTTACCCCGGGTATATATATATATATTATATACATACTCAGTGAATGCCTAAACTTTAAACTTTTTTTCCACTAAATACACATTTTGACCTGAGAACCCCTTTTTTGATCCAAAAAAAGGGTTCTCAGGTCACTTGTTGAAATGTCATAAAATGGTCTCACAAGAAGGTGAAAAAAGTTTAAACATTTTTTTTTCGGGAGATACTCACTGAGTAGGTATATAATAATTACTATATATTAATTTAATCATTATAAAAATACAAACCTAATATATATTATATATATATTATATAGGATCTATGATTTTGCAACTTTGCTTTTGGATAGGATACCCCATTGCATTATTGCTAGATGCATGCATGCACATGTGCTCAGGTCCTTTACGCTATATCCAGAGGAAGGACAGGTTCCACCAACGGGTGGAATGTGCTCAAGCATCCAAGTCTTGTCAGGCTCTTGGATTCACCAATCTCATATCAGCACTCACGAGTTGATCCAAATCTTTTTCAACAGTGCTAGTGTTTTTCAATGAAGATCCCATGTCCCAAGCATTTCACTCTGAGTCTGAGCGACAGTCTGAGGCTCGTTCAATCCCGAAGCACTGGGGCATCCTTCTTTGTGACTCGAGCTGAAGGGATTGACGACAGAGTGAAAATGATGAACGAGATTCATCTATCCACCCTTCAGGCACACTGGACATTGATGGTTCATGGGAATTGGGGTCATTACGATCACCATGCACTTGGCACTTGGCACTTTGGTAGGGGAAAATGTCAAACAACTACAACTGAACGAATGCTATATCTATTTTCCATATCCAAGACCTTAAAAACCTGGCCTATATAATATATCTAATATATAATATATGGTTGCAATGAATACACACAAATCATGAGACGTTTGCCTTTATAAGCAAAGCTTGTAGCAGTAAGTACCCTGTTTAGTCCTCCTGCATCACTGCCAGGCTCGAAAGAAGGGTTTGACCTTGGGCTGGAGCACCAATGGGGGCTGTCAACCAGCGTGGGGGCCCCACTTTGCGGCTGTAAGTCAATGATGCACAAATACATTGTGACAAAGAAAATGTCAGATCAGCAATCATATCATGTTTTTGTTCAGTAGCTTAGAGCTCCACGAGCACCTGCATGCATCTTTCACTTTTTCGATGGATACAACATGAGCTGGTCATCAGAAAATAATTTGGGGCAGTTGCAACAGCATCCGCAATGTTATCCCGTTAGTATTTCCCTTTTCTGGCTATAGTTCCCCCAAAGCATGGAATCTTCTAGAATTCTCTTCACAGCCATTGAGATGCACACATGTGTGCATTGTGGAGATGTAATTCTCCAACGATGTTCTATCAAGTATACTAGATTCACATTCAGCAAGGTAACTTACAATTGGACAAAACCAGATGTTGGTTTTCTATCCATCTTGATATATTGTAATTATTTAGATCTATTTGGTGCAAATCCACTGCTGTATCCAGATCATCAGATCCAAATATATTTGAATTCTTGCTGAGGTGGAAACTTGCGAAGATGGTTGCTGGATGGCAGGCCTGTGCGAAGGTCAGCCAGTAGGGATGGCCAGCACCAACTGCAGTGATCACATGAGTCTTTATATAATTGATCTGCATAACATATATATCATCAAAGTTTTGCTCACAATGCTCTGGAATTTGAATTTCTCACTGAGTCAAAATGTTGGTGTTGGATCATGGCGCCGTGGATCCAACATATATGGAACTGGTGTATATACATTCACCAGTGGGGTTTAGCGACACAGCGCGTAGAACCACAACATCCATCCGTTGTCCAAACTTTAAGGATAAGGGTGAAATTTGATCGGTTTGTTTTTATTACTATGTGTGCCTCATGCAGCCAACAATAGATTAATTTCTTTTGGAGGTTGTGGCCGGCACTGTGTCAGCCGTACCAGTCCTATGCTTTCGAATCAGTCACCAGGCCCTGAAGAAAAAACATGGCCATGGTTGATCATCATGAATGAATGCACTGATCTGATTGTAAGGGACTACGATATTATGAGTTGTATCATATTTGTTGCAAGCTTCAAAGTTCATCCCCTGTGGTGGTTCACGTTTACATGTGGCCATGGGGACTGGTGACTGCAATCCCATATGATGCAGCTAAGCGGAACATTTTGAGCTGAGCTTAGGGAAATCAAATTGAGAGATAAAATAAAACATTGGAATGGTGGCCTGCACAGGGGACAGGCAGAATCACTTCCCAGTTCCAAGGTTCAGTTTCCAAACAACAATGTGCATGCATGAGCACTTGTTTTAGCGACGTATCCATTTTTGTGGGCAGCAAGGTGAAATTATTCACATGGTTTTGACTACATGGAAGCTGTTGCCCAAAAATCTGACTAGGTCATGATGATTACAACTGCTGAACTCCTGCTGGGTTGATTGGTCACAACTTTGAGAAATGGAATAGAAGAGTGTTTGATCGATTCTGATTCTGATAGTCTTAATCCCAGCCAGACTGGTCCATGCCCACCTGCAGCGTTTGCGCAAATCATCGGCACACCCCTTTGCTACTCTGACCTGTGAGCATGGCGCGTGGTATGGCAGCATGGAAGCTGAGACCCATAGCCTTGAGTGCCACTGCAGCCGCCCTCCTTTTGGGGTGGGGATGTCCCATAGCTTTGTTTCTTGCCAACAGAAACAAAACTCACCAACCACTATACTGTATGGAAATAGATGAGCTATCACAAAGCTGTCGATTCCAAATGCAACATCTTGGGATGATTTTCCATCTCTTGGGATTGGTGAGGCAAGATACTACAATAGGCATGACTTGGCATATACAAGAGTGCATATGAATCCTTTATCTGTGTGAGCTCAGGCTGCATATGTGCGATTTCATTGCACAAACAACTCCAGTTTCGGAGTGCCGGAGAGTTGGATGCTCAGACCATGCTTGCCACACATCAGACTGAGCTCATTATGTTCTTTGATTGCAACTTCATCCCAAAACAAACACATGTATAATAGCAATGTTATGATTAAGTAATGCATGCCAATCTATATATTATATATGCATGATTAACACCTTGGAAATCATGATCCAGTCATTTGGCAATCCCTCAATTCATTACAATCGAAGAGAAGAAAAACAATATTATTCTGTGATAGCTTGTTCTGCTTTGACTTCAGCTGCCGTGACTGGCCTTTGGAATGCCTTTGGTATTCACTGGATGGATGAAACCACAACCAGCTCAGCCTTGCATATATATATATATATGATATATTTAAATATACAAATCCAAACAGCCCATCAAACAATTAATTATAACATCATATATATATATATAATATAATAAATTATAAATATATTATATATAATATATATATATATATTTATATATATATATTTAATATATAAACTATTAATATATATATATATATATTTAATATATTTTTTCTATGATCTATCATCATCAAGTAGTTAAACAATTTATATATATATATATTAGATATTATTATGTAGTGTGTGTACGAATCTGTTCTTTGTAGCAACCTCATCACCCTGACCAAGCCTTTGCGTTTGGTCATCGATGCTCTTGCCAAGGATATCGATGTGGTGGACGCCTTTGGAGGTAAATGCGAAATTTCCAAGGCATTCAGTCTAGGGCCCAGTCTCGGCAAACTGCAGTCAAGATTTGCCTTTTACACAAACTGCAAATTACAACAAGTACTTGTTATTAAATTGATTGTTCAGTCGATCATGGGAGTTGTGTGTACAAATCATCAGAACCATTTGTCATGAAACAATGATGCAGTGTTCTTCCTAGGTGAATATGTGCCAGATTCGTGAAATAGAACAGATTCAGAAATCAGGAGCCAAGGTTTGGAAAATGATGCAACCCCTGGTTGGTTCCCCCAAAATAGCTTACATGATTTGCATATTAAATTTGAATTGCAATCAAAGTAGTGCAATTGCAATGAAATATTTTTGGATGCTAGCTTCTGAAACTATGCAGAATACCCAGGCTCTTGTTGTCACCTCTAGCCTGACTGCCTAAGGTGCTGCTGGAATGGCAACGTTGGGGGCCCAAAATTGGTGATGTGTTTTGAAACCAGGCAGAATAGATAGCGCTTGAAATTGGGGTTCCTTCTGGGGCCCTTGGTGGCAAAATTGATTGCAGTATAGCTCAAACTGCCTGCCCAACCCCCCTTGCTTGATCTGATGATATAATGTATATATACGATTACCACATAGCTACGCTATATACTACATGCATGTTGCTGGGATTGTCTGGGTTTGTTTAACTCATTTTAAACTATTGCTAAATAAATTCTGGATCTTCTTTGAAACAGGGTTGAACAATGGCTATCACAGGTCTGCAACTATTTGCATTGCACATAAATGCATGCCACCAAATGCCAGGCCTGGCTTGAAAAAGTGTCTGTGGGATAGGATCCTGTCGTGGCACAGCTGAGGTCATACTTTGACATCGAGACCCAGGGAGATGCAGGTGACATCCTACAAGTGTGGGAAGCTGAGTTGATGCGAGTTAAATTTATTTGCAGTCTTGAAAACCACATGCATGATATATTTCAAGTCCACAGTACAGTTAAAGATCTTTTGAACCACATCTGAGCTGATAAGGGGTTGATGTTTGTCTGAAAATCACCTGAGTTGACTTGAGGATAATAGCCAATCTGCTAGCTGGATTGATAATTCGATACGTCGATGATCAACCATTGGTGATAATAATATTATATATATATATATAGTCTAGCTAGCTTTTATTGACATGCATATATTAAATACTATTCATGAATCTATCATATTATAATAATATATTGTTCGATTCGATAATAGCTATAAGATACTAAGATAGATCCATTGATCTGCTCAGGTGCGGCTTTCTAGCAGCGCTGAAGATGGTCTTAAAACTTCGAGAGAAAGGCCTACTAGCAGGGGGGCCACCATGCGGTTCATTCATTTGGATGAACCGAAGCACGAGCAAACGTTCGTTGCTTCGGATATTCGGTGATCATACAAAAAAGTACGTACGTGAAGCAAACACGACACTTTGATTGCAAACAGTATGACACAGACATGCTTGTGCTGAATTCGTATTCATTTTAATGAACTGCAATAAAGAGACAAGTTTATTTATTATATATCATGATATCGCCTGACCAACTGTTGTGTCTTACCCCCCCATGTTGCGTTTTTAAAAAGTCTATGGAATCCTTGACCAAAGCTGAATCCAAGGATCACGACCCGCTTCATCCTTCTAGCTATGGTTGCCATAGCACGGGGATGTGAGCTGCTGGGTGAACAGCCAGGGAGTTCCCTCATGATGGATTTCCCATACCTGAAGTTTATGGCTGTGGCCATTGAACCGTTTCCATGGGGAAAAGTGCGATTGTTCAGGGCTTAGCATATATGGTATGTGCTTGCTTGAGCTAGAGGCACACATCTGTGGTGGGATTATGAAACGATATTGTCTTGAATGTTTTGTAAGGGTTTTAATAATTTATTCCATGTCCAAACGAATTGAGCCCATTGTGCAGTGTCTAAATTCTACAAATCAATCAGCATTCCTCTTGTTGGCTAAGTCCGATGGGAGCATATGGGCACCCGAATTGCAAACCTACTGTGCTTTTTGGAACTGTGCAGCTGGCCTGCAATGTAGCCTGTATCGAATCGAAGTTGCCTGCATCAAATGGGGGGAAAGGGTGTGTGCATTCCCCTCCATTGGTCGATGCTGCTTGAGGTCTTACATGTCCAGCTTTGCCAAAAAGCTTTCGGCCCGGGACAAGCGTCGCATTGCAAAGAATAAGGCCGTCAAGCAGCACCAGATGGTTAAAAAGACAGTTTCTAAAACATCAGGACGTAAGCAAGTGAGCCTTGTCTTACATAAATTTGGTTCTTGGGATGTGACATGGTTATACCGGCTATGTGTACCAATGCATATAATTGATTCAACATAGTTTGACTGACAAACCTTGATATGTCCTATGAGTGTCAGATTGCCCAAATCTGCCACCATTCGAAAAAAAATCATCTCGAGATAGTAAATGGTACTCATGGTGTTTTGTCATTTCATTAGGTAAATGGTCCATGCCCTCCTCAGGACTGGGTCCTATGGGATGAGAGCAAGTGCTGCATACCCAGCAGGATTTGCAAAGTTCTTGGCGAAGAAGCACCAGAAGTTTATGGTCATGACCTCAATCAATGACTATGTTATCGATCATAATATTATATGAAATATTTGAGCTGCTGGGTTTGAAAAGAAAACACCATTCAAAAAAATATATATCATCAATTGTTCCTGTGAAATCCTTTGAACACATTTATCCAATTTGTGGGAATTTACCAATTTTCCAGTCTGCTACCACCCCCAGGCTGATCGATCTACCAAGCGACCACTTCGACAAGTGGCCGAGCCTCCTATGCAGGCTGGATCCGATGGGTTGCAGCCTTTCAGAACAGCCACATGCTCGGCACAGGCAACTTTGCGCTTTCTTCAAATTGCCATATCACTTCAAATTATATTAGAATTATATCTCGCCATATTCAGTCATCTAGTTCTGGAATTCCAATAATTCTAGAAACAATGCCATTTCACATTTTTGGAGCCCACAAGCCCAAAAGGGTATCTGCAGAAATAGCCATTGGTTGACTGATTTGTCTCTGATTTTGCAAGAGTTCTAAAAGATCACAGTTGGGGCAGCGGCTGCCATGTACTACCATGAAAACAACATTGTGAATTTTCTGTGGCATGTCCTTCAGGTTTCCAGGTTGGCTGAAAACAGGAAACCTTAATTCCCTCACCCCACCAGCAGACTTTCCCTCAATTGGCCTCTGCAGCTTTGTGGTGACTCTGTGCTTGAGGCACCTTACCGGTGGCGGCATGCCAAGCTGGCTGACTGCAAAAGGTATCTCAACGCCCAGATCCAAACCAAGGCCTATGAGCCACTTTTGAAGGGTGGTCTCGATGACTGATTTTTAATCAGCATTTTACTGGCCCACAAAAAATGCACTGACTGCCTCCTACATTGTACCTAGCAGCTAGTGTACGAGTGATAGACTCGTTGCACAAAGTCCTACTGCGTGGGAGACGTGCGGTCTAATTCGACCTTGCTTCGAGCTTCCTTAGCATGGGTGTGCCTATGGGTCACAATTGTGTACATGGGGGCAAGGGATCGATCCCTTTGAAAAACGAATATGCTATTGTAGATCATTTTATAGACCTATGACCTAGCTAGGCTGTTTGGCCAATTCTAGATCATAAATCAATTACAATGACAAATATGCTCTGATTCCTGGCATGTGACCCATCCTGACCCCAGTGTCTAATTAATCATTTTACCTTGGGCAATTGGCAGCAAGCTTGTTTCAAAACGCGTTGCATGCCAGAATTCTGCAACTGGGATGGATTGCCAAAACCATGTCATATTGAATCAAGAGCCACTGATCAGATAACACTCATGATGATGTCAGTCAGCGAGATCGAGAGTCTAAGCTGCTTAGATTAATTTAATTGATTGATTGGCCGAAATATATCATCGATGGTGCAAGATGGCTGCATGCCAGATCATGTTGATCATGTCAGATCAGGTCAGATCATATGTCAGATCATCATGTTAGATCATATGTCAGATCATATGTATGTCAGATCATAGATAGCTAGATGTCAGATCATATGTCAGATCATAAATGTCAGATCATATGTCTCTAGATCATATGTCAGATGTCAGATCATATGTCAGATCATATGTCAGATCATATGTCAGATCATATGTCAGATCAGAATCATGTCAGATCATAGGTCAGTTAGATCATATCAACCGGTCATGTCATATGTCAGATCATATAGGTGATCAGGTCAGATCATGTCAGATCATGTCAGATAATGTCAGATCATGTCAGAGTGTCAGATCATGTCAGATCATGTCAGATCTGTCAGATCATGTCAGATCAGGTCAGATCATGTCAGATCAGGTCAGATCTGCCAGATCATGTCATAGATCATGTCAGATCACATTTGTCAGATCAAAGGAGTTTTTCTGATGTAATTTCTATCCAAAAACCGGGGTGCGTGAAACATCGTGAAACTGCGTGAACCGTGCGTGAACGACCATTACTATGCGTGAACGACCATTACTATGCGTGAACGACATGTAGCCAAAATCCAGCTTTTTTTTTGTGGTCCACTTGAGCATACCATGTTCAAAAATGCATCCCGGGAGCAATTTGGGTTGCTAGTGCATATTGAAGGGTGCCATGACTAAGTCGGCCATGGAAGCTCTGAACCGTGCTGCCACACGGGCCCAGAGGCGAGCCGAACTTGAGGTGGCCAAGATGCTAGTAGAACGCCATTTGGGCTATGAGATTGGAGAGACTCAATTTGGATGGTTATCACTTCTGTCCATGCCTCAACAGTATGCCAAATCTCAACTTCACACAAAATGGGGAGAGCATTTCGATTTCATATCCTGTCATATATATATATAGCATTGCCATCCCAGCCAGCCACATTCCCATTGTCTTGCCTGACAAGGTTGGCTGACCGTGCGGCCTGCGATGCAGCAGCGAAGTCGAGGGCCAAACCGGGTGGTGAGTCAAAGCTGAAGGGGCCAGATGCTACAACCATGGGTGGATCTCCAGGACATAGTTGGGGTATTCTGGTTCCTGGTAGTTCAAGGTTGCCCCATCCAAATCCACTGGTCAAACAGGAATGAACCATATATTACTTGATTTCAGAGGACAACGGAAATACATTTAAAACATGCATAGAACCTACTGGGCAGGGCCTCTGGACAATTATCACATTTCTGTGGATACAATATATCTACCAGCGGGATGGTCCACCTTCAGGTGTTATTTATATGTGATACCGGTTAAGTCAATGGGGTGTTGACTACATGGATCATCATTATCACATATCAACATATTGCAGCTTGAGTTTGATTCAAAGAACATGGTTGACATCCCTGGTGCCAACAACATGCTTCATGCATACACCAATCTCACTAACTGGTACTTTGTGATGATCAGTGCAGAATTTGCACAGTCAGCTGACATAGGAATCGCAAACCCCAACACACACATACACATACTGGTGCATGACTCAGGGGTTCCAAACCCTTGGCAGAATTAAAGTTTATAACTCCAATTGCATTTGCACAGTTGTATCATTTCAACATGGCATGTGGCATCATATTTGTTTTTACAAATCCAGTGTTTGATGTGCCGAGATGCTTTCAGGGCTTCAAACTAATCCATGTGGATATTGGATTGAACACCAGAATTTACCAATTGAATGGGCCCTACTTCATAGTTTTTATTATAGCATCTATATATTATATATATATAATAACTAAAGATTAGAATATGAAAAACATATAACATAGAATAAATATAATATATATATATATATGTATAATATAAATACAATATATATATATAATATTGATATTCTACAAGCATTTATTATATATATTATATATATGTTTATTATATAATAATATATATATATATATATAGATTCAGCACCTGAACCCCATTCAAGATATAACAGCTATATTATATATATATATATTGAACATGATGTCCAATGTCATTTAAAATTCAACTTAGGATAATTCCCACCATGTGCAGGAGCTTCAAGTTCTAGAAGCACGGCTACCACCGTTCACTACTCGGATGCCGAGGCTGTGGCAAATGCCAGGCGTGGGTATGAGGCACACTTGGCTAGTGAAAGGAGTAAGACTTCAGCAGAGAGACCACGTCCAGTAGCCCGTCCCCAACTTGTTCGAGTGAACAGTGTACCAGTTTTGGCAGATCCAATCACCCCAGCAAACAGGATCCGTCGATCAGGATCAGGAGTACCCAATGCTCCATCCCAGGTTGATGGGGGTGCTGCTGAGGAACCTGCTGCTGAGCCCACACAGCCCACTGAGAAAAGGCCACTTGACAAACCAAGATCTTCTAGGAAGAAGAAACGATCAAAGAAAGCTACGAGAGTTGAGCACCAGGAGAACAATGGTGAGGGTGGGGATCAAGAATGGGAGAATTGGGAGTGTCAAGGGGATTGGGAAGGGGGGGCCTACAGCTCCTACCATGGAGAGGGAGAAGTTTCTGAGGAAGGTTCAACCCCACCACCACCTGCCAGTGAGGCAGCAACACCCGTCCCTGAGGAGGCACCACCCTCCAGCACCACACCAGGTCAAGGCCAGCAGCTGGCCATTGCAGATGGAACTGAAACAGTGTGGCCAATCCCCCAGGACCAAAGACAGCAGCCAAGAGCAGGCCACAGCCTACACGTTCAGGCAAGGGCAAGGGTCAATCCAAAACACCTGGTGCGGCAGTGAAGGTGGAACAAAACATCGAGAACAGCACACAGGCAGCAATGGAGGACAACCTACGTAGGGCAAACACATCAATGCAGCACACACCTGGAAACACCGAACCTGATTTGGAAGAAATGATTGACAGGGAGATCAAAAAGGAACCCAACCAGGGACATGGATCATCACCTGCCCCTGCTTCCACTGCAGCAACGCCAAATCCCCCGCAGCAGGCACCTCCACAGCAGGAAGCGACACAGCCAGGTGCAACTCAACCTGCAGAGGTTTCTCAAGTCGCCCAGGCACCCCCAGCCCAGGAGACAGCTCCGAATGGGGCGGTGGACATGAATTCAGGTGTGCCTAAGGGGAGGAAAGAAAAAACTCCTGCGCAAAAGGCCGCACATGCGCGGTACATGAAATTTTCCCGGAGCTTTGACCGAATCTCGACTTAAACATGTATCAGCTATAGCTAGTATATCTTGATGTTATGGAAATTGATGCCATGTGTCGTCTATTGCTGCATTCCACATTGCGCATAATCCAACTTGATATGATGTGTGACTCGATATAGGTTCAAATGTTCCAACATCAGCAAAGATTGCATGCATGAACCATGCATGAACCATATGTCAAAAAAATGTAGCCTCCTCTTGATTCTTCTGAGGAATCATATAGCATATATTAATTGTATACGTACTATATATCATATATAATTGAGAGATTATTTTTGATCAAATGTCATTTAGGGGCATCCGTTTTGGTACCACTGACAGGTGACATCTTCTTGGCAATTATCAATTTAGTGTATGGTGGGGATATTATTTGTTGATCAAATGTCAGTTAGGGGCATCCGTTTTGGTACCACTGACAGGTGACATCTTTTTGGCAATTATCCATGCATGCCTTGGGTCATGTGTGGGTTGCAGCCCGTGTGCCCTGAGGAAAGGATTGCCCGAAGGAGATGAAGAAGGCATATAAAAATGCCGCCTACTGCATCTTGTCAATCAACATGATCAGCCCAAGACAAACATACAAGAACTTTACTATAATAAATATATATCGATCGAATACGTGTTCTGTTTTATTATCAATGGATCGTCGATCGATATCGATATAGATATTGATGTTCTAATATGTTATATATATATACATACATTTTTCAAAAACTAAAGGACAGTTGGTTTGCATCAGGCTTATTATGGAGTTGGAAGCAGAATGGGAATACCCATTATAAATGTTGGATGAGGTAGAAACAAAAATGCAACTGTAGGGCCCACATTGTAAAGTGGCTCCGGGGTTCTTTACTAGTGGTCAAAAAGACTGAACTTGTGACTGTGAGCAGTGTTCAAAACCTGATCTGAAATGTCATTCCTTTTTTGGGTAGGATATAGGAGTTCCCAGTTCATGCATGGTTATTGTGTTAAATCCCCCGTCCCCAATACGTTGGTTCGTATGATTCCTTTTTATATAATCATCAATCATTACCAGTGCAGTTATATCCACTTGTTTAATGATTGTTATAACCACGCATGCACTATTAGTGACTATAAATCATCAACAAACAGTGGCTTTGAACACTGCTCAATTGAGTGGTGGCATTCAAGAACATTTATCGATTGTACCTGTTCACCCTATGATGGTGCTGATGGCAGTTCATTTGCGTTTATGTACATGCTGTATTGATGGATCAATCCATAATATGCATGCATTCTGCATTGCATGCATGTATGCATGTATTGAAGTAATATTGCAATAATGTGCACGATAGTGACATGAAGAGACCAATTGATCTATGAGACTCACTCGCACTTCACGCGGCGCCAGCCTCCAAGGCACTGAGCGACTTCAGATCCTGCAGGATGCGTGGAACCAGTGCCAGGGCAGCCATAGCCGACCAGATAACAAATTCGAAGCTTCAGGATGAGGAACTCTCCAAAACGCATGTCAAACCCCATCCTGACATGCCAGACAACAAGGCTGTGTCCCTGATCAAAGCTCTGGTGGTCCACCATAACTAAATAAACAGATCTTCATCCTGGTTTCTCTTGGCATATTTTGGGTTTCATGGCATGCCTTGGTGCCCAAACTGAGTCATTAATTTTCTGAATACTGAAAGGCTAGTGGAAGGCCTCTCCATGAAAGCAAAAATGTGAAACCATGCATGCATGCGTATTACATGCATGAAACAAGTATGCACACATGCATATATATTATATATATATAATATCTTGTGGCACCTGGTTGCCACAGCTGCCCTTGCCACAGGCAGGACATGAGACTCTTTTTGGTATGGGACTCTGAGTCCATCTCCGAGCAAACCGATACTATCGTGGAAGATCTTTTCAGCTGCGTGGATGGCAGTTCCGACTCTGAGGAACCCCGTCGCAAGCGCAGGTCCAAAAGCAGTCAGAAGACCAAGAAGGAATCCAGTGAATCCAAGTCCAGTGACTCTGAATCTGATTCAGAGGAGTCCACGAAGAAGGCAGGGAAATATCCAATGGAATGTTGAAAGGTCTGTCACAAGTGGATTCACCATTTTCATAGGCCCGATCAACAGCTATGCCAAACACAATGCAATTTGGTTGTGGGAAGGTATTTTGTCCAACTGTGTTTGATAAGTGCCCCACATCAAGCGAATGCATTTCTGAAATCTTACCTCTGTGAGACCCCTCACTTGGAAAATTGTTTTGCAGCTCATTTTGCAGGCATCCAAAAAGAAGAAGAAGACTGGCAAGGCAGGCAAGAAGAAAGGAAAAGGTGGCAGGGGTAAGAAGGAGACCCAGGAACAGAAGGAGAAGAGACTTGCAAAGGAACAGAAAAGGTTGGATAAGGAGAAAGAACGAGATCAGCAGAAGGTTGTCAAAGCATTGTTGACCAAAGGTAAGAAGGCAGGGCAGGGTAGACACTTTTTTTAAAGCTCCATTTGTTTGAGACACCCACATGCACATATCCGGAATTCCTCTCCTGTTCGATTCAGATTTCACCCTACCAAAAGGACACATGGATCCGTAAAAACACTGCATTCATTCAGAAAGACGACGTGACAAAACAAATTTGTTCAGTGGTGTTATGGAACACGAGCCAATGCCTGTGGTGATGCATCTATTCCAACCAGTGCAGTAGTACCTTCTGTGCTTGCAAAACAACAGTAAGATTATATTACTATTCATTTTGTTTTCCCCAGGGACATCCAGGGCTTTATGAAAATATGCGAGCAATCATGTCCAATCATGGTTAAACAGTTTTGATGCCAATCATGAATGACACATTCCTTGGTAGAGGGGGTTCAAGAAATGTTTTATATTACCGTGATTGTAATATTTTATATTTTTAAAAAATCCCCATGAAAATGCACTTCTTCAAACAAAGCATATAAACAATAACCAACAGGCCCCTTGAAAGTTTGCAGATCCTCCTAACTTGCCAACTGCAGGCCATGTCCCTCCTGAATGACAAAATTGTCGATGCTTGCGGCAGGGAGAAGAACATCGCAGGTCTGTTTGGGCCTTAGGTTGGCAATCAGTTGCTGGAGCAGGTTGACCAGGAGAGGGTGGCACCCCCCAACAATAAAGGTGGAGATCAAAAACAGCATACTATATTATAGAATAGATTTTGGTTGTTGGGATTTGTTTCCATTATACTATTATATTATATTAATATATCATAAATCACATCACCCCATCATAATGTTTGTTCAAGGAAATGACCTGTAATGTCTGATCTATGGAACCTCCACATGTTCTTTAATTTCCTGGATCACATTTTTCTACCAAGCCTCGATTAATGGATTTTGTGCGTCTCTTTTTCCAAAATAGGCACCCGTTTTTGGCAAATATGTGTTGTTTTTTGGTTCCACCTGCATCTATTTGCCAGCAGCCGCCCATATCATAATTTGTTTGAGTTCATGATTTGAAACTGAGATCGAGAGGTGTCTGTGTTTCAAACATGGGTGGTTCTGGATCTCAAATTCATGGCCATGCATGCTAAACATCCCTGTTTCAAGATCAAACTGATCAAATGTAGATAGATGTTCACATGGTGACTGGGATGGATCAATAGATGGATGGATAGATGTCATCAAGAATAGATCGAGCGATAGTGTCCCACTTTAGATCATTATTATTGTCCAATTTCACCCTTATGTATTTTTGGGTCATACCATTTCACCTTCAAAATGGGTCTGGTAGCACCCCCAAAGCAATGGGCCTCATATGGCTGTAGCACCATCCCACAGAAAATGGGAGAGCTGAGATGAAAGGATTTCAGCTGGGTTTAAAAGGATATATGATATACATGGGGGATTAACACCACATATATACAACTATTTTTTGGGGCTGTATTGGTGGTATATGCATACCATGGTTATTCGAAAACCTAGCTATGAAATAAACATGTAAATCGGGGAATGATAAACAGAATGTGTTACATCGTACTTTGTTCAAGATGCGTGCATGCATGCATACATGCATGCATACATCTCGACGATGGATCTACTCGATCATAATCACTCCAAATATAATACATGTAAATACAATATGGTCTGATATTTGCATATGTGTTACAATATATACTGTATAATATACAATGCACATGCACATATAAAATGCAATAATAATATGCTAATTTATTTATATATATAATATATAATTAGTTTAATGTATTAAAAAATACATCGCACAATATATATATATATAATATTTATTTTATTATATCAGTATTATAATTGTTATATAAATATATATATATATATATGCAGCATCAGTTGGTCTTTGCTTAGGCCAGTGCTGCCTCATCCAGGCATGGTTAAACTTACATGCAACCCACCCTGTGGAATTATCTTTGTTTTCATGAGAAGGGAGTTGGAATTCTATTTCTCATCAGCCCATTGAGAATGCTCAGAGAGCACTATTCTATCAAGGTATCTGCCCATGTATCTCTCTACCACCTGACCCCGAAAATCCACTGGCGGTCTATGGCTTAAACCTAAACCTGAATGATTTTTCCGAAGTTCAAAATGGTATTAGGGCATTGCTTATAGTTTAGCATCCCATAGAACAACATGGGTCCCTAATATACCGTTTAGAAGCTTAGAAAGAATCATTTTGGTTTAAGTTCATGGTATAATTCACTGGAGTCAGGTCAGAAAATATGTTGGTAGCATATACCCAATATTGCAATCATATATGCTCCCCGATCCTAATTCGATGTCCAGGCCCACCATCATCCAGCTACTGGGTATCCATTGCGAATCTGCCAAGGTCTCCTGACCTCAGGAAGGCTTTGACAGATCCAATTCTGCGCAAGAAGAATGCCATGTGTGACCTTCGGGGACGCATCCAAAAAGATCTTGACAGCTTCAATGCTCCTTGATTTAATTGTGCCATCTAATGTGTTAATGTAAATTGTTGAAAGCATATATGATTTGGGACCATAGACATAAGGAGTTGGTTCAGTATATCATGTCATCGGTCTGGCACTTGTAGCATATGCATATGTGTATTGTACTAGATGTCTTATAAAGCCGCATGCATGTCCCTACAAGTGTGCATGCACATGCACATACACACATGCAGTGAATGGACTTGTGGATTGGTTTCACCTGTGTGATCAAACGTGGATACAGGTTGAAGAGTCATATCATGCATGGATGCATGCACATGGTATTGCATTGAGCACATGCAAAATACATATATTATATTTTAGTGACATGTTGAGAAATCCAAACTCACTGATGTAGTTGTGTCTTACCTGGGTCAAGGAGAAGAATCTGGAGAAGTTGGCCGAAGAGGCAACCAAGATGATCGAGGACTACGTGATGTTCCTATCCCGCCCAAACATGAAGTAGGCATGCCTGAGGTACTGCCCCATTTTGCATAGTGCCCCGTGTTTCTGGGGATCCTGTGCTGTGTTAGGGTGTGGAGCTTGCAAGGGATAGTGAGGTGATGCCAAAATAAAATCTGGTATGGCTCAGTCTAGAACAAAATCATGCATATTTACATCTATATATTATATATATTCAATTGACTTTCGTAGCTTCTTATACAACCTTTTCACTTTATAAGATGTACATGTATGGTGCATATGTGCATGTAGTTCAGTGTTGCATTTGAGCTAAATGGCAGAAACACCTCCCTTGGGGGCAAGCCTGTGTCCACGCCATCACTGCATGTGGACCCTCATTTTGAAACGCTCAATTTGACCGTGAAACCTGGTCTATTTGCTGTTATGGGCTTTTATTCCCACGATCCTGGTTTGATATGACAATCTGCAAACCAGCTTTAGCACGTGACCTTGCAATGCAGCCGTTCCAAACTCTCATATGGGAGAAATGCGTGAACAAGAAACATCTGTGTGATGTGCCGACGACAGATTAAAAACAGTTTTCCGCGGCGATTCATATCACAAGCATGCAGCTTTGTATCGGTGCACTCTATCTGTTGGAAAACATGTCAATAACACTTGGAGTGTGGCTATGTGCCCACGCAGGTTGTGATACCAATTTAATCGAATCACATGTGGTCGAGAATGCCATCGATGATGTTTGCAGTGGAGAAGCTTGGCCAGCATATATGAGCTGAGGCATGTAGGAAATGCAAGATGTGCATATCATCAATGATACACATATATCATGCATATGCATGATGTGCATTGCATGTACAGATGTTACTGGTCAAACAATTAAAGTGAAATATTCATAAACTTAAATACTACATGCTACATGTATTCAAGAAAAATGCTTTGCATGGTAATATAATAAAATATTCAATATATATGCGTAATACAGTACAACTTGCAACATGCAAACTAGTTGGGTATATTGTACATATATGCGTTCATGCCATGTGCCTTGCATGTGATAGACACAGCCCATTGATGCTTCACCCAATTTCACAGTTACTATTCGCATGCAAGTTTGTTTTTTTTTGATGAGTTTAATTTGAACCGTTGTTTGTTCTAGTGGTTTACAAATCCCGTGTCTCTTTTTTCGACATGTTAATCTTGTAGTACTTCACCACCATTATCATCAAAATGGTGTCAAATTTGCATTTGAAACATAATCCACTTCCTCCTGATTGAGTTGGTGCCCTTCTCTCACCTGCCATCTGAGGGAAGCACTGTTGGGAAAGCGATGCGCGGCGTGCAGGCCCATGCAAAGGATCCTCAGCATAAGCACTCTTGGGGGGAAGGTCAAACGGGACGTTGGGGCTTCCAGAGGATTCCATGGTTGATGTGCAACCAAAAATTAAAGATTATATAGTTGAACCGAATTGTTTGCATGTACCTTGTTCGCATACTCAGTGAGTGCCTAAACTTTAATTTGATCCAAAAAAAGGGTTCTCAGGTCACTTGTTGAAATGTCATAAAATGGTCTCACAAGAAGGTGAAAAAAGTTTAAACTTTTTTTTTCGGGAGATATTCACTGAGTAGGTTCGAAAAGAGTCTAGTATAGCCCCTGGTTTGTGAATTCTCCCAACTCTACCATCAGCCATACTCATGGAATCTCATAGAAACCCACAGCCGGTCTATTTGAACATCAATAATAGGGCCCCGAATCATGTAGTTGCTGCCAATCTAAAAAATACCTTGGGGAATCTACATCGGGCATTGCGCAAAAGCTGGGGAGATTGTGCCCCAAAAATGCCAGCCGGGACTGGTGGCGGTGGCTGGCAGGAGGCCCTGAAACTCGTCTGACTATTGGGTGCATTGCAGTAATTCAGAAATACTTGAGCTCATTTTGGGGAAAAATATCAGCACACAATTTACCAATGTTGTTTTGTTTCCGCACCCCATATGATACCCTGCCCCGTGGTACTGCCGAAATCTATATACATATTTATTGTTATTATAATATATAGCTTATATCAAACATTTATATTATAACATATATTGATATCGTTAACTATATATATATATAATATATATATATATATTATAATATTATAGGGTAGCAGAATACATGTCAAAAATTTGATAGGTTGCAGTGCATTCCAACTACAGCCTTCGAAGCTGATTCAGTCGATCAACAAGCATTGGATTCAATGCAAATGCAAAGCTTGTGCAGGGTAGAACTGTTTTGATCCAATACTAGTAGTTGTACAAGACAGGTTGTCCCCGGAAGATTTGGGAATTGCTTTCTCACATTTGTTTCATGTGAGGTGGTATCCTACATCGATATACCTGTCAAGTACCTGGACAATGACGGTAACCCCACAGTTGTCGTTGAACCATGGCCCATTTTGGACATCCACGACACCTTGCATTTTTTGATGGATGAGGCAAAGATCAACATCCCTGAAGACAGATTGCGACACTTTTGGCAGACCTCAAAAGATAACGGGGAAATTTGGGCACAGGAGGTTCAACCTCACGAGATGGACACGTTAGTGCCAATTGGGTTGTATGGAGATTCGGCTCGGATCGACACCCGACATGGCCACGAACACGTCCTAGGACTATTTTTAAATTTGGTCCTCTGGAGACCACAGGCAGTTCGCTGGTCGAGATTTTTGATTTTCGCTATAGCAGAGGAAAGGCTGACGAGTGCTACGATTCCAGCAATTCTGCGTCGGATGACATGGTCTGCGAACCACGCATTCTTTGGCCGGTTTCCAACTGAAGGTCACCTTGGTCAAAACCTTTCAGGTGCTGCTTTAAAAAAGGCCGGACAGGCCTTCACCTCTAGATCTCTGAAATTCCAAGTGACCGAGTTGAGAGGTGACTGGTCATATCACAAAAAAATTTTTCGATTTGGGAACAACACCCACTGGAATGGAGAATATGTATGCCATCTCTGCAATGCAAAGGGTATTTCCAATTCCTGGCCTGAGCTCTATTGGAACATTGAAGAGAACAATCACATGACTTTTACACTGGCTCAGTTTCTGGCAGAACGCATGCCAGCTCGGAACATTTGAAGCTTGATTATATTAATTACATTTCATGTTTCATGATTTTGTCCGGTTTGGGGCGATTCCCAATTGTCCTTGGAGAAAGATGGATTTGTTGAAAGCCATTGCAGTCCTAACAGTGGTGTGTCCAGGTTCCTGGTTCTTGCCTTTTTGTTTTAGCAAGCCGCCCTTCCAATACCATCTCAGATGATCTTCATAGTTATAGCATTAGCCAATGCTGTGATTGTCAAACGTGTTGCAACCCCCCATCACATCCAGCAAATGAGGTCCATTTGTGGGCCTGTGCAGATTCCATCCCAGCATCATCCGGTGGTGTCTGATGCACACAGTGCATCTTGGTCTTTTGTATGTGGCCAATGGAAGTACGATGTGACTGGTCAGCATTGCAAGAGTCAGGGTCGATCGTTGTGATTTTGGTCAATGTTCAAGTCTGACACTATGCATATGTGTATATTGTTTGATCGTTTGATTTTCTCTGAGGGTTCTGCTTCTGTTTCTAATTGGCAGTGATATTTTTCAATCAAATTGCGATTCACTATCCTTTGCACAACGTGCATCAGAGGCATGTGCTTCTGGAGTCCGGTCTTTGGGGAGATGCAGGGGAACCAGTGCAAACCCGGATGCATCGAGCATACTTGCACTTCAAAAGATGGTGTTCTGAAAACAAAATCCAGTGCAGTCAGCCAGCCTTCAAACCCAGAATGGTTTCTTGGATTTGTTTGTCATTTTCATTTTGCTGGTTGGTTTTCATGCCTGTTGGCAAGTTCTTAAATGGATCGTGGATGTCCTTTTTGAGTTGGAGCTAGCTTTTGCAAACAGGTGTAGCAACTGTGTACTGCATTGCAAACCGAGCTGAGTTATACCAAAAGAGCGGTGATGTGCTGCTGGTGTGCAAAGCCTTCAATGGGAGGGTGGTGACCCAATGGCTGGCTGAAACTATCAATGCCTTTGCTGAACAAGGACCTTCTGAACACATGGATGATCGCATAGCTCCTATTGCCCTTTGTATGTTTCTTGTTTGGAGAAAATTGCTTTTGGATCTACATCCTTTGATGGATGCAAAATACATCAAAATACAGTGGTTTTTGTTGGGGGTATCTGATTGATAGATTGATTGAATGGATTCTGAATGGGTTGAGCGGTCACACATGGCCCATTGAACCCAGCACATTGATGGGTGGATTTGGGTATATCAAGGGAACTTGATCCTTTTGGCCAATCCGCCAGTCCCCTTGGTTGCCTTATAATGTATTTATATTATATATTAGACCCTGGGGTATATAATATAAACTATGTATGAGAAATATTTTATGATATTATACATGTATTATTATTCTAATGTAATTTAGTAATATTATGATTTAAATAAATTACATAAATATCATATCATCATACATGGATAATATAAACCAATTCGATGATATATACAACCGACATCCCCCCACTGCGTACTGTCCCAGGCTCCATCTCGCGAGGATGCTGCTCAGCATTGAGAAAGCCGGGCGATTCCTGACCCCTGGCCTGGTTGTTTTGGGGTGTTGTTGTATTTATTTAGAAATTATATTATCCCTAGGGTTCAAATGTGATCGATGTATATTATGATGTAGTCTCAATCACAAAAAAATGAATATGGTTCATCAACCAGATTCTGATCATCGATATATTATATTATTTGGTCGTTCCAGAAACACCGGTTTCAGTTCACTGCCTGTGGTCAAAATTGCCTGCACATCTCTCAAAGCCGAACTATGATGAAGACTGTGAGTTTGCTTGAGTTGTTGCTGGCTTAGACATTTTTCTGCCAATTCGATTTTCAATGATGGCCGAGCCTTCATTCGGCTGTACTTGAGACTGGCCCGGGTGTCAGTCAGGACTGATAACATCATATCAAACATCATGAGTTTGCATTTCCAAAGTACGTATGCGCTGGTGCCCAATAGAATTGTGAATGCATACTGCTGTAATACCTACAATCTCTGTGGCGGGAGGGGTCCGAGCGACGGCCAGTCGATGCAGGAGTGGACTCAGAGAATGGTTTCTTCGACCAAAAATACATGTGACTGGGTTTCACTTGGTATGCCAGTATTTTTTTAGCCATGAACTATGCAAACTTGTCAACTTGACAAGCCAAGACTTGTTTTGACTTGGTTTGATCATATCCCACATATGCATGTTTGATCAATCATTAATTGATCAACTTAGGCTCTGTGGCATATGTTGGTTGCAGCACGCGACCAAAGAACCTTGCTTGATTGCAGATTTCAGCATTTCCAACCCACCAACTTTCAGACAACAGAGACAACATTAACACCTTATCTCGATCTATCCGACATATCATGTCCTCACTCTCCTCATGCCTGTGTGCATCCGCACATGTGCTCAGGAAGCAACCCTCGCTTTACGCATTGTTTTGTGGATGAGGATGCGATGGCATGGACAAAAAGCATCTTGGCAAAACAGAAAACATGTCTCCAATGATGTTGGGTCATGCATGTACTCACACAAAGGATCAAAGACATCAGTGCATCATGAAGAAGGTTTATGCTACTTGATTTGGCAATAGGACAGGTGTGCCTGTGCCACACATGTGCTCATGTTTCGTTTGTTCGTTACTCTATCTACTTCCCTTGATTTGGTTTGTCAATTTCAAGGTACATACCTGAGGGCACACCCACACCATCGAACAAAGTGGATCATTCGATGTGGCAGAATGCGGCCACTAGACTGCATTGTGGGTTACTGTGAGGGTTGGGCTGGAATGTGCACTGAACTCTTGCAGTGTGCCATGATAGACGTTGACCTATCTTTGCAAGGATTTGGGCAACGAAGATGAAGGTCAAAAAGTTTCTTGGACAATCTAGTCATGGTCATTTGGGCAATCCATGCTTTAGCTCATATCATCAAATCAAGGAGATTTTCAGTCCACATGGATTTTCAGCTATTTTCAGCTGAGGATGAATGCATATGTACGTGCCAGACTGGCTAGGGGCCGTGGATAGCAAAAAAAAGGTCTCTCACTGATGTGGTGGCAGCAGCTGCCAAAATGGCAGTTTGTTGGGCTTGGGGGGTTCTGGAACGACTATTTTGGGAAACCGGTGTTTCTGGAACGACTATTGTTTTAATAGTCTTTTGAACCCCAGGGTATATAATTATATGTATATATATATATATATCAACACTAAATTACAAAGTCAATTCAATCATCAAATTGTATGATTGTTCATGCTTGTTCTATAGATTCTATATTTTTTGTTGAATCCAAATTTGTTTGGGGGATGTTCTCCACTGTTCAGTGTGATGCTTACGAATGCAGGTGGACTTGTGGTGATTCTTATGGGTAAATATCCACTGGATTTTAAGCATTGAGTACAAGAGCCATACAATTCTGGCATATTTAGGCCATAGATCCACTTAATCACTTTTCTTTTCCTGGAACTGTGCCCCCCAAGATCATAAGATGTGGCGTGTTTGATAATTTGATGGTCAAGAATGCTATGAATATCCATCAATGGTGAGATCAACATGCCAAAATGATGTCAAGTGGGCGAGGCCGATGAGCATGCCCTGGCTAGTGGCCGTGGAGCGGTGTTTCAGGAGAGGATGTTTGGGTGCAGCCTGGATATAGGTATTTAAGCAACATAGAAAATGGAGGATGGTGATTTTTTCCCGATCCCCAAAAAAGTGGGGATAGGATGGGGATTCGGCCACAAACATGGGAAACCATAAAAAAAATCGGGGGAGTTCAGCATCACCTGGCTATGTCTGAGCTGGAAAAACCGGAGAACCATTGAAGACCCCAAAAAAATGGCGAAACAAACAACAACTGGCTTTGAGGTTGAAACGTGGAAGTGGGCTTAGACGAAGCTAGCCTGGGATCATCTTAGCTGTGGGGATGCTGCATCTCTTTCGGAGATCCAACGCAATCGCATCTTTACTTCCCTATGTATCCGATCTCTGTGTTTAATTCTGGTATATCAGTAGAATTAAGCTCCCTATGAAGATATTTGAAATGCAATACCCAACTATATCGATGCCCAAGTCACTAGTATCCTTCATACAAACATATAAAAGCCTCTTTGTGAGGACCGGTCGATGCTGGTCCTCCCATGAACCCACGGGTATCCTGCAGGAATATTTGGACTATGCTCGCAAAGAACTTCGAGATGGTCGCGAGGCGCTGGGCCATGTTTTTGTTTTTTTCCTGCAACAAATGGGTGTTAGCCTCAAAGACTTCAATGCGTTGACATTTGTTTACCAATTGTGAGAGTGCTTTAGGAGGGTCAATGCGTTGTTTTGTTTATCTGGTCATGAGATGTCATAAGTTTTTAATGTGGTTACCCGCCATGAACCAGTGCCCATGACATTACCAAAATGGAGATGTCCGTGACACAAACAGGATTTCTTCACATATGTTGACAAAATAAAAACGTCACCAATAAACATGGTGATGCAACCATCCAAAATTGGGATATATAAGGATACATGTATATACATGTGTATATATATATACATACATATATACACATGATATATGTATAGATTTAGATATAGCTTGAGATATAGATATAGATAGACAGATACATATCATGTACAGATAGATAGACAGATACATAGGCAGATAGATAGACAGATAGACAGTGGGCAGACAACCATCTACAAATGGGAGAGTCAATAATGTTTGCATACTAAAGTGTCCTCAAGAAATCTTCTCGGATTCATCAATTGATGGCTTCACAAGGTTTTCCCACAATTTTCCCATAATTTTCCCATAATTTTCCCGCAACCTTCCCATATGTTTTTCCCTTAAATGTTCCCATAGTACCATGACATTTGGGATTTTCAGATGACTGATGGCTTCGCAAGTCAACCAAAACCCAGCCTTAGGATCATTTGGTGATGCTCAGCGAGCCCTTGCGAAATCTTTTCGGTGACCCGGGGCACGGGGGAGGTCATGAAGCTGTGTGGTCAACAGGACACAGGGACGACAAGTTGATATAAACAAATAGAAACAACAAGCCCTATCCAGCTGAAATTTGGGATCATTTGGGAAGATGTGAGGTGAGTATCTATACAGTATGTTTCAACGATGATTGTATGGATGATTTGTAGAAGATCTTGCAACAGTTTGGTGTTTCTTGAGTGATTTGGTGCCTATCTAGAGGCCCAAAGAAGTTGCTGGGTCTTTTCATTCAGACTAACAGCTTCGTTTGTCGAAGATTTGCAGCATCTAAATATGCATGCACACTTGTGTTATGTATACTTGAGATAAATAAACAGACAAAAGACACAAACTTGATGCAAGATATGTGTGTTGGAGAAACCCATACAGAGCATTAGTGGACATCGTTGAAATGTGGGTGGGGATCCCCCAGAAACTGTGCGCAATAATCATCGTTGAAATTGCGGGGCCCCCAGTTTTGGTTTAAAACCCCAATTAAGCGTAGTCTTTATATATTACGATAAGCCCTTGTGACCCATTTGACTTCCCAGTTAGATTCAGGACCTGGAACACCACCTTGTAGCTGTTTGGTGCTGTGGAAGATTGGAGATGCAGCACCTCCAAAATTGAGCAACTACTACATCCATTCAACGATTTCAATGTTCAAGAACATCATGTAGATATCAAGCAGTCGCTAACTTTGACCCCATGTTCAGAATATACCCTCTGGTAAACTAACATAGCTATTGAAAATGGCCATTTATAGTGGATTTTCCCATCAAACATGGTGATTTTCCATTGTCATGTTAGTTTACCACAGGGTAAGTGTTGGCTTCTGAAGACCTCGGAATCTGCTGAACTGATGCCGAACTGTACCGTGTCGAGTTCACCTTTTTTTGCACATCCGAGTTGACTCAGGGCTACCACGCCTCACTTTTAGCACGAATTATCTAACTATTTGCTTACGGCTGTATCTCCAAATGTTTGCCTTAAAATCTAGATGTGCATTAGTTAACGTCCAATATGATTTGGTTGGATCCCTGATCCCGGCTTTTGTTGGTTAAATCTAATTCTTACTGAGGTCAAATCCCATTTGTTGGAGCTAATTTTCCCTTGATTACTACAATTTTCACGCGGTTAAAGCATGTTAAATCCACTGTGTTTTTTTGTGCACGTTCAACATGCTTTTATTGGACAAGTCCACCTTTTCCATCCAGTCATGCCATGCCAGCTGGCATCGAGAAGTGCAACGAATACCGCCAAGTGACCTGGTAAAATTCGGGTTGGTAGAGTCTGGATAGACCCTGGATGGCTACTGTGTTTTGTGCTGTTTTTTATTTGTTTATCGAAACAAGCAATTGTATATTATATCTGTACTTTGGTTGTCGTGTTGTTTGTTTTTGATTAGTGGAAACCAAAATGGTATTAACATGTATTAATCTAACCAGCTAAGAAAAGATTCAACAGACCTAAGATTGGCCATAGAGTCTTCAAACACCACAAACAATATAGTATAAAGTTGGAAACATTGTCTAATCTAATCATTCATAACATCCTGTAATATCCTGGATGTGTTTCTTGTTGTTTTTTTTGAGCGGGGGTTACTATACAGAATTTAGTTGATACTTGTATGTATGTGTGATAGATTCATATGTACTCAATACATCGGAGCGAACCCTCAGATATGGGTTTCACGACCAATCATGGATTCACCAATCATATAGTTGGTTATAGTCATAGTGTAAGAGGTTGTATATTCTACCTGGATTATTGGGCATGATTACATACAAAGGGCTGTACTGGTAGCCATACTGAGTATCAGAGACGGGAATGGGTCAACAATGGGGGACCCAGGAAGGCACAAAAAGGGAATCATTTTGAGGATCTGCCCCAAGCTATAGGTTTACGATTCCCAATCACATGCGAAATCCCCAGTTGACCTGCATACAAGCCAACTTAGCTAACGAACCGGGGCACTGTACCCAAGTGCTCTTTTTGGTTGACTACCATGGTTAAACCCTGATTTTTATTCATGTCCCATGTTTGTTGGTAGGATTCATCCGATGTAACTTGACCGTGGCGAATAGCATTCCATTCCAGTTCTTGATCCTTAAATCTCCATGATATCTTCATGATATCTTCATGATATCTTCATGATATATCCACATCAATCCCCATCAAATCGCCATGCAATGGCCTTAAATTCCCTCACGAACTGTCCATGAAATCTCCAATCCTAGGTCCTTAGCACCTTAGGCAGCTCCCCACGGGAGGTGGGCCAGGATGGGTTTCCACAAATAGGGGTACCCCAAATAGCTGGATGGTTTATTTCATGGAAAATCCGGATTGAAAATGGATGAGAACTGGGGGTAGCCCTATTTCAGGAAACCTCTCATTTGTGGCGTTTCCATACTTCCCCGAGGGAATTTGGGTAGCACAATTTGCAGTGACGCGCAATCAGGACCAATCTTTGAAACATGTTAAACGAAAAGTATGCAGGTAGGGTTCCTACGCTTAGAACCTCCGGAAATCGCCAGACTTGGAACACCATATACATAGTTTCTACCATCCTACATATGCTTCTGCCTTGCTACAGACTCACACTTAGAACCTCTTTGTATAATTTTGTATGCATACATATTTGCACAAGTTTACATAAAACAGATATGATCACATCATAGATACCATGTTGTGCAAACTCACATGGGTCTGTGCCCTTGCGAGCGCTCACACTCAGAACCTTTTTGTACAGTAATTCTTTGTATACATGCATATACTCAAGAGATCTCAAAAGTATATACAGATCATAGATGCTCTTGTAAATGAACCCATGTTGCGCAACGGAAAAAAGGAAAAAACTCAGAATCCAGCAGAGATCTTCGGTCAAATGTTTGTCGATGTTTTGTTTTTTGCTTCATGTTTTTCATTTTGTTTTCAATTTTTCATTTTTTGCACCCAGGTTCTTTGCTGGAACCCAAGCTTTTTTCAGTTGTTTTCAGAGTTTTTTCTTAGTGTTTCATTCAGTTGTTTCAATTTGTCTACTTGTTTCATTGTTTTCGGGGTTTTTGGAGCGTCTGGCCTCCGTGTTGATTGTGCATGAAAGGGTGAAGCGGATGATGGGGTCATGGCAAGTCTTACCATATATTTTTAATGTCTTGGAAACAAATTCAAGTAATTATACACATAATGTTTATTTGCTTTATATAATATATCCATATTATTCCATATTGTGCACATCGTCACAGCGCCCCGTCACTCGAGATCGCTTGTCAGGGCGGTCTGGAGCGTTTCGAAAAGGCTCCATGGCTGCAGGTAGTGGGACTGAATGGACAATGAACCAACAAAGCATGGAAATTTAACCAACAAAAATCAGGGAATGATTGGGATGCTAGTGCGATGTACTTGGATTCAATCAACATAAATGGTGATTCAATTGGATTTACTCTAGGGAAAGCAAACAAAAATGTGGAAAACCCATGCTTTCTATCGGAAAACGATCTCGATTCATGGGTGGTAAATACCACATATAAACATTTACCCTAGGGTACTTTCCAGCTCTTTGGAGGAGGTACTATTCATACATAACTAATTATCCATAAAAATTTGGTTGGTGCTCAACAATGTCCAACATTTACCCCCTAACTGAGATGATCCGTCAGGCTCTGACTCTAAACTCAGTTGCTGGCAAAAAATATCTCGGAAACTGCGTATTTGGTACACATACCATTTAAAACAAAAACAGATTTCCTGGATATATTCCCTTAAACCGCCTTAAACCCATCCGTTGACATGGATTGTTTCGGGTTTTCGGTGCCCATTCGGACACCCTTTGACCTTGGCACTTTGCCACTAAGGTGGTGGCTGAGGCTGCATCACACTTGCCTCCCAACTGCTTGGAAGGTACAAAAAAATGCGAGCCGATGCCATGCAGCGACTGCAGCATCTTTTTCTTGGGACAGATGCCATCTAGAGTCTCTAGAGAGTGTCAATTACCACAGATTAGCCTCCAGTAATCAAACATGGTTTGGGAAATCCCAAAAAGAATGAAGGTGTCCCGGAAAAATGATCGAATTTTATGGATGATTTTCCATTGCAATGTTTGATTGCCGGAGGGTATACGGTATATGTGCTCCAAAAAATAACCATGCTAAATGGTGAACAATTAGGATACAACCATGATTGAACCCCATTTAATCAATAAACCATCGCTGTGGTGTGTGCTTGAAAATGGGATATGCCTCTAAAATTGTTTTCAAACGTGGAACGTCGTGATCAAAAATTTAATGTTTTTGGTACGCAATGTTCAGACAAACCTGAGTACAGTAATTACAGAACAACATGCCGGTATTTGGCTACTGGATGATGTTTGAGATATTGTTTAAAAGTTTTGAGTGCCTTTTTCATGGTGAAAAGATGCATGGACTATGTACAATATGTATGGACTCAATCCCACCAAAAATGAGCCGTGGAAGGTGATAGTAGCAACATGTAGCAACATGGCGACTTTAAGAATTGGGAAGTTAGACCTTCAATAGCGGTTGTATGTCTGAAGGGTTACTGTATGCGAATTGGGTCAATTCGAATTATGATCATCCCTGTGGGAATTCTTATCCACCAACCATTATATAGTTTCAGCCCACCTCGATGACCCTGCAGCGATTTCCAGGATGTTCATGGGCCTTTGTGTGATGTGTGCCTTCTTTTTAGCTGGAAACTCAGGAATTTCTGATGAGGTTTTATCTAGGTGCTGGCACCAGGACCTCAAATTTTGGACTCAAGAATGGACTTGTAGATGAGATTGTGCAAAAAAAGCTAAAATATGTCGGTCAAATTTCTTGGGTCAAAGGAACAGTTTGCGCCTGAGACCTCTGTACATCCTGATCGACCAGTGATGCCACCCAGGTTCTGCTGATGATTCCTCCCTTGCTGGTGGTTCCGGGCCCCAGAGCTGGCGAGTGAAGGCGACCATCCACAAAGATAACTATCACCAGGACTTGAAAGGAAACTCATGAGTCTGGACAGGCAAATGATTCATACTACAGATACAGATACCCTTTGGGAATCAAATATGGCAATGGTAAATGTCCCCATGCATAGATGATGTTCCCCTCGTAGTGGCCTTTTCTCGGGGGTTCCTTCCCATGTTTGATTACGAGAGGGACTTGATGAGAGATGATATAGGGATCCAAGTTGGGTGATGCTGGGTGCTGCTTGCTACGACGGTGTGCTGGAATAAACGTTCCATCACTTTCCCATCTTTTCAAGAATCTGACCTCCTTCCGGGAAGAAATCCTGTGGCCAATGGCATCGACATTCCCCGTTTCGGAGTGTGATAATGTCCATTATCTAAATCATTCTTAAATCCATCCAAATTTAAATGCTTGAATTCATGTTTATTGATCATGTCTACTTTTCTTTGTGAGTCAATGTACTTGTTCAAAAGAAATATGATTTCGGTTCGTAAATTCCCAAAAGTTTTTCTGGAAATCCCCGTAGTTTTCTGGACAAAAACCACAAAATATCCCCCATTTTCTTCCAACATCACTCATTTTGTCAGATTTTTTCGGTGGTTTCATCCGGTGAATTCCGCCATTGTTCCGGGGGCTCTCCCTCGCAGGCGGTGGAACGCCGGAAGGAGATGGTGAAGCTGCGAGTGGTGGACATCTCCAGTTACTCGAAAGGAAGACGTGGAATGGATTGCTCTTCATTACCCTCTGGTAAACTAACATAGCTATGGAAAAACACCATTTTTATCCATTTTTAATGGGAAAATCCACTATTAATGGCCATTTTCAATAGCTATGTAACAGTTTGCTATTGAAAATGGTGATAGAAATAGTGGATTTTCCCATTAATAGCATGGTGATTTTCCATAGCAAACTGTGAGTCCACTGGAGGGTAATTCTTAAAATGATGAAAGTGTTGGCTATTTTTTGTTCTTGATTGTTCTTAATGATTAATGATTGTGATTTGCTATGTTTGTTTTCCGAAGATAAGTGAAACATATTGAGATGATTTGAGTAAGTCTTTTGGTGTTGTTTTCGAGTGTCATTTCAAACATTTAAAAAAGAGCGTTATTTTGAGCAGCACTAGCATTTGTTTAAGTGTCAAACATGAGGAGATAGAAACCAACATGATGGAATATGTTCATCTTTATCGAGAGTTGGGGACGCATTTTGTGTAAAGCTTTTAAAGTGGTAAGTGATCGAATTGGGCACTCACCAACAAAGTAGGAGTTTCCAGGATTTTCCACGAGCAAACATGAGTATGCTGAGCGGCAATGCCACTACGTTGGAAGAGTGTGGATGCATCCCAGGCGAAGGGGGGTTGAAGATTCCTGAATTGACAGAGACGGGGTGCTAGAACACAGCTCTTGATTCTTTCCCAACAAACATGGAAATTCAGCCCCAGCATTTTTAGTGACATGAATCATCAGAAAGAATGGAGATGTTTGAGCAAGAACCGGTGTATATATATATAGTATACATATATAAGAACCATTTTGTCAAGTGGCTGCATCTTCCAACAAATGATTTGGTGGAGGGATATGAACCAGGAAGCAACTACGAAAGAGATAGGGGGGTCTGGATTCATGGCTTGGGATCCACAGATGTTCCATGGCGTCAGCTAAGGTGGCCAAGGTGTGGCGGCCTACGAGGTCCGGGGATTTTGAACTGGGAGAACTAGGACACGTTCGGGATGGAGATGGATGGATGGTGAATTCACCACGATTTTAGGAGTGGACTTACCCTCTGGTAAACTGTTACATAACTATGGAAAATCACCATTTTTTATTGGGAAAATCCACTATTTCTATGGCCATTTTCAATAGCTATGTTAAATTACCAGAGGGTATTGGAATTTATTGGATTTGACTTTTCCGCACCTTGTTTGGGGAGTGCTATAACTCAGACAAGCTATATCATTCTTTTCCCTGATCATATGAAATACGAACCCTTGAACGAAGCCCTAGTTTTTAGCATTCAATCATATTCAATTTTGTTCATGACTTTGGGGCCATACTAGTGGGGTATATACACATAATTATGTGTTTATATGTATAATATATATATATATATATACACATTTTATGTGTAATTACACAGTACAATACTTGCTCAGAATGATTTTCTTTGTGTGCTAAAGCCACATGTTTGATCTTTTTTTTAGGTTCCAAATTGGGGTACTCTGGTAAACAAAATCAGAAACACTTGTAGACCATGTGGTTCAGTCAGACAACTGACCCAAAGATATCTTGGATTTTCCTCGACCTATCAACCAACGTTGGGATACAATCAATAAACATATGGGAGATACCCTCTGGTAATTTAACATAGCTATTGAAAATGGTCATTTATATATATATATATATTTATAGTTGATTTTCCCACTAAAAATGGTGATTTTCCATAGCTATGTTAATTTACCAGAGGGTAATGCATATATCAGTCAATTCATCAATAGTCGGATTTATATGGACTTTTTGTGCTTGACAAATCCAAGTCTGCACATCCAAAAGTCCATTGTCCAATTGAGAAGCGTTGAGTTCAAGGTTCCATGCGATCTCTTTCCGCAGTGTTGTGGTTTCTGATCTCGCACAACAATGCAAGTCAACAGTGCGCGGTTTCGGTGTTTCCCTTTGTTGCCCTTCTGACACTTCTGATACAGTGCCAATTCTTGTGGATCAACTAGAACTTCCAATGATGTTGGCAATCAATGACTGTTGACTATTTCATGAGGTGGGCTGTAGGGAAATCTGACAGAAAACATGGTTTTAGCAGAGAATAGATGAATGTATGTATTTTCCCTGTAACCTCTCCTCTCATACGTGTGACAACGTTTCCCAGAGCGGAGTCGTCAGGAAAAGAAGAAAAAGAAGAAGAAGGACCTACAAGGGCTCTGTTCTCTCAGAATCACACATAGGTTTGGCAAATCTAGTGGAAACATGTTGATTCATGACAGCGATGATTGAAATAATCTATTGTCTCAATATATGTATACAGATATTATATATTAATGTATGACATTGCTTAAACATATCAGATTATATATTATTATATATATATATATATTACCATGATTACATGATTAAAACATCTTTTAGTTTCCCATAAACGGGTGTCACCATCCCCCATTGTCAGAGGGTCAATCTGCCCCCTACTAGGCATCCCATTCATGATGTTGGCATGACCATAATGCCGCTCACCCGATGTAACTTGACGACGGCACCCAGCTGCCAAGACCCTTTTGACCCTGTGGAAAAAATAGTGAACGGAAACTTCACACACACACACACACCCATAATGTGCGACAAATTATGTATGTGTATATATATATATATACTTGTATATATATTGTCTATATTAGTTTTCTTGACGCTCTACAAAGATTGATTCTATGTCTCAACCGTTTACCTGGGAAGCCTCTGACGGCCCGACTTTCGAGAAGGACGGCGTGATGAACGCGCTCCTGTTCCACTTGATGAGCCTACAGCCCCAGGGGCCACTTTTTTTTCATGAGGGCACATTGAAAAACATGGGGATTCAATGGAATGATATTGGGTGTTTCAGAATTAATGGGAATATAATGGGCTCTAATCGAAGAATATCGGGGACTACCAAAAGTTGGTATACTGTAAATTTATTCATGGTGAAATATTTTGGGAAACATCTGGGTAAAAAAATTGCATGGCTTAAATCGACTGTATTACTGTTCCGGGAGATTATATTATATACATGAACCTCAACAATTGAGTGGGGATTCAACCAAGAAATCATGGATATCGATATAGAATATTTCCTGGCGAAGCCGACCAGATGGGTGCTCTAGGACTTCAATCCTTTTTTTCTAAGGTAGGTGGGGATATTTACTACCCAGCTCAACCACAATATTGACCGCGAAGTATCCAAAAATGGCAGAGATACATGCAATGATGTAGCATTATCTAAGATGTTTCATGGTTTATTCTCATACCATGTCCCTCAACTGCTCTAGGATTCCCAAAAAGGAGGGGGTCATGTTCCACTTGGGCTTTCGTAGGCGTGCAATGTACTTGAGCAATCTACATGGTACTTGATAAGGGTATGGAAAACATGAACACTGATGTTGTTGCAATTTGAACCAATTTGATTCCATTTGTGAAATCCGTAGCCAGCCATTTGATACCATCTGGTAAACTAACATAGCTATTGAAAATGGCCATAGAAATAGTGGAATTTTCCATTAAAAGTGATGATTTTCCATAGTCATGTTAGTTTACCAGAGGGTAGACATTCACACTGAATATCTTCCTGGACTTCGTTGAATGCTCGGAAATGGCTCAGCCACTTCCTTCAATCTCCAGAAGTTTTTCCGCTCAACCCAGCTGCACATGAGGGAACCCAGCAGAGGGTACCTAGAAGCCAGGGTTTTCTTTGACCCAAAGAAGAGGCCAACATGATTGACCCCTTGGTAAACCAACAGGTTGCTATGGAAAATCACCTATTTTTAAGTAAATCAAGTATAAGATGGTATAAGTATGTATAAGTCACTATTTTCAATAGCAAACTGTGACAAATAAGCAGAGGGTACTATAGGTCTGGAGGTCCATTGATTGAGTTCACATTTGAAAGATTTTGAAAGACTGTTGAGTTGAGTGATTTACCATGCCGCAGCTCGAAGGTAGAACCATTTTTATTGCTGTGGCTGACAAATAACCTACCAGTATTTGCCACAACTATGGTGGTGAACATCGATGTCCTTTTCCAACTGCTTCGTTGATTAATAAAGGCTTCCCCACATTCAACAACTAGGTAGATAATATACCCGGCCCCTCTATTTTTCCTAAAAGGACAATATGGGTGGTGAATATTCCAAAACCACCCATAAGGATATCAAATCTATCCGATAGTCTCTGGAATATTCACCATTTCCTTGCAAACGTGGCCCAGTCATGTAGGTAAATATACCATATAGTACATGGAGCATTATGGATATAGACAGCAATCCCCCATTCCTGTTGGTGAAATCCCATGGTTTTTCTCATACGGAGACTCGCGCTCAGATGGAATTGCTCGCTGCCCCTGCATGATAATGCTGCTGCTTGGCTACAGTTGTATGACAAGAACAATGGTCCGACATTGACGTGGCAAGCAAGTCTCGCGACATTTGTGTATTTTTTTGCGCATAAATACGCTCAGGAATTTTAAGCATCAAAGGTAGGTATCTCTACCAACAATCGGACAATAAGAGGAACATGTCCGGATCTGGTGTGTCTGGTGTGTCTGAAAAAATAGAATGGAGGAACCCGTATCAATTCATACAAATGCGGCATATGGGGCATTGGCCAACATGAATGAGTGATTGTTGTGGAAAAGGCATGTGTTTGTGAATATGCGCAGATGCTGTCTTCTTTTGTATGGATAATTGGATCTACCTATATATATATATATTGGATATGTATATATATATACACGTATGTATATATATATATATATGTATATGTATATATGTATGTATATGTATATATATATATACATATGTAGATATATTCGAACATATTCGATAGTAGATAGATGCGATCATTTGGTTATGTGGATCTATATGATATATATATATTATATGATAGTTTATGTGGATCTATATGATATAGATATATTCGGATATTCGATAGTAGATAGATGCGGTATTTGGGACGATAAATTTATCTGAAGCTGTGGCTGTGGACCCCAAAAATCAACAGTCCCTTTGGCACTCCCGAACAAAGTGGCATGCGATGAAATCCATAGTTTGATATGCTTTCAGTCAATCTTGTCGAGCTATGGTTGACATGTCATCTTTTGCTAATACATATATATATATATATATATTACTATATACATTATTCAATGATATATAAAATGCGAATATGCAAATCCACTGATGGTTACCATTCGGAATGCATTCCGCTGTTCGTTGCTGGCGGGTGATTTCCATGATCCCAACGCTGTCGTATGCCCCAAATTCATGGCTCTTTTCATGGGAAATGTATGTTGATCAATATCATGAGACATTTTTTGGGGGTACCACGGAATACCCTGTTTTCAGACAAACCCGAAAGATCCCGAAAGAGTCAAGTGCCCAAGTTCCTGTAGCGCTTGCCCGCATTCTGTTGCCTTTCAAAGCTCAATGGACAGACCTTGATTGAGGACCACCTTCGTGTTTTTCATCACAGCAGTTTCTGGGCTGTCCTGGGTCTAGGAGAGGTGCAGAGACTCTTGGGGGTTCAACATTTGGGGGTTACCCCCATTTCAAGTTCGAAGTGAACCAATCGTTAAGTCATGTGAAGTCGTCATTTAGGTGGAAGAGTTCTCACTGGGGGATTCACTTGGGATTCTAAGCCATTGAGCCCAAAGAAAAAAAAAACAGAACCTTGGCTGAGTCATGCCGAGTCAATCAATTTCATTGTAGAACAAGGAGGGACCGTGTCCACTAACCTTTGAAGGCGTTGCTAAACATCATGCTGACAGCACCACCTTACACAAGCTGGGCTTGTGTCCTAGGTCTGGGAAGAGCATGTTGCAATGTGGAGCCCACTAGATAGCAAAGTTGGCAGTGTTTTATGGATTTACCAGACAATTTATGGTTGATATATCATGATATAGCTATAATCTTCTATAATAGATGGCTATAGATGGCTTTATACACCAACACAGATAACCAGATAACTGGGGTGGGCACGTTGTAGAGACTGCTGAGCTGAGCTGGGAACAAAAAAGGCTACCATCCGCATAATTCCCAGCTGGTTAAGGCCCATGGTCCCAGCATATCCCAGTTGCAAAGGGGGTCATGACAACCCAGTTACATACAATTTAATAGATGTTTATACCATGTGATATCAATTCTGCTGGTACTTTCAGTATTTGTTGATATATGAACTCATTATGCCAGTGAGAATGAGTGTGTGTTTCTAAAAACGGTCTATTTACCAACTCAACTTCCGTTGTTGTCTCTTCAAAAAGCCATTTCAATAGCCAATGGATCCAGAGGCTCTCTGTCTCTACCCATTTCCTCCCAACATTCTCTGGCCATAGATTGGAGAGTACATCCCCAGACAATCCCATGCATCATATTGTGTGTCATATGAAGTTGGTTATCTGTATCCTATTTTATCATAGTTTATCCCCATTAGATCTCCATTACATCTATATCAAAACATCTGAGATCACAATATAATTCCTGGAACTTGCCGTAAGCAGTTCCAAAAACCAACGTTCCCCTCGATGATTCGAGGCCATTTGCGTGGTCGTCACCGCGAAGCTGAGCACAGCACCTGGGTTGCAGGGGTCAAGTCTCTTGGGTGCCCTGCTGACAGAACAGAACCAAATAATTTTTTCTAGGGATCCCTAGGGCAAACCAACCTAAACTAACATAGATGTGGAAATTAACCAGTTCTAGATGTTTTAGCAGGAAACCATAGGTTTTTGCACATCTATGTAAACGTTTGCCCTAGGGTACTCATCATTCCAGTCTTATGGTGTTTGACTGAAAATGGTTGAAAATAGGCTGCACCCAAAATTTGCTGGTTAGATGGTTACTTCTGAATGACGTGTCCTTTGATCATTGCCGTTATTTTGGGGGTTTTCCCCATTTTCAGATATACCCATACTGAGCAATCATAGGTGTTCACCCATCCCCATTTTGTTTCTGCTTCGGCGCAGGACTTTTGGTAAATGAAAGTGGGGATAGGTCAAAACCTGGATTTTGCATAAATGTGTGGGGTTGAACATCCAGCTATTCCAGCTCAATTTCGGTATCAACAGCAGAGCACACATGTTTTGATCCATAGCGATCAAAAAAACATGTCACTGTGGTTAGTTTGATGCGGTAAGTCCACTAATGCAGCAAGTCCACTAATGTAGGGGTTTCTGATTGAGTTTGCCCTCCGCTAATCAATCATGGCAAGCTGGAAAATTCTCGAACTGAATGGAGGATTTTGATGGGACAATTATCGAACTGAATGGGTGATTTTCCAGCACGCCACGTTTGACCACTGGAGTTTACCATGAATACCACCATCTACTCCGGCCCAGGGCGTGCCAGATATTTTCCCTCCCTCGCACAACCAGGCGGGAAATAAAGACCTGAGACTTTTCGGATTACCCGGAGATGTTGGGCGAGAAGATCTATTTGTTTGCTCCTTTTTTGTTTTTGGGAGGATGAGTGGAAAGATTGTAGAGAAAGACTTTTTTGACAAATTGAAATGGTTTGAACTGATTGATGAAATGAAAGATGAACTAATGCATGCACTGATGCACTGATACTGTACCTGAATTGATACTCCTCAATGGAGATCATGTACAGTGTCGTTTGGTAGCCACCACAAGAAGCACTCCAAGGGGCTATCTTCTGTACTCTCTTTTACACCAGCTTCTGATTAATTAATTCTTGACTCCAGGGTCCAACTCGTGTTTGGCAAAAAGTATTGCGTGTACATATATATATATATAGGTAGATACATACTTGTCACATCTATCTCTCCATGAGTTTTGTTTTTCCACATTTGTGGTTTGCCAATCCCATGGCCAGGTGGCAAACAAAGCAGTACTGGATCTCTTCTCCACGGACGGGTCGAAACCTGGACTGGACAATTTCGAGCACCAAAACACTGATTAACGAAGATCGGGAGATTCACAGCCATGTCCTATGTTTTTGGGGAGTGCAAAAAGTAGATGTGGGTTCAATTCACCCAAAGTTTGAATTTTTGGGTAGGGAACCAGTCCCAAGACCAGGTTGGAAATCATTGTTTGAACGACAAGATCTAATTTCAACAGTGGTGCAATCATGAGGATTTCACCAAGATAAGTTGGAAGTACAATGTACATTTACAACTATCATAAGTTGTCCAAGCAAATCGGAATGTACCCTCCAGTGAACTAACAGTTTGCTATGGGAAATCACCATGCGATTAATGGGAAAATCCACTATTTCTATGACCATTTTCAATAGCAAACTGTTAGTTTACCAGAGGGTGATGGCCTTCTGGGACACTGTCCATGGGACACTCTCCCATCCCATGTTTTTCACAACGGCAGGAGGCGAACCTGCAGTATCCCGTCCCAACGTCGGGCTTGATCTGCAACGCCGATACGGTGAACGGTACCGACACGGCGCGCCAGAATGTTGTTGTTTTCTTTTTTTTTTTTTGTGGGGGGGAATATTTAAGCACACTTAATATCAATTAATGTGGTAAACTCATCATTTATAATGATTGTCAATATTATTGTTAATACTATATAAAGAACAAAAATTGTTATCAATGATTATATAGTTTCATATTTGTTCCTAACAGTTTCCCTCTACTACTTGGAAGCTTATCCCAATACTGTTTAGCTGGGTCAGTTGTACCTGGGATAACCTCAATTGGGTTTCGTGAGATGAGCCCATCCAGGAGTTTCCGGAGGGCTCTGTTAAAATAGGGGAAAGGGAGTCTCAAGTCCCATAGTAACCACCAAAAAAGATGCCGAAAACAACCAGGAACGCATGGATGCTTTTTGGGGTTTTTAATGAAGTAATGATGAAGGACTTTAGGAACCAGGAAGGATATCCAAGGGTACAGGACTTTCCCAAATCCAATGGTCTCTTGGAGTGCCCTTGGACACAGGCGAATTGCCAGCTGCATTGGTGTGAGGCTCTGGGAATGAGGATCAACTTTGACCAATAGACATACCCCTTGGTGTCATCAAACATGGCTGGCTGGATTTTTTCCCATGTAGTTCGAGGATTTTCGCAGCTAAAGCCTCCATTGTTGAGGGATGTCCCAGCCAGCCATGTTTCATGCCTAATAAGTCTTTGTTTAGCCACATGGGTAAAATCCAACATGTTCGGCTTTAGTCCCAACTATTCTGGGGGGGTTGGGCCCAAGTGACAAACATGTTCAGAGATTTAGAGCTGTTTAAAAGCTACTGAGGTTGCAACCTACTGTACTGGGACGATCTGTTTTCATCATTTGTTGCATAAATTTCCTGAGCAAGGTGCACCAATGTTGATGACAATGTTGAAATGACCATGGGGGGGAGCCTCTTCCAATGGTGACTTCAGGAGGTCAACCAGCTTCACTTCTCAGGGGCCCATAGGGGCCCTGTTCCCTTGCCATGTTCACCACTGCCACTTTGGCTCAGAAGGGATGGGTCGCCCAAAGTGAAGTTCCGGCAATGGCAGCGAGATTGAGATCAGTAGTCCAGGCAGCGGACAGACCGAGGAAGTCAAAGGTCTGTTGAGCCATTAACATTCACCCGGGTTGATTGGTTACCCTCTGGTAAACTGTTACATAACTATGGGAAAATCACCATTTTTAATGGGACAATCCACTATACTATAAATGGCCATTTTCAATAGCTATGTTAAATTCCGAGAGGGTAATTTGGTTGGGACTTATACTGGGTAAATTATTCGGGATTCTGAGAACCCATAGCAGGGAAACCTATCAACCTACTAGTATATGTTTTTGTTGATGACCTGGTTTGTTAAGTGGGTGATTTGGCATATTTTCTCCGTGGAAAATCCAACATTTGACCTCCAAGGAATCTGTTTATTTTCATGTTTGGGCGGGACCCCTTCAGCAAATCCAAGATGAAAGGATGATTTCCTCATCCCTAAGGATATGGATTGTGAACTAAGCCAGTGAGAAGCCTTGGAAGAATGAGTGGTTGGAAAACTGGCTAGGACATGAACCTAATGGAACACTGCACAGCATAAGAAGAACTGCTTTCTTGCCTCGGGAAATGGCTCAAAATAGTTGACGCCACAGCGTGATGCTTGAGAAATACCCTTCCATGTGGGGTCCCAGCTCATGAGTTCAAGCTGAACAAGTTTATCAGCTCCAGAATGATTAGTAAATTGGGTAAATCCCATGAAACATGCGGGGAACAGGGGGATATGTATCATAGTATCTCCTGAAAAAGACAATTCTACTAGTTTCATTGATCTTCCGAGAAGTAATTCCAACATCTTCCAAGTTTGTGCTTGCCTAACATTCTTGCACTTTGTAGAATGCCGTCCCTGATCGTTGACCCATTTACACCGGGTGGCTGAGTGCGTCTCATTCATAGAGGGTGAGACTTGCGTACCCGTCACACCAAAAAGGACCAGCCAAAGTGTAATGAAGCATATCCACCTTACGGGACACCCGCTCAAACTGAAACTAAACATGACAAAATTGGGGTCTGCAGGTAAGTATCTACGTAATATGTACAGGGTAGAAAACATTACATAAAGATCATAAAGTATATAATATGTATATAATGTGTATAATATATGATTCCATAATATATGTATACACCCATGCACACTTTTTCATGCTTGTATATTATGTGTCTAAACTTGTTGAACTAGCGCCCTAGATTTCTCCTTGACCCCAACATCCACCGCTTTGCATCTCCCAAGCATGGCAGGTTTTGCCTCCGGAGCGCATTCGGAAGGCTGAGAATTTGGCCGCGCATTCATGAAAGTTATGTCAATCTGTTGATACCTTATGGTTCCACGCACTTCCTGAGAAGGTACGGCGAACCCCCCTAAATCACAAGCCAAACATCGCAGAAGGTACGGTTGGATCCATCGGATAGATTTATTTTTGCCAATGAAATAGAGAGAGATCGATCTTGATTCCTATCCCTCGATCAGAATAGATGATGAATCCAAGCCATTCCACCAGGGTTTCGTGGCTGCGGGGGTACCGTGTCCTTTTCCGATGATCAAACCGATCCATTTTGGTTTCACCCAAATATGACCTTGGACACGAGTGACTCACATTCGACTGTCATATCTGTCATCAGTTGCCAAACATCTCATTTCTTCACAGGTGGGCTGGTGATTTCTGGAAAGGAGGTTTGTTTGAGGGTCCAAGTGCAAGTGAAAGTATCACTATCAATGTCTGTTCACTAATTTGTCCTCTGGGAAAAGACACATGTTATTACCCTGGTGCAATCTCCAACCATCTCCAAGCTGTTGATTTCCTACACTGATCTTGGTCAGTTGATACCGTGTAGATCCAGTAATTTAACATGGCAAGGATTTTTTTCAACTTTTAATTTGAAGATGTGGGAAAATCATGGAAAATCATCTAAACTTAGATGGGCAAAACAATCCATTGCCAGAAATCCATGTTTTTTTGGTATCCACCTTCTCACCTTTGTTTAGCCATTTTCCGCAGGTTGCACCACAACGCATACAGACTTCCGTGGGTCCAACGAAGAGTTACGAGGAGATTTTGGGAGATGGGGGAACGATGGTTGCTTCAGAGTCCATCGCAAATATCGGATTTTTAAGGAGTTCACCAACAAAAACGGTGGTATACAGGGGATAAAACCGGATATAAGGCGATCTAATGGGGTTGAATTCTCCTTTGGTAATCTAAGACGCGAAATGGCTATGCTACATAGGCAGATCATCTACATGTGGCAGTAACTTTCTGTAGCTACTGTATGTCAAACTCCCGAGGGTACATGAAATGAAAAGTAATATCCATTGAGACGAAGCACGGGCACCCAAGACACTCCAAAATGGGTTGTGGTTATTTGTGGTTTGTGAGATTCTAATCACATTGGTTGACAAAATGCACTTTTGCCACTTGTTTGAAGCATCCCAATTTCCGTAAGGTCCAACATATTCTTCTGAAATTGCTTGTTCCTGAAACTGACCCTGGGGTTGGCAATAGGCATCACTACCCAACAGGTGTATTGGAAAATATTCTGATCACATCAAAACCTCGCGGGTCATTTCCCGATCCCGCAGAATTGCTGTTAATCTTAATCTTTGACCCTGATTGGTTCATGTGTAATTTCAACGATGGTTTCATATACTCTGGCGGATTACTTTGGAGTACGAGCCCCAAAAGTGATAGTCTGTTACTGGGCTGGCGTGTATTCCCGGATGGTTACCGCTTTCCATCCACTTTATCATCAGTTGTCCATAGTTTTCATATCTTTATATATTTTTCATATTACAACATAGCACACTCCTTCTTTTGGACAAAGCCAATGGTTTGATCAGTTTGATCGCACAAAAATATTCTATGACATGAAGCATTTCCAGATACCCACTTTGGTAATAAAACGTGGCTGGCTGGAAAATCCTCCACAAATGGAGATAATGGAGGTTTTGATAGAAAAATAAGCTATAATCTATAGATGGTGGATTTGCCACTGCCTTGTTTCACTACCAGATGCTATTTCGAAGGTCCCTGGGCACTTCCAGGACCGAAGGTCCGAGCGTGAGCAGAAGTTACCCAAAGGCTGGTGCAGTTGGAGAGCCTAGAAGTGGATTTTCCCAGGTGAATTTTCCATGTTTTTTTGACAATCGATGGACGAGTTTAGGCATCCAAAATAAGAAGTGTAACCCAGCAGGAGTCCTGCTCAGGACTTGGGAGTTCATACCATATATTGTGAATATGTATATATATATATATGTTTGTGTATATATATATATACATAAAGACCATCATCATATATATCCCTACAGATCCAAACACTGTCTGAGAAGGTACCTAACCCCCTAAATCATACCCCAAATACTTCCTAAGAAGGTACTTGGATCCATAGGGTATGTATATATATATATATATAATTATATATATATATATAGATAGATATAGTGAATACCATTGTCAATGGACACTTCGGACTTAGATCCAATGTTTCGGGTCGTTGGTGTTCCCATGTTTCGCTCCAGAGGCATGGACCCATGGGACCCAGTAGATAGCTCAAATAGAATTTAGCCATCCATTCACATAGTCAGTCAATGGGCGGCCCGGTAGTTCATCCAGTAGATTCACATAGTCACATATCATAGAGATTTAAACTTCAACAGCATTCATTGTGGATCAATGTGGATCACAAGTCCCATGAAATCCCCATGAAATCACCATAGAATCATATAAAATCCATGATTTTTCTGCCAATCTCCAACGGTTTTCGATGGTGACAATTCCATGGGCGGCCCCTCGGCCTTTCACCAAGGTCCAGATCCATGGGAAGGATGTGAACATCTCGCCGCTTGGCAAGAGGGGTTGAAGATGGCTGAACTCTGCTGGAATGGCCTTGTTTGTAGTGATATTACGAAATATGATGATGCAATACCTCCAATTTAGGGGGAGCCTAAGTCATGAATCATCATGAATCCAATACAATCCGGGTTTGGTATTAAGTATTAGGGGGAGGGATTGCTGGAAACTAACGCCAAAAACGGGCGGACCTTTCCCAGCCATAGATCTTGACGGAGTGAATGAGCCAAGTTTGGTTAACATCTCTTCGAGCTAAGATGCCTGCGATCCCGCACAGCCACTGGGAGGGGGTTTTGGTTTTTGCTTGTTCTCAAGACTTTGCCCAGAATCAAAACGTGATTTAGGAACGGGATGGGAAGGGTTCGCAAGACATCAACAGTCATTGATGTTGGGTTAAAATCGGGTACATTCCGCTGATGAACCACCTAGCTCATTCCATAGCCCATTAACAATGGCCCCAACTGTTGGAAATGTTTAAGTGGTGAAAACGTATTCAACCTGATTCAACTCTCTATCCTGCCAAAAACATCCAAAAACCTGTTCACCTCCTGTGAGTTATGGCAATTTTACCAGGAAACTGGGCGATTAAAGCATCAATTTTTCAAGGCCATGCCCCCAAGGAGATGAATCACTAAGTTGGTAAACATAATAACGAAGAAAAAGTAGATATATGATATGGAGGCTTCCAAGAATGGTGGTACCCCAGAATGGATGGTTTATGATGGAAAAAAAAACATGGATTGGAGTTCCCCCATTTTAGGAAACCCATATATATATATATATATCACTATCAACATATCAATATATCAATCACTATATATCTGACCGAAGTGCAATAGCTGGTTGAGTGGTAGATCGAACGAGCTCGTCGAGGCGGCAGAGGATTTGATCGCCTTCCATGGTGACTTTCAGCGGAAGGCTTGGCACTTTCGCGATGGCTTTTGTTTAAAAAAGATAGGATAGTTCCCAGATAATCTGGGATATGACGGCATATTCAACCAACAATCTAATGTTTGGTTTGGTCCGAAAATTCGGGAATACCCAGAATTGTTTTTTTTTTGCCATGGGATACTTGATGACAATCTACTGGGATTCAGGGTTTTCCCCACAAGATGAGATAAACATAGATAAACCCTGTTGGGTATGGGTCAAGTCATTTTGTACACCAATCTTTCAACCCATAAAGATTATATAAAGGCTGGTCATTCTTGGTATTAAGCAATGCGGGCCATATATGTTATATGATCATTTCTATTAACAGTTCTCCATTTTTTATCAATAAAGTCGGCCCTTTGGTCTTTCCTTGGTCAAATTTATGATGCGCAAGAGTTTTCTGCTGATTGTCTAACTTGTTCTTTTTGTTCAGGTCACACATCTGGTAGCACGTATTGCTTTTTGCTGTATGTCGCCCCCCGCGATTCTGCAGGGTTCAGAAAAATCGTGCAATCTAAATCTACGTGAGATCCTACTGGGATGGATATACGTGAGGACATCCACCCATCCATCCATCCATGCATACATACATATATGATATGCACATGTGTGGATACATTTCCTAGTATATATGACATATATATAATAAAACATATTTGTTTTTCACGTGTATGAACATGCGATCACTTTTTTCAAAGCATCATTTCGTAGAAACACACACATAGAGGCACACACACACACATGCACAGCTCTGATCATCAGTAGACTTCCAAGGTGGGTAAATGATATCCCGCCTGCAGGCAGGACATCAAGAATCCAAGCTGACACCGCGATCGACAGCAAGTGAGCATGCACACCCAGTTAAATCGGAGACCGGAACAAACCACCTAGTGATTTTGTGAAGTGGGTGAAATTTCACCATGTTTTTGTTTTTTTTTTTTTATGCATTTTGTTTATCCCTATGTGAAGCAGGTGAACATCAACAAATTTTGGTTGTCCAATAGTGGGGTGCCCCCTAAAGTCTCATGGTTCATCATAAGTTTCCCCACTGCGATTAGATTAGCGATTACTGGAGCATACCCCATACTTGGACACTGGCCCAAATGATACCATTCATGTCCCATCATGTCCCATTTGAACATCACATCACAAAAAAAAACAACTAGTCAAGGGGACTAGTTTCTCCGCACTTGCGTCAGCAACATGCATTATATGTGGACCAACCAAGTATTGATCATTGCTGCAAGTACCTACCCAGCAAAAGCATAGAAGACAGGGATGACTGGTTCCAACTTCCAAGGCTCAATTCCTCCAAGCCCTGTTGAGGTGGACGGTACTGTACCCGCCCACAAAAGGCTGCGGAAGTCCAACCATAAGAACCGCGCCCGGCACAATGTTTTAGCGTTTGCTGCTCAAGAGCGTAGGAAGTGGCTTCTCGAAAATTGTGAACGCAGAGCCAGGCATTTGGGACCCTGAGACTGGGGAGGGTGATCAAGGACTCCAAGGACCCACTCTCATGAGGGTAACTATACGAGAATCATCCTTTCGAATTGGTGATACCATTTTTAGACATTTTTAGACAAGCCCATTGTTTATTTCCATGATTTCATATTCTTACCTGGATCAAATCCCAGAAATATGCATTTGCTGCAACATTGACTCCTATAACGCCTATAAGAAGATTTGTAACGTGCTGATTCGCAACGTCCAATATTTTTTGGGAGGTCCACTGGACCCATGTTTGTTTTCAAGTTGGAACGACAAACCAATGTTACTCTTGATATGAAAGGATTGATGCATGAAGAGGTCCAAACTCTCTCTCGCTTTGCATTGTTCTAGCTCTTAAATTATGCCTCATCGGGAAACTTTCTGCAACTAGATGAAGACAACCCCAAGAAACGGATTATGAATATATTGGGGGAACCATTAAGATACCGGCCCAGCAAGAGCAGTTTGTAGAGTCTTGGGATTTGTCATTCCTGATTGCAATTATCCATGTTTGATGTCCATGAAATCAATAAATAGGATTAGACAGGACATAACTACTCTCTATGTCTCTATAGTTCCTTGTAGTTGTCACTCGACCTATCTATCTATCTATCTAGCTAGCTAGCTATCTATCCATCCATCCATCCATCTATCTATCTATCTATCTATCTATCTATCTATCTATCTATCTCTCTATCTCTCTCTATCTCTCTCTATCTCTATCTATCTCTATCTATCTCTATCTATCTCTATCTATCTCTATCTATCTCTATCTATCTCTATCTATCTCTATCTATCTCTATCTATCTCTATCTATCTCTATCTATCTATCTATCTATCTATCTAGCTCTATCTATCTATCTCTATCTATCTATCTCTATCTATCTATCTCTATCTATCTCTATCTATCTCTATCTATATCTATCTATCTCTATCTATCTCTATCTATCTCTATCTATCTATCTATGTATCTATCTATCTATCTATCTCTATCTATCTCTATCTATCTCTATCTATCTCTATCTATCTCTATCTATCTCTATCTATCTCTATCTATCTCTA
>BGPT01000510.1:241308-306023 GCA_003297045.1 Symbiodinium sp. clade C Y103 | reverse complement strand
TTTGATCATAACGTGCTCCAAGTACTGCGCCTGCCACGAAATTTGATCATAACGTGCTCCAAGTGCTGCGCCTGCCACGAAATTTGATCATAATGTGCTCCAAGTACTGCGCCTGCCACGAAATTTGATNATTTGATCATAACGTGCTCCAAGTGCTGCGCCTGCCACGAAATTTGATCATAATGTGCTCCAAGTACTGCGCCTGCCACGAAATTTGATCATAACGTGCTCCCAAGTACTGCGCCTGCCACGAAATTTGATCGCGCCCGTTTTTGGTGTCGCCTGGCATTGTGGAACCTTGGGACCTGCTGGAGAGATGAACCTTTTCGCATGGCGCAATTGGATCACATTACGCTATTTGTTCGCATGGTAGCAGCAAGCTTTCAATGCAACTGGGGAGGACCGCTTCTTGGGGTCCAGAAAGCGAAGCTGTTTACGACCCGAAAATGAGATTGTTGCAGCGACCCTTTTGCCAAAAACCGGCGCGGCTGTAATAAGAGGAGCGCCCAACGGAAAGCCAGAATCGCTGCCTGCGTGAATGGGGAACACTGTTGCTATGGTAGATCCCCAGCCTCGCTTGCAGGAAGAGAGCATGTTGCCGATCTTTGCAAAATCGCCATTTGGGTGTTGTGGCTTTCGCAGCATGGCGTGGGCAAGGCAATGGGGGAAGAGTTCCAGCTTTGTCTCTTTAGACGACTCCGCAACTTTCTTCAGAATGCAATAGATTTTTTTCATTATATCATTCCTTCGATTTGTTCGATGCTCATTTCTGGGGTTGGAAAGGTATGTAGATTTTGGACCCCCAAAGGTGGTTCTCCCCAGTAAATCGTTTTTCCACCGGCCTGGAATTTGATTCTGCAGGAATCCTGAGGGATTCGCTGCATTGTATTGGGATCAGGACTCACTGGTCAAGGAAGTTGGGATGTCAGCCTTGTGCGAGGATGAAAGTCTTACATCGGAAAGAGTCTGTAAATCAAGAACCTCTGCGAGATTTCAAACGAAATGTGGTCATGCAAAATGTGAGATTTCCATACAGTGCAAAAAGTCCATTTTTTGTTGTCCCGTTTTCTTGAAATACAGTGCAAAAAGTCCATGCAAAATCTCAGATTTCGATACAAAATGTAAGTTTCCCGACAAATGTGTCATTTCCATGGAAAAGATGAGCATTCACACAGTGACAATTCAATGTAATCATACAGAATGTGAGTTTCCATACAACTGTGACATTTCCGTACAAAATATCAGCTTGGAAGGCAATCAACACACATTTGTTTTAGATAGAGAAACAAACAGCCAGTGAGTCAGAAACACAAACAGATCGACAGATTCACAGACGGACAAATCGACAGATGGACAGATAGATAGACAGATAGATAGATAGATAGATAGGTAGGTAGGTAGATAGAAAAAAAGATAGATAGATTGAAAGATTGATAGATAGATTGACGGACAGGTAGATAGTTTGATAGATAGATAGATAGATTGATAGATTGATAGATTGATAGATTGATAGATTACAGACAGATAGATAGATAGTAGATAGATTGATAGATTGATAGATTGATGGATTGATAGATTGATAGATTGATAGATTAACAGATTGACAGATTGACAGATTGACAGATTGACAGATTGATAGATTGATAGATTGATAGATTGATAGATTGATAGATTGATAGATTGATAGATTGATAGATTGATAGGTTGGTAGATTGATAGATTGATAGGTTGGTAGATTGATAGATTGATAGATTGATAGATTGATAGATTGATAGGTTGATAGGTTGATTATTGATGGATTGATGGATTGATGGATTGATGGATTGATGGATTGATGGATTGATGGATTGATGGATTGATGGATTGATGGATTGATGTATTGATAGATTGATAGATTGATAGATTGATAGATTGATAGATTGATAGATTGATAGGTTGATAGATTGATAGATTGATAGATTGATAGATCGATAGATTGATAGATTGATAGATTGATAGGTTGATAGGTTGATAGGTTGATAGATTGATAGATTGATAGATTGATAGGTTGAAAGGTTGATAGATTGATAGATTGATAGATTGATAAGTTGATAGGTTGATAGGTTGATAGGTTGATAGGTTGATAGGTTGATAGATTGATAGATTGATAGATTGATAGATTGATAGATTGATAGGTTGATAGGTTGATAGATTGATAGATTGATAGATTGATAGATTGATAGATTGATAGATTGATAGATTGATAGCTAGATAGATAGATAGATAGACAGATACTGCAATAGGAACACAGATCGAGAGAGAGATAGGTAGATAACTAGATAGATAGGTAGATAGACAGACAGACCGACAGATAGACAGACAGGTGACAGATAGATAGACAGACAGCTACTTAGATAGACAAATAGACAGATAGACAGATAGATGGATAGATAGATAAATGTTCAGACAAACGGACAGAAAGCTACTTAGATAGACAAATAGACAGATAGATAGACATATCGACGCGCAGATGTATAGATGGAGAGATCAGAAAGACAGACAGATAGAAAGATAGAAAAGACAGACAGATAGATGATGACCCGATAGACAGACAATTGGATAGATAGATAGGGAAAAATTGATAGACCGATGGAGAAACAGAAACATAGACAGACAGGTAGATAGATAGACGTAGGGATAGATAGGTAGATAGACCGATAAATGGATAGATAGATAGATAGATAGATAGATAGATAGATAGTTAGATAGATAGAGAGATAGATAGACAGATAGACAGATGGATAGATAAGGACAGAGGGATGGAGAGAGAGAGAGAGAGAGAAAGAACGAGAGAGAGAGAGAGAGAGAGGGAGACTCAGAGAGGAGGAAACGGAGCGAGATAGGGAGAAAGAGATGCAGAGCCTCAGCCCCCTTTTTCTCGATCAATAGGTTCGCTTTGCCAGCCAGGCGTTACAACAACCAAACTCTCCTATAGGTTCCCTTTCAAACTTCCGCGATCGTTTTGCGCAATACGACTGGTAAAACACATTGTTGTTTTTTGCGAACTGTCTCTATGCCACCACGGGCCGCAAAGCAAACGAGGCAAAACAACGTATGTGGCGCTGAGTCTACGGGGGTGAAGGGGTGCAGTTTGGCTTCAACTCTGCGACGCTCGGACTACAGTAAGTTTCTTTGCAGCAAGATTGATTGCAGGGGCCGGGGACATCACCGCTCACATGCTGTGGCTTCTACAGTCGACAAACTGATTCCACAACCTGTGCAATTGCCAACTGGAAATCGTGTTGTGCTGAAGAATCTACCTGGGCAGCGCTAAAGCGCGAAACATTGGTACTGGGACTTCAGGATCTTTTGGCCACAGAACTCATCGTGGAGTGCCCAGGCCAGCTTTGTCGTGCAAGAACGAGTCATGTGCTTTGGTGATTCACGTTGGCGATGTGATGTATGTCAGTAGCAGCAAGTATTGGAAGGAGGCATTTTTTGCCCAAGCTTGAGGAGCGATATGCTGTGTACGCTTCAGCTCTTGGCAATTGGTGATGTTGGAAGTTCAATCAGTTTTTTCAAGCGCAAGATGGTCAGGCTTCTGAATGGTCTTGCAATGATTGTCGGTACGAATGTTGAGAAGGTTGCGCAACTTTTTGAGCAAAGTTTTGGCCGTGCCCTGTGATGCATCAATCCAGATGGACGACTTGTCTGATGGCTTTTCTGCTGAAGAATCATGCCATGCCGCTATAAATAAGTGGTGGGAATGCCTCTACTTGGCCGGCAACAGGCAGACTTGCTTTCTGTGGTGAAGGAATTTTCGCCGGAGATGAGCCAGCCTATGGTGGTGGCCCTTCAACGGTTGCGGTTGAGGAAGTTGATTGGATATCTTAAGTCCATGGTAAACTTTGCAGTGGCGTAAAAACAAGTTGCGGGCCATGGACCTGCAAGTCATCACAGGAGCGTGTTTGGGTGCTGTTTCTTGTTTTTTTCGGACGCAGACTGGAGCTCAGACCGGCCTCACAGGAGGTTTACGTCCAGTGGCATTCACTTGCTCAATTGGTCAGTTTGATGTATGGCAGCGGTCGCACGCAGCGTGTGCTTTCAGTGAGTTCATTTCGGTCTCAACCTTCAGCCATGGTATCTACAAAAACCGGTGCTTGAAGTTCGTTGCTGGAATGCACTTGAACATGTCTCGCTGACCGATTCATCGAGCCTGAGACTGGTGGTGAGTAGACAACTTTGCTTTGCTTTGCGCCCGTTCAAGTTTGAAACTTAAAGCGCAACAGCTCAGCTGTCAACATAACAAGTGCAGAAGGCATTCAAGCTACCAGGCCACGCAAGAGATATTGCTGCTTCCATCCAAGTTTCATATGAAGGAAAATTCGCTTGGCAAAATTGTGTCAATTTTGGAGCCCAGCTCTTGTATGGGCGCCCGGCTCTCCGTAGAGGCCACCGAGTAAAATTGCAAAGCCAATCACATTGAGGGCGCCAATTCAAGACATGTTGGGGCCGTCCAGATTGATTGGCAACTTTTCTTCGTTGTTGTTTAGCCAATTGCTTGGACCATGCTTCAATATGATAAGCTTGTAATGCAGCGTCCACACATTGTTTCACACGGGACATGGTATCTCTCCAACATTCATCATGCACACGTACCCATCCAACGATTGATTTGAGCATTTTTTCGTTGTAATGCATCCAGTTGTGTCAGCTCCGCTTGTTTCAATGGCATTCTCAATAGCCGAATAGCCCAAACATGATTGTGGGGGTGACCACAGCATCGAATAATCGCAAACGCAATTTGATAGAAACATGTTTGTTGGCCAGTAGACAAAGTAAAAGCACACGCAAAATCAAGCATGCATATAGTTGGCGAGATATTGTGGGTCCAGGACTATGTGAAGTCTGGAAATGTACATCTCGCTCAAGTGTCGACCATTATGGAACCTTGCCGATTTGGGCACGAAAACCCTCTCCAAACACCCAGTGCAGTTGTTGTTTCATGACGTTGGCGTGTACACTTCAAATGGCGAGGTGCAAGTGGGTGAGGACGAGTTCAATCAGCAGTACTTGAAACACGGCGAAGGACGACAGCGCAGCAAATTGGCACAAACAATTGCTGGCGCGATGACTGCCAGGATTTTTTTTCTGGAGAGGACGATTTTCAGTGCAAAGCCGATGACATTCCGCAGCAGTCCTACTGGGAGCATTTCTGGATTTGCTTTTGGATGACGGTTTTCTTTTTCTCATGGCATGGTTTGTTTTGGCAAGAGTGAAATTTGCACGCGGAGTTGCGGCAGCATGACATCCACCAAGAAAGGATTGCAGCCTTGGAAGGCTGGGTAGCAGGTCTGGAGGGATCACTATGGTCAGCGACTATTCTGAGTCAGTGCATCGTGGATTGGTTGAAATAGGAAGATACACAAAGTTGACAAACCTGACAGCTGAGGAGCGGCGCGGACTCTATGCAACAGAGTTGGCAAACCTTGTTGCAAAAAAATGTAATCGGATCAATCTTCTATATGAGAAGCGTTCGCCAACAATGTCACGAGCCACGATGTTGCAACAGGAGATGACTCTGGTGACACTGATGATCTTCTGGGGTCGAGTGAAGAGGAGTCAGACGTTCCCACTCATGATCTCGAATTCCGGTGCACATCCCATTGGTCTTCAAAAGATCATGGGCGATTTGATCACTCAGCTCAATTCAGCATCGGTCAGAGAGTTTTACCGAGATGCATCGGTGATTCAGCATTTGATGATGGACCTCCTTGACCAGTCATGCCCGAATGGATTTCAAGACCCTGCAAACGCGCAAGTGTTTTCTTGATCAGTTGACAGAGAGATTAGATGCCATGAGTGCAGATGCCAAGAAGATTGGGCAGATCGATGTGGCGAATGTTTAGCATGCATATGCCCATTTCTACCGACCCACACCAAAGGGAACGGTTGGTTGATGATCTACAGCTGCACCCACCAAAGGAGGAGTAGAAAAACATTTGATCAGCGCCCACACCCTTGGAATCATGTCAATTGAAACCATTTGCAGTTGAGTCGAGATTCAGTTTGCACTCAACCACAAATCGAGAAATGTCACGTTCAACTGCATGAAAATCAGCTGAAATTCAATGCGTTGAGGCCGTTGGCCTAGAGGTAAAAGGAGTTGCAGTTGCTTCGCATTTCGGAATAGTTTGAAATTTGACAAAAATGATTTCATGTGTTAAAGTTAATTCGGACAGACAAACAATTTTTTTTCCCCAAAGACAAAAGGCCCACCCCTCCCAAAAAAAAAACGAACCAATGCACTAAAACTTGGGTTCCAAATAGTTTGGAATTTTGGCTACGGTAGCGAACCTACCTATTAATTAGGATGCAACACTATCTGTTCCTATCAATTTTTTTGTCACGGTCTTCCTGGCCACTGCAAAGGATGACACACCGTGGGTTGCATTGCCCAAGTGGGGCGTTGTGTTTTCAAAGTGCTTTGATTTCATTTCACTTGGTCGCAGTTCGAACATGTTTGATTTGTTGAGTTGTTTTGGTTTGGTCTTGTATTTTTGATTGCTTGCGTTTTCGCAGATGTCATTGCGTTTCTACTTGCGTTGTAATTTTACAATTCAAATTTGTTTCCTGCGCGCTCCTTTTGCTTTTCACGGCCTAACGACCAACCACATTATTTTGTGACAGTCATGAAATTCGAGAAATAAATTCGTCGCCAGGTTGCGATAGCAAACGGTGGTGAAAACCTTCAAACTTGGCTTTGGCTCAAACCCCAACAGCACAGCCGGGCACTGTCCGACCGCCTGGTTTCCCTGGTTTCGTAGCTGCCTTAGGTCAGTGGAAAATTGGAGATCGGGGGACGTAAAAGGGCTATAGGCAATTCGAGAATGTGTAAATTGTGGAACATGTACATGGAAAGCGGCTGAAGGCATTCGAGTGCAACATTGGACCCCCCTAAAAATCCGAACTGCTGGAACAGCGACACGCTGCAAACCTTGGAAGGAGCATGTCGGACGAGCACTCTCAGGGGGAGGAGTCCGAAGAGTCGTGGGACAACTCGGAAGAGTGCAGCAAAACAGAATGGCTCAAAACCGTGGTCGATTGCTTCAAAAAGGAGAGGTCGGCTGCTATTGACACATCTCCCCCATGTTTTGCTCGAATTTTCTACATGCACACATTTGATCACTTACATGTACCTGGATTTTGTATTACATAGTTGCCTGTTTGCATCCATTTCGTCAGTTTACCGGTTTTCATTTCAATTCCCATAAAGTGGTTCCCAAGGAGAAATTACTCCCTTTTGCCAACCAACTTGAAGTCATCAATGAGGTTGGGCGGTGTCTCAAGGGACGTTCGGGGAGTCGCTGGTAAAGATGTCGAAAGTTGTTCCAAGAAGCACTAGCTATGGGGGTCCCACGGAGAGAAAGGTGATTGCACCGTGTTTTGATTATGATTTACTTGTCTATTCAGTGGGAAACACTTCTACAGTTTTGGTGCCACCACACAACAAATTCACTTGGAACCTGGGCCGCTGCGTCCCATGATCCATATCCTTTTCCTATTGGTTGATTGGGTAAGCCGCATTGAAGAACCCAATCCGTGATGGTTCCATCCGTGATGCTTTATCATCGTTGGTCCTATATAAATGGCCATGACCTTGAATATGCCTTAGTTGATATTTTTGAACAAACCATGGATGGTCTTGTCATACCAACATTCTCGTTGGACAAACCCAAATGATGGTTTTTCCCATTTTTTCACAATTTTTTGGTAGATCCAGCATTTATGATACCGTACATTTTTTCCATTTTGTTTTTCCATTTATGGTTGGTAAACAATCTTCAAATTCGCAATCAACCAAGGCGGTCTTCGCCTTCAAGAGCGGCGACGAGGAGTGCGTCGATGAGACATTGGCGGCGGAGCTGTTTGAGGCTCGGATTTATTTCTTCGGCGTGGTGAAAGGCTGGTTAGTTGCATCCATATGGATCTGTAAACCAATGATTAATATAAGTACATACATTGTATATATCATAATTTATAGTGTATGCATATATCATATATAACATCTATCTAGCTATCTAGTTATCTACCTATGTATATATCTAGTCTATGCATGTATCTAATCTAATCTAATCTAATCCAATCGAATCCAATCTAACCTAATCTAACCTAGTCTAATCCAATCTAGTCTAGTCTAATCTAAATCTAATCTTATCTAATCATATCTTGTCTTATCTTATGTTTTCTATCTGATCTTCTCTTGTCTATCCAATCTCATTGACCTTATCGATTTAATCGATCTAATGGATCAAATCGATCAAATCTATCAATTCTATTTGATCTGTCTAATCTGTCTAATCTGTCTAATCTATCTTGTCTATCTAATCTAGTCTAGTCTAGTCTAGTCTAATGTAATCTAATCTAATCTAATCTAATCTAGTCTAATCTAATCTAATCTAATCTAATCTAATCTAATCTAATCCATCTACCTATTTAATCTTATTACACTTATCCAATGTATATACTCTATGTAATCTAATCGATCTAATCTATCTAATCCATCTAATCCATCTAGTCCATCTAATGGATGTAATCAATCTAATCGATCTAATCGATCTAATCGATGTAATCGATGTAATCGATCTAGTCCATCCAATCGATCTAATTTATCTAATCTATCTAATCAATCTAATCGATCTAATCGATCTAATCTAATCCATCTAGTCAATCGAATCTTTCTAATCTATCTAATCTATCTAACCTATCTTATCTACCTAATATAATCTGATCTAATCAATCTAATCTATCTAGTTCTATTACACTTATGTAATCTATTACTCTATGTCATCCATCTAATTATTTCATTTATCTAATGATCTAATGTATCTAATCGATCTAATCTATCGAATCGATCCTATCCATCTATCCATCTGTCCATCTTCCATCCATCCATCCATCCATCCATCTATCTATCTATTAGGCATCTAACGTATTTAAGTATAATACATGTTATAAGTCCAAAATGACGATTGTGCAAACATCTTGAAACCATAAAAAGTGGGACTGTTTGGATGATGAAGTTTCAGAAGTAGATAACTGTACTGAACAAAAGCCCGTCAACTTCTCTTCTTTGGCATTTTTTCTCAACGTGTTGCAATGTTTTTCTGCCGTAAATCCTGGCAGGGGTAGGATAGGCACATTTCCTTCTACCTTGTCAACTTTGGATTGTCTTTTCGGGTTAGCTGGTCACAAGATTGGTCCAAACTTTCTCTTTCATGTGTAAGCAGCCCCTCTACCGATCAATGTGTCTTTAGGCGGGTATGCTCAAAATTGGGTACCTCAATACCCTGTGGGTTGTAATTGTTTTCCTCATTTGATGTATATATTTGCAATTCTTGGGTATCCCGACCTTTTTTTGAGACAAGCACACATTTTGGAACGCAGGTGATACAGATGATCCGGAACGCATGGAAGAAAGGTGAGTTCCAACCTGAGTTTTTCTGTCAGTGGATTGATTTAAGGGAAGAAAATGCAGGAAACAATGTGTGTTTTTGGTTTTGACTTCAAATGCAGAGGTTGCAGTTCGTTTCCCCTTGAATTACTTCCAGGATTCAGGGTTTGAAACAGAGAGATGAAGAATAGACACCGAAAGGACTTGCTTTACAAGCAGTCAAATTTACAGACATCAGTGTAAACCACACAGGACCAAGAACAGGCCTCTACCAAGACCAGACAGCACCGAACCAGAGAATGACGAAGATGTCTACAACTCTCTAGAATCCTTCGGGATGTTTGGTGGCAAGGTATGACAACAGCAGCACGAACTTTTTCTACGATTATGTGTCCCTGCTTGGCACTGTGCAGTTGCTTGGGTCTCGAATTCGCAAAACATTTTTTCATGTTGCTTTCCTGGTAGGAGTTGTGGGCGACATTGGGCACCGTCTCTCATGGGTCTGCCTCTTTGTCATGTCCATGGTCTTTTGCGGCTTTCCTTTCTCTCTGAACCTTTTCTTCTCGCCATGCCGACGGGTCATGAGAGGACCAGATGAGAAGTTGAATGGTCGGAAGCGAGAATAGACACCATTTTGTTCTCCATGAGGAGACAATGTCAACAATTGTAAGGAACCCAAATTGGCAACCGTCTTCGTTATCCCTTGGAAGTCATGTTGTCACCAGTTGACATGTTCCAAGGAATCAATGCTTCTTTGGTGAGGAGGAGACTACACAGTTCCATTTGTGGCTGAAAGAGGCTAGGACGCTGAAGAATCTCAGTTGACACCAATCCAAGTTCAAAGGTAGGTACCCTGAAGTATATGAAAATCCACATTCACAATCAGTAAGCCATGTACAAATTTTGTGTTAGTCCAAAAAATGGCGTAGACTGGTGGACCATATTTAATATACCTTTTATGGCAATTTTACTGGAGAGAGGCTGTCAAGCCTAGAAATACCGGAAAAGTTGCAGCAGCCAGGGCCCTGATATTTCATCCAAAAACCGGGGAAAACAGGATGCGAATCATTGCAGGATAGGGTGATTTTCAGGCTGGGGGCCCACCATATCCTGTTCATTTTTTCCCGTTTTAAACACAGAGTGGATGGTGTGCAAATTCTTTGCCCAACTCACAGAATCTCGATTGTTTGGTGGCAACTGGACATTCTTTTGGGTCCCCATTCTCAGCGTGGCCTTGGTATTTCATGTCCCTACACTTGGCATTGAAAGTGTGCGGATTGAAGATAGGTGCTAGCCTCTAAACCGCTTGATTCCCGAGACTCGGCCTCCAACCCAGCATATACGGGCACATACAGCACATCTCTTGAGATATCTTGCCGACCTTTGCTACAGTGAAAGAGGTACGTATGTTCCTAGCAAGCAATTTGGAAACACTCGTCATAAGCAGGGTTCAAACCAGGGAATCTCCACAGGGAATTTCCCTGGTGTTGCCAGGCAGTGGATAGCATCATCTTGGGAGCCAGACCTGCCTCACTTGGCAGTGCTTCTTGCCCTCCGGTGTGGGATGTGGCCGTCAGAGTCCCCGGTTTGTGCGAAGTAATCATAGCCCAAGTATGATGGTAGTCTCGCTTTAGCCAAAGGATGCTGCGAGAAAAGGTAGCTGGTAGCAGAATGAAGAGTTTGGAGGCTCAGTGATGAATTGACGGAACTTAAAACACCTTTCTGAATTACCAAACCTGGGAGCAAGGTAGCTGCTTTGCTTGAAATTTCTGCATGGAAGTTTGTTCAGTTGAAAGATTGGCAGGCTATGGTTACGTCTCAAATTAGCACCAAGATATGCAACTGGCGTGTGTCCTGTTCTTTTTTTCATCCACTGAGTGCATTTCTTTGGAGAGACCCGCAAAGTACATAGGTTGCGGCCGAACGCACCATGCATCGGTCCAACTCTACAGCTTTTCAGCTTGTCAATGTTCAACTGCCGAAGCTGTTGGTGGTTTGGGCCATGTGTGTCGAAACATAGCTATGGTTTAAAAATTATTGACACTGAGTTTGGACGGGTAGTGGATGGGTAAGTCCAAAAAAGTTTCTGTTTGCGGGTCCATTGGCAAACCACCACCACCAAAGCTTTGCCTTGCGAAGCGGCAGTAGCCAATGTCTTGAACTGACCAATGAGATGGAACGAGAAAAGGCTGTGCTTGGATCGAAACTGTGAGAAAAGTGCTTTGTTAGTCAGACTCTGCTGAGCACTGCTGAGCGTTTAATGATTGACAGATGCCGATTCAGGTCGCACGCAAGAATGGTAATGACATCTTTCGATCCAAGTAGCTTGGTTCAAAATCAGATCCAAGAAATGCCCAAAACGCTTAAGACATGGTGGAGTACCGCAATTTTCACAGTCTCCAGTCATTCTCAAATAGATTTCCAATACTTTCAATTTTCAGCTATCGTATCCATAGCATAGCGGAAACATCTAACAATCACAGGGCCGCCATGCTGGCGCCCACGCAGATCCAGGGATTTCCGTGCTGGACCTCAGCGCCGTTGGCGGCCGTGACTAGGCGCAAGGAGTAGCTGGGGTCACAGCTTTCCTTGGGGGAAGTGCTGCTTTGATCATCAAAAGACTGCGAGAAATTGGCAACCTTGGGTATTTATATTCTTTAAACATATTTAAACTTGGATGGCAGTCAAGCTGAATGCACTTGTGGTCCAAATTGGTCCAATAAGTCTCCAAATTTGTCACGGAATCAATATGTTGATGGCTGTCACATCTGAGGTTTCAGGGCGTCCCACGCAGCCTTTTAGAGAACGTTTTCGGCACGAATGGGTTGCGTGGCCATGAAGATGGGCTGTAGCAGGCACAGTGGTACCGTCTAGACATGGACGTGTGTTGAAAAATGGATATACTCCCTAAACGGCATTAAGGAAAGTGATTCTAGACCACAGTATTTTGGGGTACTGTACATTTTTTTGACAAACCCCACAGAGAGGCAAGATTCAATCGATTGTTTCTTTGCTTGATTTTCATCTTGGCTCATGAAAGTGAACATGGCACATGGCATCCCTGGAGGCCAACAAAAAGAATTGAGGAAAACTCGTCGTGACCAGTTTCGTCATTTCCAGTTCTGATATCATAGTTTTGGTTACCACTTTGTCTCGTGGCGAAGGTTCCTGAGGTCTTAGGTCCATTTGCCATGCGAGCCCATGTTCATCTCAGTGCGTATCAGGGACTCCCTTCTTTTGGTGGCTGTCGATTAAGATTTAAGTCCCTCGACACCGTTGTCTTTAGACGACTTTAGCAATTCTTGCTTTACTGTTCAACAGACATTTTTCTTTTTCAGGCATAGAATTGTGACCCCTACGCTGGTCCGTTCCAAGGTTGCCAGCGGCACGCTTTTTGCCATGACGCTGCGAGGGCGTAGGAGGTCCGCCCTGAGCGCTTAGAACTCATGTTGACCCTGGTCCTACTGCCCACTCAACAATGCAACCCTTGGTCGTAAGTTATTCTAAATTCTGTGTTTGAGCTTCGAAGATTTTTGCCGTTGAAAAGCAACTTTGTCATTTAGATCCACACGATTTTTTTGGTATCTGCACCAGGTTCAATGGGAGTTATCACAAACCGTGGGAATCGCCAGGAATCCACCAGGTTCAAACCAATCCAAAGCCACCTGGGAAAGTCACTTTGGGATGGGTCGGATTTTTCACGTCAAACTTACCACAAAATTGAGGTTTCCTGTCTATTCTATTTTAAAGTTTGGTTGTAGCTATCGTATGTGATAGCTATAGTGATTACAGTATAGTACAGTTCTAGTTCTAGTTCTAGTTATAGTTCTAGTTATAGTTATAGTTATAGTTGTAGTTTTATTTATTGTTAACAGTAGCTACACATGTGTATCCCATTATTTCTCCATATCCACTACCATAGATTACCACAACATGGTTGGTTGAATTCCAAATTTTCATGGTCAGACTCCTCTGTGCTCCGCCTTGGCAGGTCATCCTATCGACGCCGCAGCTGGTGTATCACTTGGCCCTGTGCTGGGGGTGCGCCCAGCACTGCTTGAAATTCTCACGTAGGGTCTGCACAAACACATATACATAAAATATACACACAATAAACATATAAACCTACATATACATATATACATGTATATACATATATGCATACACACTTCCACATTGACATGTCTATATCATCCTCATGTCGGTCGAATCCCACAACGTCCTCGGCACTTGAAAGCAATGTCTTGGAAAACGCGCCTGCGCCGGGGTCTTGGCAGGTCAAGATGACTTGGTGCCTGCGAGCCAGGCACATCCCATGAGTTGATGCGCAGCCGCTCCATGTTTGTCTTCGACTCATCGAAGTGTGAAATGTCCTTTGGGTGCAAATGGAAGGAAGCCACTGACATTTTTTGTTTGACATGATTGAAATATTTGGAGCCTTTTGGGATTTATCCATCCATATTCATTGGTTTCCCTTGACATTTCTCGGGTTCCCCAGTTTTGGTGTGCCATTCCCCGGCTCCAATGAACAGGTGCCAGAAAGCCACCTGGATTTGATGGCTGAGATGAAGACTTGGCCCCTTGGCGACTGGAGGATTTTCCAGTTGTAGCCCCAAAGATGGGATTTAAAGGACCAACAACTGGGAAAAAAACCGTGGAACCCCCTGAAAAACCTAACGCTTTTCCGGATTTCGCCAACAAAAGTGGGGGTAAAATTGCCTCATAACTTGCATGGTTTGAGATGGTGAACAGAACTGTGCCTCCCCAGGTCTTAAGCCCTGAAGCACTTGTCTGCAGCGCGTATGTTGATTCACTGAGCTGTTTCTGATTCTGTAGTCTTTGGCAATCCAATCTCATCAGACCCATGGTTTGCGTCATTCTGCTGACGTGATGTATATGTATACGGGACAGATAACTACAGATACAGATCTGTAGGAATCAAAAACGACCACGATAAGGATGATAGTGTGATTGTTAGGGATCAGAATTCTTAGGATTCACAACCACATTCTTGAATTCTTAATGATTCATAGTTATATAGCAATAGTAGCAGCTTTACGATCCATAAGCAAAAATGATCATCCATAGTTAAGAACCCAAAACATATGCAACTCAGTTTATATCAACCTTCGCCAGGTGGGAAGCTTTGGTGTCGAGCCTGGCCCCCGGGCAACAGGTATCCTTCAGCAAGAAGGCAATGGAGATATTTGGGGATGAACTGTTGGATGTTGAGTTCATCAACAGTCAATGCTATTTTTAGAACAAAGCCACATTGCGTTTGGGTCTCCGCAGTTTGCGATTCCATCAATGTTTATCGCTTTGTATTTTATCCTTGAAACAGAATTGGCACCATTTGGCATTTGCACCCTCCTGGCAGCGTGCCTTTGCTGGCTCTCAGCCGTTGCAATTCTGGCCAGGAAGTTTCGATGCTAAAGCAACGAATGGTATTGCTCCACAATGCCTCGGAGGTTTGGAAATTTGGAGTACTTGGAAGAGGAGTTAACTAGGTTTTTGATTAACCTCTTGAACCATCTATTCAGTTCTTTGGAGGTTCACTGATACGCCAATTTTGAGCCATAGCCATCTGGGCATGGGATCAAGGTTGAGTACCCCCGAAAGATGGGACATTTTTATTTTATTATTGGCAAGAAATGGGAAGGTCTTGAATCTGCACCCACACTCATGTGGGGATGCATCTTCATCTACCAAGTATCTTGAGGTATTTTGACGTGAGCATGTGAAGTACAGGGTACTAGGGTTCTGACCCATATTGTCGTGCAACTGCGAAGGTGGCACAGAAGCGCGCAGCGCAGGCATGGATGTTGCTAGACAACGCGCCGGATATTCTGTGCTGCAATGGCAAAACTGCAACAATCTACATTTCGGGGAGTGTTTGGATAGTGGCTGAGTGTGTTTGATGTATTTCTTTAGTTCGCCACAATTCAACCAAACCCTGGGCCCGTTGCCTCGTTTGTTTTGGCAGTCTAGAGGCTGAAGAGCAACTGCAGAAGACCGGGGCTGACCTGGCTGTCGTACAGCAGGTTGGCGGATGTGTCGTGATTTACTGTATGACATGCTATTGGATTTGGCTTGTCATTTGATTCTACTATGCTGATGAATATGGCAAGCACATTTGACTGGGGCAGAGGTGCTCTCACGAAGTTTACGTCCTGGCTGGACTTGAAAGAAAGTCTGAATTGACCGCAAGTAAACTGCCTGGTAAGGGTTTGCATGGCTTGAAAGGTCGTAAACTTAAAGTTAGACCCTTGAGCAGGTCTTCACGGATACGTATGCACGATGTTTTGGTGCTGAATTGACACCTGCTGGTTTCGCTGTGTGTCTTGCGGTCATTGCTCATACCAAGTGTGGCTCCAAAAAAATCTTCGGATATAAGTGGCCACTCGAGCTATGCCAGCTATGCATTTTTGCATTTGGGCAATTGGCAGTGTTTTTTTTCTTTGAATGTCAGGATGCAGACAATTCTTCTGTGCTCAGCAGATATCTAGAGAAACTTTTGAAACCAAACGGATTTCCTTGCTATGAAGCTTTCACGGGATGGCTCTCACCTATGTGCTGATACCCCAAAATCCAAAGTCTTGGAACATCATTTTCTTCATTTTTTCAATGCTATTTTGAGGAATTCCCCATTGTTGAGTCAAATTGTTGAGACAACCCCCCAGATGTACTAACCTGTAGCTTGTTCTGCTTTTGAATCTGTCCCAAGAAAAAAAAAGACTGTGTTCTCCCCCAGTGGGGCTGGGCTTTGGCACTCTACAGCCATTTGCGCCTCGCGTACCATGGAGTACTCCATCAAGACTCTGGATGACATGTGCATCCGGCTGAATGACCTTAACCAGGCGCCCTGGGGCACCTCTAGAATTTCGGAAGCCTCTTTTTGTCCATGTGGAAGTTTTCTTGGAGCGTTTCCTTCTGATAAAACGATGAAGATCAGTAGTTGGTAACGTTGAAGTAGGGTCATTTCAATTTGAATTCCCATGACAGCGATGACTTCAATGTGCGACAATTCTGATTCCACTTCTCCAAGAGATGTCCAGATAAGTCCATGATATTAAACACTTACTGTACAAACAAATTCGGCAGGTCTTCCAACTAGTAGGCAATGTAGCTATCACTGGCATGAATTCGTTATTCCCAAGAGCTTTCCAAAATGTATTCGGAGTCCTCATATTTTCTTGAGGGTTGACTTGGCAACCCGAATCTTGGGGGTAAAAGAGTTTGTGTCACCAACTCTCTGAAGATCCCTTCGCCGGTTTTTTATTCAGCGGAGCGTTGGGAGAAGCATCAAAACTTCTGCTCGATTTTTGATCTCCCGGGAGAAGCATCAACATTCTTTCAAATGAAATATATAGGGGCCCCTAAAGAGAAAAGTCATCAGTCACTACCAAACCGGGAATTTCCACTTCATGTGCGAAATTACCCAATGCCGGAAACGACCCCAGTAATCACACATGAAAGGGGAACATTTTTCCTCATCCCATTGCTTGGGGGTATTGCCAACAACAAACAATTGCGGAAGGTTTTAGTATGTACTATATAGTATATAGATAGCACTTCCAATGCTATCCCCTACGATTATCCCATTTGCTACTATTATGACTACCCCATGTAACATTCTTGTGACCCCATTTATATATATATATATATATATAAATATGTTTATATTTTCCACCGGGGTCCATGGCATTTCTCGTTCCAGGAACTTCTCCGAAGACGGAGCCCCTCCGATGTCCTGAATGCCATGGTTTCTGAGGCGGTTGCATCCTTAGTGATTTCGCTGATCAGGTCAAGGGCACCGCAGATTTTGGTGGTTTCTAGTGCTAACACGTGGTAACTCCTGTGGCTATGGGTCAAAATTGAGATACCAAGGTTTCATAGCAGGCCGGTCATTCTTGCACTATGGGCTGATTTTTTGGACCGCTACACACATTTGAAAGGCAGAAAAATGTTGGGGGATCCTTCGATCATTAGGTGGACATGGTGCAGCAGATTGGTGGGAGCTTAGCCTGGGCGTGACATGGCAGGATTTCATTAGGATGGGAATTTCACCGTGACATGGAGAAACCCACCCCACTTAGCAGATCGTGGATCTGCTTACTGCAGCCCTTTGTGCGCGATACCTCCGACATTTGGGGGCCTGTCATGGTAGATGAACCTTTTTCATGTGGGGGCCTTGGCAAAGTTTTGAGCTGTTTTGAGAACATTCACTATCATTTACTCACTTACTCCACTTGGCATTCATCAGCATTTGAGAAAAAGCATGCTTGATACAGCAATTTGCAGGGACTGATCGGAGAAATTGAGCCACTAAAAGTCAGAAATCCACGATCCCATCGTAAGTAATCGTTGTTTTTGACATTCCAAAAAGGAAAATTGATAAAGAAAAGGATAGGCACAAAGCCACAAAGCCAAGATCTGGTTTCAGATATTCTTTTCTCGCACTTTTGCAAAGAAAAAGAGACGCAAGAAAATAGTCAAATGGCCAATTCCCCCGGGAATTTTGCCAATTCCCTGGTTGCATCTGCTTACTGCAGTGTGCTGGTAGTATGCGTAATCCTGCAAATAATGGGGTGTAAACATCATCTACATAACATCCTGGAAATGCCTTTCTATTCCCACAATAGTATACTGATATATACATAATGGTGGGAACAACAAAGACAAGGCACCAGTAGGCAGATTCCGCTGTAGACAACATATAAACAAAGTCACCCCAGTAGGCAGAAGTGTACCTCAGAATTTGCTATCATGGGGGTACTTAAGTGTACCTTTTCTGCTTACTAGGTCATCAGCGCGGAACTCTGCCTGCTGGATGACCTTGACTATATATCTGGGTTTAAAAGGAGAAACAGTGGATGCAACCTGCAACGATTTGCTGATTCATGTGAGGCAGCAAACACTGTCTTTTCATGGAAACAAAACATGCGATTTTGACTTGCAAGCATGATGATTCTACAGGGCAAGCTAACGAACCAAATCGAGGATCAAACACCAATTTCGCTTCCATGTGGCTATGGACTCATCCTGAACTTACTGGTTTCCGAATTTCCTCAAAATTGCGGAGCTCACACGTCGCTGTGTCAGGGTGGATTTTGGATTCTTATCCAGGTGAAATCTTCCTACAGTGAAAACCTACCTTCTGGTGTGTTTTGTGCTGAGGTATGGTCAGTCTGCCAAAGGCTCTCGATGGATGGGTGAGCAGTTTGCGCAGCCCTTTGTGGATCGGCGAGTGACCGAACGCTTCCGAGAACTCTTGTCGACTGGCAATGCCCAGTTGCAGGTGCCAGATGCGGGATACCACACCAACCATGAGTTTCCCTGTTGAGACGGTCCACTAGTCTTGAGAGTCTCGAAATTACGGCCCATGTGGGTATGGGTCAAAATGATTGGAGCCCGAAATAGATAGTTGATTGCAAGAGTAACCAATTCCGATCTATTTTGTGGCTCCACTGGTACTTCCATTTGTGCCCATGCCCATGTGATTTACCTTTCATGGCTGGTTCTAGCCTTGAGGCGCAGGTTTTGCAGACGATTCACATCCTCCTGCAATCCACGCCGAAAGATTCTACTCTTTTCTGCAATCTGACCGCTGGCTGGTACCTGAAGCTCAGCCTACGACCCGATGACAGCTGTTTTTGTCGTGCGTTCCGTTAGGATTACATTCGTTTGTTTGGAAAAGCACCCATCCAATTATCGGTTCTTGGCGCTGTTCATGGATTCAGGTTGCTGTTATTTCCCTGAAGCTTTCTGATTGGTGTATGTATGTCCTTCTGGTCCACTGGCTGTTGTGTGATTATGTCCTGCAAAGCAAGGATGTGCAGCCCCTGTGTGTTTTGCAGTATCCATTCTCAAATGTATCATTTTGTTTTCTTTTAATTTCATCTAGGAATCTAGCTCCAGTAAAGATGGCCACCACCTCAAAAAACACGCTTGTTGATGTTGTTTTTCCTAGCATTCATAGGCGATTCGCCAAGATGGATGATCAATTGCTGTTCTATGCAAGCTGAGGAACCAAGTGGTCACCGCAGAATATGATTTCAGAATCATGGCAAAGGGAGGGAGCTCGAAGGTTTTTTTTGTAGGGGATGCTGTCCTTAGATAGTTTATGTTGGCTGAGTCCAGTTAGAAAACTGGTACTTTGGTAGTCAGGCAAACATCTAAGAATTGTTGGGTTGACTCCCGGAGGTATCCTAATGGCTTGATACTTCTGGACAGGATGGAGACTTTGCCAGTAGTGCAAAGGATTCCGCGAAAAACTTTCCTGACACCAGGAGTGAGTGAGTTTCAACATCCCAAAAATCGGTCGATGTCCCTGATGCTTCTTCCAAGCTGAAGTGAGTCTAGTCTAGCTTGGCGGCCGATAACGACTATTAGGAAACAGCCAGCAAGGAAGTTATATTATGTGGCAACTACAACTATGGTTACAAAATCTCAGGCAAAACTGACCATTGGCAGTGTGGAAGAACCCAGCCTTCATGTTTCCTTTTGAATTGATTTAGCTCCAACACCTCCCAGCGATTAAGGAAGTAACGAAGACCTACTGCACCTTTGGATGACGGTGGTCAAGGACATTGCTCTCATGATGGACACTGCAACTCGGCCTGCAATGGCCGGGTTGTTCATGCAACAATTGTGCCACTTCCCTCCCTTCAACTGTTCGAAGCTTTAGAAGCATGCCAGTTGTTGCCCAATCAACGCTGAGCAATGCTATCACAGATGTATGCATTTATTGTATTGTGTTGTGTTGTGTTGTCTTGTCTTGTGTTGCCTTCTTATGTTGTCTTCTGTTGTCTTCTGTTGTCTTGTGTTGTCGTGTGTTGTCTTGTTGCGTCTTGTGTTGTTTTGTCTTATGTTGTCTTGTGTTGTCTTGCGTTGTCGTCTGTTGTCTTGCGTTGTCTTGTGTTGTATTATGTTATGTTATATTACATTATATGGTACTATATCACATGATAGAGTATCATACTATGTTGATCTATGTTAATCTATGTTGTATAGTATATATATACACACGTACTAAAACATATTATATCATATCATGCCACTATATAATATTGTATAGTACTATTTTCTAGATCACATTATATTATATGACACTTTAAAGTATGTTGGTGTATCATCTAGCATTATGTTATACTATCATTTGATATTTGCCTGGTTGTGAATGTCAATCTTGGTATCAATATCAATTTATGTTAATTAATGTCGCATTATATTATATTATACTATATCATATTATATTATATTATATTGTATTATATGGTACTATATATCTTTGTTGCATAGTATTGCATTGTATTTCATTGTATTGTATTGTATTGCATGAAACTCTATTCTATTCTACTCTATTCTATTCCATATCATCCTATTCTATTACACAAAATATTGCTGTAGTTGCATGGCATTACATAGTACAAGTGCGCACTCAAGAAATACATATTGTCAAACATGTAAGGAATGGATGGTTGGGAAGGGTCTTTCATGTGGCATGAAACAGTTTTGGTTTTGAAGATCCAACTTGATGCCACTTTTGGCTCAATCGCCGAAACTGACCTTGAGGGTCTTGTGGCACGGGCCGGCAAGTGGCTGAAGGTGCCACACCCGGGGGAACTTCCCAAGGATCTTCGTCTCCGGGACCCCGGTGCCCGTGCGGCGTTTGCTGTGGCAACCTTCCGCGGAGCGGACTTCGTGGAGTCCTGCCTGGCCTGCGGCCTTTGGACGGCCAGCTGGTGTGAGGGCTGTTACTTGCGTGACAGCCGGGACCCCCAGCGGAAGTTGGAATACAGCCCTCTTTGTACTGACTGTGATCAGTGCAAGAGGGTTTGCCCTTTGTGTGAACGTGATGGCATCACCTGGGCAGCTGGGAATGAAGTCGCGCAAGCAGAGCTCGGCCATTGCGACGACGGATCGATCGAGGTCACGGGCTTTGTCACCAGCGCCGGCCGCCTCGTCGAGCCAGAGGCCACAGTGCGTATCACTCCCCTGGCAGATGGATCTTCAGCTCCGGGATCTCGCCGCCGACAGACCATGCCATCTGATGGCCCTCCTCGAGGCTCAGGGAGTGCAGACATGCCGTGATGTGAAGATGCTCTGGCCGTCCGGTGGAGCTTTGGTCGAGGAATATGAGACCCTTCATGGGAAACTGGCTGCGGCCGATGCCTTTAGTTTGCATGCTTTCTGGACCACGGTCTCTGGGAGATCGGGCCAGGAGGCTGCGCGGGCCACAGCCGCTGTGGTGCAGGACAGGCAGTCCTCAATTTTGATCCATGCTGCACCTGTGCATGAGGCCCCGGAGCGGCCCAAGATCGTTACCTATAGGCAGATGATGACTACAGGTGCCTTGCCTGTGCCTCCTGTGCTCGCCGCTGCTGCAGCCTCAGACCCCCATGCCAGAGAGAAAGCTTTGAAAGACCAGAAGGTCGATGCTTTGTTTCAGATTTTGTTGGAGGAGGTCTTAGACCTGGAGGAACTTGGGCTCTCTCTTGAGCAAATTCAAGATCCGGGCGTGGTGCAGCAACTCAAGGAGACTGTCATGGCGCAGCCTAGCCAGTTATCAGCTCCACGGCTTGGGGCATTGGCTAGCTCTTTCCGACGTTGGAAGAAGTTTGCTGCCCCGCGGCAATATTCCATTCGTAAGCCCACTCCCTTGCAGTTGGCGGAGTTCTTTAAGGAGGTCTCCCGCGGGGGCCCGACCGCCGCAGCGGCACTGTGGCAGTCCCTGCGGTGGTTCGAGGACCGGATGGGCATGAAGCTCGGGGTCCACCACTTTTTGGTCAAGCCCTTCCAGTTCCTCCCTACGGACTACAGTGCTGTCCCAGCTGCTGAGTTGCAGCCGTGGGAATTCGCCAACTTGGTGCTCTGGGCCCGGGGGCAACGTGGAACCAACTTGATGATCCTCGCCTTCCTGCTCCAGACAACTGTATCCTGTGTGCGGTTCGAGCACATCCAGCGCAGCAGTTGGACGGCGCACCATGAGGGCTGGACGGAGTTCTGGTGTCAGCAAGGGAAGAAGCGGGTCCGCGGGGCTCGCCCGGGCTACGCCTGGTGCTGCCCTGAGATCGCTTTCCAAGGGTTCTCGTTACTGAAGATCCTGACCGACTTCATGGACTTCGAGGCCACCCCCAACGTCCCTTTCCTCTGGCCAGCCCTGGCTCTCCAGAGCGATGACTTTTTCGATGTGACGGAAAGCACCCCGTTCATTGGGAACAAACCAATGAGTCGCAGCCGCTTCTTGGAGCTTTTGCGCGGCGCCCTGGTGCAGATTGGTGTCCCTCCTGCAGATGCCGGTGGGGCAGGCTATAACCGCCTGAGGCGGTTCATGCCGACACTTGCCAACTGTGTCGGGCTCGAGGGGCCTGACTTGCAGGCCATCGGCTCGTGGGTCGAAGTGCCTGCGGGCGGCGGGCCCAACCCGCGGGTCAAGAGCAGGGCCTGCTGGCTCATGGGCCGCCACTATGGGGGCAATCAATGCCACCAGTCGGCATTGGTGAAGCGCGCCATCTTGCAGCGCTTCTGGGCAATCTTTCGCAAGAAGCTTGGCGATTTGGCCATGACTGAGGTGAACCTCCTTGCTCGCAATGCATGGACGTGGGAGGAGTTCACCGCCACCAATGCGACTATGGAGCCGCTGGAGTTTGGGTCTGAGCACCCTCCTCCTGCGCCTTTGGCTGCGGCAGTCATCGACGCCGATAGTGCCCTTGACCCCGCTTTGATGGATCAGCCTTCTGAGGCAGTGGAAGTTTCGGAATCCTTTTCCGAGGAGGAGGATGGATCTTCAACCACATCATCATCCGCCAGTGATGTGACCGCTGATGGGGAGGACCTTGAGAACATACCCCCCTTGGAGGAGACCGTGGAAGGCATGCGCTGGCTTCGACAGGGGACCAAGACGCACCTGGTCCGATCCCGAGATGAAGCCCACCGCTACGTTCCCTGGTGCAGAGATTCTGCATTCAGCCAGGATGCCAGGGCTGACGGTGTCGGGTTTGCAACCTGCACCAAGGCCACTTTTTGCAAGCGATGCTTGGCCCGTTTGCCTCGTGGCGCATACACGGCCATCGCAGACCTGTGCGGCTGGGCCCACTGATTTTCCCAGCTCAGCATGCGTAAAAACTGAGGGGGTGGCCCTGCTTCGGAGTGTGAGTTGTTTTGCCAATTTTCCATTTTCTTGGTGCCCCCCCCCTGTTTTTGCTTTCTGTTGTTAGAGCTGTCGTTTATCAATTTTTGTGCCAATTTTTGATGCATGTCTGTCACAAGTCTGAGCAAGATTTCTGTCCCCTCTGTGAGGTTTGTCATAGGTCCCAGAAGCTGCATCATACCCACCAGCAGGTTTGATCTCACCCTGTTTTGTGGTGTGGTAGCCAGTTTTTGGCCCGATTCTCCCCACTGCATCGGCAGACTTGTGGGCCCGTGCCGCTGTTCTCATCATGAGCGCATCCGCTCGCATTGATACTTTGCAAGATGATCGAGGGCTACAAACCTGCTTTGATGCGGCGAACGTTGACAAGAGCTGGTCCGAGCCTTTTGTGAAGGCCCATGGCATCACCACCCTGGACGATTACATCTACTTAGTGGATGGATCGTCTTGGGAAACCAGCCTGAAGGAGTTGCTGGGCGCGGTGGCTGAGCTCAAGGACAAGCGTCTGGTTCTTGCCCGCTTCAAGGCTGCCTATGAGAGTGGCATGGCGGCTGTGAAACAATCACAGGCCCAGCCCAAGGCTGATGACGCCTCTGACACAGTCTTGCCGGACTCCACCATGACGCAGGTGTCGGCCGACTGGAAGAGGAAGTACGGGATCATGGTAGAACCGCACCTTGACCCCAGTGACAGCCTTCGCAGCCGTGTCTACAAGGAATTCCACAAAGGTACTATGACTGTGATTGAGGCTCGACGAGTTCGGAGCATGGTCCATGTCAGCATCCCCAAGACCACTGAGAATGTCAAGCTCTCTGACACCATCCAGCTGCAGTTCAACGAGGAGACAGCTGTATCCATAGGCAACATTGTGGAATACTATTGGGCGCTCCGAGTGTTGGCGAACGCGTGGAGTTGGGGTGGCCTTTTCGAAGCGGTCGACCATGACGGCGCTCGCAAGACCTTCATGCCCCTGACCGATGCTGTGAACTACGCCGACTTCTCTCTGAGGTGCACTGTTGAACACGGGCAAGGATCCCTGGTATGGTATCAGAAGAACGACCTGTTGACTCGGTCGAAAATGGCTGCTTTGATACGCCGTGGCTATGTTGGAGCTTCTGCCCTGGCTGAGGCCTTGAAGCAGTGCCATTTGGAATGGCGCTCTTCAGCCCATCAGGCCTCCTGGCATCCTGAGCAGCCCAGGCCGACTCTGCCCCGGGCCCAGGGTGTCCCTGAACCGGAGGGACCACCTCCACCGAAGCGCCCACGCAAAATCAAAGCTGACGTGAGGCAGACGGTGAGTATGTTGAAGGGCGGCCGCGCCTTTTGCAAGGCCTGGAATGACCAGAGGGGATGCAGGGGATGTGACAAGCTGCACGCCTGTGACGTTCGGCTGCCATCCGGTGAAGCCTGCCAAAGTACACGTCACAACAGGCTGAATCACCCTGAATAGGGACAACACCCTCTGCAGGCAGCACCGCTTGCAGAGGGGCCCAGGGAGACGTCGCCGGCTCCATCTTTGGGAGATGAGTCTGGTCGACCCTTGGTCCCTCCCCTGGGGCGCCAGTCCCTGCGTCCAGCAGAAGCCCCGCTGGGCCCTAGGTCAGTCCATTTGGCCCCTGACCAGGATGCCGTGGCCCATGGTGGATCGCTTGCAGAAAAGCTCGCCGCTGCAAAACCAGTGGTCTGGCGCGGAAAAGGAGATTTGCCGCAGTTTCCATGGGCTAGTCCCCCTCTTAGAGGGAGCTGGTTGGTTCTAGACCTGTGGGCTGGGTACTCGGGTCTTTGCATAGCCCTTTTAGCCATGGGAGTCCATTTTTACGCATTAGCAGCTGACACCGACCCTGTGTGCCGTGCGTGTTCTCAGGCGACCATGCCCCACATCGTGCACGCGACTGCCGTCGAGCACATTCAGGCCAGGGTCCTCCGAGCTGTTTTGCAGCGTAGGAAGTTTCGAGGCATTATTCTTGGAGGGGGCTCCCCATGCCAGGGCAACTCTGCTCTCAATGCTTCCCGAGCCGGCCTTGGGGATAAAAGGTCCTTGCAACCTAGCCTGTTGGCTCAGTTGGTTCAAGACCTTGAAGCAGAGCCCCTCTGCCAGGGTTTGGAGATTGTAGCCTTTCTGGAAAACGTGGCCAGCATGCCGTCTGACGTCCAACGGCAGTACGATCGGTGGTTGCGCTCCTCGCCAGTGATTATCAACAGTGCCTCCTGTGGGTGGGTCCAGCGTCGCCGTATGTTCTGGCTCTCTTGTCGTGGCCGGGGGCTTTCTGAGACCTTGCAACCCCCTGCAGATTGGGCCTGGGTTCCCGCTGCTGGGCAGTCGACCCCTGAGCTTGTGTACGGTGGCAAGAAGCCCATACCGGCCCAAGTTTCTTGGCTGGATGGATTTTCGCCTTTGCTCGACCCGGCCAAGGTCATGGCAGAGGGTGGAAAGGGCGCTATGCACACCTTCACCAGGGAATTTTTCCATCCCACTGACCGCCTTCGCCAGGCATCCCCAGAGGCTGCCCATCGCTTTGAAGTCGACCACCGGAGATTTCCGCCCTCGGCCGTTGCTGCTGTGCAGGGCTCGCAGCACAGCCAGACTCAAGTTCGAAATTCCTTGTTGGGGAATGGTTTTCACCTGCCCTCAGTCATGGCAATTTTTATGATGCTCCCTGCTCTCCTGAGCCAAGCTGGTTATTACTCCATCGGCGCCTGACAGCCTGTTGGCTGGCAGACTTCAAGGCACGGTCTGGGAACCGTCGCGCTTGGAGTCCTTCTCGGGGTTGTTGTCAGGGGTGCTCGTTGAAGAGATGAAGTTTTGTTTTGCTGGCCTACCTGTCCCTGCAGACCTCTGGACTGATGTGTCCAGGCGTTTGGCCCTTTGTCATCTTCCTCAACTCCAAGCTTATTCAGCATGGCGGCGGCTCCGCGGAGAGCCTTGGCAGACACTCGGTCCTGTACCACTGCTGGCCCGTGACCGGACACATATTTTTGCTGGGCTGACCGGTCAGCGGTATGCATCAGCCTCTTCTAAGGGGTTAGATCATCTGTTGCCCCCCGGTCTGGGACCGCTTGGGCACATTTCTGCCGCTCGGCAGCTGCCTTCACCGTTTCGCCCAGTTGAGTGGCCGGAACCTGATGTTGGCTTTGTGGTAGAGGCTGTGTGCCTTTGGAGGCAATTCTTGCCTCTCCTGGCGCTCCGACAACGCCAGATTTTGCGCAGCGTGGCCCAGGCAGTGGCTCCACTTGAGGACGCCTTGCGCAAATTCCAGTGCTCCAGCGCCAAAAAGGTGGCTAGCCAGAAGAGACCCGCTTTCCTCAGCTGCATGACCGCCCTCTTGAGATGGCCTGATGTGCATCAGGGACGCCATCTTCTCACTGGCTACCCCATTGTTGGTGAAGTTGCGCCCTCTGGAGTTTTTCGAGAAGTTGTGCAAGCGGGCAAGCTCCCTTTAGACCAGTGGCTGGGACAACCTGCCATCGAAGCTGTGGACCGACTTCTTCGCTCGGGACCACCGCGCTATGCGGAGGAGATTTTGAAGGTCACCCGGGAGGAACAGGACAAGGGTTTTTGCAGCCCCTTTCTCACTCGGTGCTCCTTGGATGACATGTTTGGACGTGGGAAGTGGCGACCCTTGGAGCGTTTCATCATCGTCCAGGGCTGTGGCAAGATGCGAGTCATTGACAACGCCAGAAAAACTGGCCACAATCTCCACACAGTCATGTCTGAGACCATTTCCACCACCTCTGTGGACTTCATAGCCAGCGTGGCACGTATGGTTGCTACGAAGCTGTGTGGTGAGGATCCCCTGCCAGCGGACCACTTGGAATGGCTCCAGCTGCGTGTGGGGACTGATGACCTGCCTGACGCTTACCGAGGTCTCCCAGTATGTGATGACCATCTTCCGTACTCGGTCGTTGCTGTCTACGTCGAAGGTCATGGGTGGCGTTTTACCATCCTTTGGGGCCTCGCCTACGGACTCGAGTCCGCCGTGGTAGCTTTCAATCGCTACCCGCAGCTTGGCATTGCCATTACCCGCCGGTGCCTTTATGGTTTGGCCTCCGCATACTTTGACGACGAGCTCTCTGTGGAATGCCTCAAGGACATTGACGTCACCCAGAGAGGCCTTCAATTGGTCTTCTCCATGTTGGGCACGGCGCCTCAACCAGCCAAGAGTTTTGCCCCAGCTTTCAACCGGCACTACTTGGGCACTTCTGTACACACTGCTGAGGCCTTCACTACTGGCTTTGTCCGTTTTCAGCCCAAGTCCACCACTATGCGAAAAGTTCGTGACCGTCTGCACCATATTTGCCAGTGCCGTCTCTTGGACAGGGACTCTGCTAGTAAACTCCGTGGAGACATTAATTGGCTATGGTCTAGCTGTGCTGGCCATGTTGGCAAGCTTGCCGGCCCCGTCTTGACCGAGAAACAAGCCAGTTCTGATCCGACCCTATCGGACCTGCAACTTTGGACACTCCGCCTCTTAGAGGAGGTTGTGCTCCAGGCAGATCCTCGAGATGTCTGCGTCGTGGGTCCCATGAAGCAGAACGTCCTCGTTTATTCGGACGCTTCCTTTGAGGATGACCAGTTGACGCTGGGCTGGGTGATCTTTCATCCATGGCTTCCGACCATTGGCGGCTCTTGCCGGGTACCGGCTGCCACTTTAGCCTCCTGGGCTCCACGCAAGCAGCAGATCTACCCCGGCGAGACCCTATGTGGCTTGGTAGTTCCACTTCTTCATCCAGAATATTTTCGGTGTCAGGACGTTACTTGGTATGTAGACAATGAGGCGGCTACTTCATCTTTGGTTAAAGGCTCCTCCAAGCAACTCGACGTTCACATGATCGCACAATTTTGTCAAGTTCTGCTCTACAAACTTGGAGCTCGTACATGGTGGGAGTGGATTGACTCCGCCTCCAATCCTTCTGACGGCCTGAGCCGCTTAGGAATCCACGACCTAGCTCAGGGCTGGCTTCTTCGGGAACATTCTTTCCCTTCCCAGCTGCTCCCAGCCAGTTTTCTCTCCTCTTTCTCGGCTTTAGTGGTTTAACGAAGGACAGTGGGTGCATATTTAAAGAGTTTTCAAAGAAGGACAGTGGGTGAATTGGTTAAGTGTCTGTGACCTAACACAGCTAGTTTGTGATTCCAACCTGTCATGTGTTTGGAACACAACTTTGACCCAGTGTTACATAGTAGNNNTAGACCTCTGGGAGGTTCTAATACTGACAAGCCTGAGAGCATCGCTAAAACATGTGCTGTGTGTGCTGCTGGATTGAATCTTTCACCAAACCTGTTTCTTGTCAAACATGTAAGGAATGGATGGTTGGGAAGGGTCTTTCATGTGGCATGAAACAGTTTTGGTTTTGAAGATCCAACTTGATGCCACTTTTGGCTCANGGTTGGGAAGGGTCTTTCATGTGGCATGAAACAGTTTTGGTTTTGAAGATCCAACTTGATGCCACTTTTGGCTCAAGTTTGATCTTCGATCTTTTTCCCCACCCTCCCTCCCTTGATCCCCTCTGCGGGGTGATAGGGGGGGGGTTTTCTATTCTGTATGGGGCATACAGTTCTACCCCTTTTTCTTTTTGGTGTGTTTACCCACCATCGGGTGAATTGGTTAAGTGTCTGTGACCTAACACAGCTAGTTTGTGATTCCAACCTGTCATGTGTTTGGAACACAACTTTGACCCAGTGTTACATAGTAGNGGGTGAATTGGTTAAGTGTCTGTGACCTAACACAGCTAGTTTGTGATTCCAACCTGTCATGTGTTTGGAACACAACTTTGACCCAGTGTTACATAGTAGCACTGTTCCTAACGTTATACCACTAGACCTCTGGGAGGTTCTAATACTGACAAGCCTGAGAGCATCGCTAAAACATGTGCTGTGTGTGCTGCTGGATTGAATCTTTCACCAAACCTGTTTCNCTAGACCTCTGGGAGGTTCTAATACTGACAAGCCTGAGAGCATCGCTAAAACATGTGCTGTGTGTGCTGCTGGATTGAATCTTTCACCAAACCTGTTTCATATTCATTTATGTATGATTCAATGTGTATACTCATACCAAGAAATGCCATCCAGCTGACAACAACAACAGTTGGAATGACCCTGGAGAACAGACTCAGGAGAATCTCATGCTCTTCTTCGACCCTGCAGCAGAGAAGCCTTTCCCCATCTTTGGCCAAAGTGCGCGCTTCTACCACCATCCTGTCGCACAGGCAGTTTAGCAGTTGTGAGGAAAAATCAGCGGGGTTGTTGCTGAAGATAGAATCGAAGATTAGAATATCCCCGAACAATTCGAACGAAAAAAATATGTTCAACTTTTCGGTGACTCTTGCATTGGAGATAGCCCGGGTTTGTTTTTGTCTGCTTAAGGGTAGTATAAAATGCAACACTTTTACACCGCAACAACTCTGAAGTGGTTGGGCGTGAGGTCCGAACACAGGTTCAAGCAACCTCCTTGGAGATCTTCACAAAGTTGCCACTTGGAAACACTCAGATTCCCATCCCAGCTTTCACATGGGTTAAAATTGAAGACCCCGGCTATGACAAGATAAAATGTTTCCGAAGATATTCCATCAACTTGAAGAAAAGACAAATTGTTTTTTGGGACGAAGCTTGAGAGCGCTTGACAGAATGTGCTGGAACGCCGATTCTTGAGATGAGCCTTTCTGATATTCCTGTAAGAGCTTGGGGTCGCCAGCAGGTCAAATAAGTCTCTTTTGGGTGTTTGCTGCCGCTGGATTCCAAACACTGACATGCCAGGAAGTACCACAAAAATTGCCATCAAATTTTGGGTACACATTTTCAGACAAACCCAGGAAGTCAGCGGATGCTTGGATGGACGACTTGTTTGGTTTGGTGGTGGCGGACTCCAAGATTCTCTTCACTCACGTGGTCTGCTTGCTGCGACATTTCTGGCGTACCTTGGACCAACTTAACCTGACTGGGATCGTTTGGGCACCATTGAACCACCAGCTTAGCGGAGGTTTGGCCCTTGCTGGATAGGTCTAGGTCTGTTATGCGGCCAACAAACACCTTCGACTTTGGTCATGAAGAGACTTCGAACCATGATCCCAGTGAGGCAAGACTGAAGAGGCAGCGCGATCCAGCGAACATCGGAAAGAGAAGCAGGAGTTTATGCGACTTCAGAACGACATCTTGATGTACTTGGCGGATGTTTTCACCTGCGTTCCTTGGAGTTGATTCGGAGTTGATGGGGCCCAAGAGTTGATGGGACAGAGTTGACTCTTGGCCATTATGCCATTGCTGTTTGGTTTCCAAGTCATCTTGGACGAATTTTCCGAACATCTGGTCCTGAGGAAGTCCCGCAGTTGAGCACTGTGCTGCAGGCGATGCAGGGGAACTTTATGTGGTACCTATCTTCAGTTTTTCTACTAGAAATTGGTTGTATTAACATCCCGATTGAAGGTTTAGTTTGATAATTCTTGGGTTTTGTTTAACACCAACGTAACGAATTCCAAGTTTCTTTTCCAGATTGTGACACTGCATTCACTCAGTCCTGCCACTTTTTCTTTTGTGAAGGGTCGATCATTGTACCCACCAAAGTCATCAAAAGCTAAACCTTCAGATAACTGTGTAATATTCAGACTGGACAGACCATCCCGCAGCTCCATTGAAGGGCATGGACGGAGTATTCGGACACATGCATACATCCATGCATACATGCATACATGCATACATGCAGGCATGCATACAGGCATACATGCATACATGCATACATGAATACATGCATACATGAATACATGCATACATGAATACATGCATGCATCTATACATGCATACATGCATACATACATGCATACATGCATACACCCACACATGCATACACGCATACATGAATACATGCAGACATGCAGACATGCATACAGGCATACAGGCATGCATACACCCGCACACGCATACACCCATACACGCATGCATGCATGCATGCATGCATGCATCCATGCATCCATGCATCCATGCATCCATGCATCCATGCATCCATGCATCCATGCATGCATGCATGCATGCATGCATGCATGCATCAATACATCCATACATCTGTACGTCCATACATCCATGCATCCATACATGCATACATCCATACATGCATACATCTGTACGTCCATACATCCATGCATCCATACATGCATACATCCATACATGCATACATGAATCCATGCATACATGCATCCATGCATGTATTCATCCATACGTCCATACATCCCTACATCCATACGTAGATAGACACACATAGATACATTCATAGATGCATAAATAGATTCATACAAAGATAAACACACATAGATACTCACACATGGATACATAGATAGATGCGTAGATAGGTAGATAGATGGATAGATGGATAGGTGGATAGATGGATAGATAGATAGATAAATGGATAGATAGATAGATCGATAGATAGAAAGATACATACATGCATACATACATGCATACATACATGAATACATGCATGCGTCTTGGATACATACGTACATACGTACTTACATACATTCATACATACACACAGACACACACGCACACAGACAGACAGACAGACGGACGGACGTACGTACATTCATACATACACACAGACATACTTACCTACTTACCTACTTACCCACTCACCGACTTACGTACTTGCCTACTGCCCAGTTCCCTGGTTACCTAGTTACCTAGTTATCTACTTGCCTACTCTGCTTACCTACCTACGACCTACATACCTACATACCTACATACTTACATACCTACATACCTACATACCTACATACCTACATACCTAGATAGATAGATAGATAGATAGATAGATAGATAGATAGATAAATAGATAGTTAGTTAGATAGATAGATAGATAGATGGAAAGATAGATGGATAGATAGATAGATAGATAGATAGATGGATAGATAGATAGATACCAACATTCCGCGTACAAACAGACATACCAACGTAAGCTAGCTAGCTGGCTAGCCAGCTGACAGACAGACAGACAGATAGATAGATAGATGCATGCAGACAGACAGGAAGACATACAGTCATACTTGGTTAAATACATACATACATACAGACAGCCAGGCAGGCAGGCAAGCAGGGAGGCAGACAGAGAAACAAACAGACAGACGCATACATACCTACCTACCTACCTACCTCCCTACCCACATACGAAGATGCATACTTACATACCTACATACCTACATGCCTACGTGGGGTCGGATGTACAGACGTACAGATGCATAGATGCACTGACAGACAGGCGCACAGACTGACAGACGTACAAACAGACAGTGCATGACCTTACCTTAACTTTCCTCACATTGCGTTGTGTTGCGTTGCGTTGCACGCATTGCCTGTATCCATACACGTACATATTTATACACACACATTGACATGTACTTCTTGCATTTTCTTGTTTAATTCCCCAAAATTGTTTATGATTTTTTCCCGAATCAGGAAGGATGGAAGAATCACAGGGTAGGAACCCACCCCCACAATATTGGACTATAGTAGTCCTCACTAAACCGTCAAACCGCCAAAATCCAGGAGCGGCTCCTTCGCTTCGCAGTGCTTCCCGTTTTGTTGGGCTCTGCCCTGCAGCTCCAGTGTTCCCAACATGCCATGCTATCGCAGGAGATGGGATAGTCACATGGTGAGATGTTTTTGTGACATGATTCATGAGGCCAATGATGCCACTTGATGGATTGACAACTAGGTTTTCACTTTGTTTCGGCTGATTTTTGGGTTTCTTGTTGCTTTTACAGAGCAATTTTATTAAAAATCCTGGAGCATTCCTTAATTGTGAGTAGCGTGCTACTAAAAGCTTGCGCTCGAGCTGTACAGGAGACTTCTTGGGCAATCTTCTATGACTTCTTGCAAACTCTCAGGATGTGGGGGTAGTTGGTTGCGAAGGCTTGAATCCTTTCGTAACGCTTTAGGAAGTGTTTGATTAGATTTGCAGAAGGTTTTAGATGGCTCGGTTTAGCCAGACTTAGAATGTTTGGTCGAACTCGTCCTGGCACTCCTCTGTCATTGGTGTGTAGGTCAAAATTTCAGACACCCAAACTCATAAATCTTGCCAAAAAAATTGCCTGGGATCATCTTGAATTGTATTAGTCACTTTTATACGTGATTATATGGATTTATATCCATATCTTGGGTCCCCTGCCGGCTATTGCGGCCATGGCCAGGAGTTGTCGTCAGATGCTTGTCATTCTGGCGACCCTGCTGTTGAGACCCTACGTCACGGAGGAAGTGCTTCAGTTTTTTGGTGGATCAAATTCCGTCAAGTGCTGATTAAACGCTGCAGAATGATGTGAATTGAATATCAAGGAGACCTCAGAGCAGATCTGGAAATCTGAGGACAGCTAGGAACATTGAAGAACATCCTTAAGGACATCCCAAGAACATCCTAAGAGCATCTTAGAAACATCTACGAACTAGATCCTCCAAGCAACATGTGTTCACCCTTCAAGTACCACCAACCGCATATGTAGATAGTTTCGAGGTTGGTGACGTCTCCAGCGCCCCGCGCGCCATTGGGATACTTTGAAGTGCAGAAGTCCTGGGGTGGCCGTGCACAGGGCACCACGTCTGAGCCCTGGCTTCAGACGTAGACTAGGGGATACCCGAACTCCATATGGGCGTGTCGGAGAATGGGGTATACCCCCAATTTATGGCAGGTTTTGGTATAGTATAATAGGAAAAATGATGATGAACCACCGGATTTTGGGGTATCCTATTTCCAGAGAAAGCCATATAAGTGGCTTATATTGTACCTTGTGCAACTATGATTGTTAAGCAGTTTGTAGGGTGGATGGTTCTCCGATGTGGTAGTTATGGTATCATATAGGTTTTGACCCATCCACATGTCCAACTCTGTTGGAGCAAGGGCAAGGATACCTTGCTGTTGGACTGCTGTATCTGCAAGTTCTCAAAGTCTTTGGTCCCATCCCCCCAATATCACCCCCCAACTGGTCCCAAATAGGCGATTTCATTCCCTACTAAGCCATGGTTTCTGGGGTGTGTGTAGTAGTAGGGAAAAGGTATGATATTGAGATAGTCCTTATTGGTCCTAGCAGAAAACTTGTGGAGTTTTGCAGGCCAAGTTTGGTAAGAAGCTCAGGATGGCTATGACGTTCATCGACCAGATAGTGTCCTGTACGAGTCCATGCCAATCAAATTTGTCTCCTGGCAAAACAGGCTTCAAGTTGCTTGGAGCTTGGTAAAAAGGGCACAACTGGGACAACTTATGATTTGACATTGGACTTGACAACTTGCATTTGCACCCTATATGCCAAGGCCTCTGAGCCGCGTCGTACGAATCGTCTCTGTGAAGCCTTTCTGGAGAGAACCAGTGCCTGGGACCGCAGCGAGCGAAGGGCGGGGTTTCAGTTGGATGAAAGTTTGATTTTTGTCCCCATTGTATCCCTTTTAGATCGAGTCTTGTATCTCCAGTATAGTTGGTTTACCATATGTGCTATGGTCAAAAGTTGGATTTTCTCAAGCCGTATTGGGGGATGGTCATCAATCCATTGGAGGTTGTTATACCAATTTTTTCAGGAATTTCCGATGGTGTGATGACCATACCTGATTGATCCGTGAGACCACGGCGAGGCGAGCTCTACGAGAAGGGAAGGGTCAAGGCGGCCACCAACACCCTGAGGTGTTTGACTTTGCTGCTCGAGGTGGGGGTCATTCTTCAGAGACAAACCATCCTATGTTGTGTCCGAACTAGTTTGTGGCGAAAGGTTTTCTTTTGCATCCAAGAAATGGGAAGATAATCAGATAAATTCTGTACTGTATACATACTGTACATATACATGTATGTATATGTACATATCATATACAGTTACATAATGTTACATATATGATATTATTCAAACGGGGCAACATCACCACCCCTTGAAGCAGTCCCAAGACTCGCCCGTGGATCAGCCGACTGACCCCCCCGCATTCTTTGTTCCTGTTACCAGGTAAACGTTGGTTAGGTAGTTCAGCACTTCAATCTTTTGATATCAAGTTCATGAATGAGGATGCATCCTAGCCAGCTCAAGATGTTTCTTTCTTTTGTTGCAGGGTACCTTTAAGATTTCGCATGATTGGACACTTGTTCCAACAGAATTTCACCAACCAATCTCTTGAGGGACCGGTGAGACTCGAGGCGTTGTCTGGCTCCGAATCCCTGGAGAGCTCCGTGGCGGAACAACTGGGCCTGTGCTTGGCCAGATGCCTGGCTCGGCAGCTCGGCAGAGGGGGGATGGAGGGGGGAATGACCGAGGGGTAGGGGGGAACTACAAAAGTGGCAAGTGCTGCACCTGGGGGAAATCCTGAAAAATGTTGTAAGGCTGCAGCTGAGCAGTTTCAGAATCGCAGCTGATCATGATCGAGGGGTTACCTGCCATTATTCGGGACTATAATCCATGGATAGGAATCCCGTTGACAAACCATTAGACGGAATTTTCCACTTGATTTTTCATTCTACTCAACCGGGGGTTGAAAAACAACCATTTAATATAATGGGATGGAGTCAACAACATGATAATATAGGTATGTCTCCCTTTGGCAATGGTTAAATACGAAACAGGACAAAGATGTCGGTCGGTTTGTACCCCAATTCTGAGCCATACCCATATGATGATGGGTGAGATTGCTGATGGATTTGATGGATTTACCGAACAAAAACGGGTCTTATATTTTATATCTTACAGACATAGGTGGCTTGACAGTACAGGATATGAATGGATACCTGGAAAAAGAAAACATGTAAAGTGGGCTCCAAGAATGATTAGATCCAGTATATTCCATGACTGCATTATGGACCTGGCGTTGTGCTTCAGCTGGCAAGAACAGCAACATGGGTTTGTCTGAAAATCTAAAACTGACAAATTCTGCTATATCAGCTATTTTCAGACACAGCCACATATGATTATATCCCCATGTACAACTGTTTTCCCAAATTACATCCCCGTTTTCCATTACCTGGGGTATATTCTGTATATGGTTGGGTGATGGGTTGGTTATCTTAAACATTTAGGATGCCCTGGATGCACATCACGCAGCACCATTGCTAGGCATGGTGAAGCCAACTGGTGTCTCTGCCTGGCTGCCGTAAAGGCGCTGCGACAGCTACTGGAGGCGCTGAACTTTTGTGGCTTCACCATGGTTAACCAATGTACTATCTGGCAAACACAGTTGATAAGTAGAGAGATACATGTTTAGATATTATATAGATAGTTCAATACACAGATAAATGAATAAATCAATAGATAAATAGATAGATAAATGATAAAATGAATATATACATATTCTCTCTCTACTGTGTCTCTACTGTCTGTGTATATACATATAATATATGATCATATGTGTATATATATATATATACATGCATATATGAACATTAACACTGACTGACGTTTGCCTGCTCAAGCTGATGCCTGCTTGGATTTCTGATCTTTTGCGACTTGTTGCTGCTGGGGGGAATACACAGTGGTTTGGCCTCATCTGCCCTGCTCACTGTACGGTTTCTGTGCCGTACTTGTTGGCAGTTCTGGCTGCCGGGTTTGGCTTTGGAGTTGTGGCCACCCTTCTTGGATTGGTTCTTCTCTTTCAACCTCACCCTGCCACTTTGTCTTCTTCTCCTGCATCATCTGCCATCAGAATCCCAGCAAACTCTCGCCTGTCGGCTTACTTGCATGAGCGGGTTGGCTATCCTCATCGCGGCGATTAGGTCAGCCGTGTCTGCTCTCAGGTTCACGGCCACGGCGCTGGAGGAGGCAGTGGACCGTGCTGAGAGCCTTTCAGGTCCTGCACCTTCTGAGGTCTCTGACTGGGACTACATCCCATCTGACCAGGCAGCTGGCTCTACTCCAGCTGCATCCTGTGGCTACAACGACGTGGCCAAGTTCATTACCGCTGTGCCACAAGGGGCCTTGGAATTGTGCTCCAGGCTGGGGGGATCGGAGGAGGAGCGGAGATCCCGAGCGCAACGAGCTTGGGAAGCGGGCAAGTGGGCCCGAGCCACCATTGAGGGCAAAGTTCCAACGCCCCGTCCATCCACCAAGCTTCCTCAGAAACCCACGGTCTACGTCATCCTCAGGGCTCCAACTGTGCGTGGTCCTGTGCGTGTTGCCACTGCTGCTGAGTATTTCAAACTCATTCCCAACTTCAGTGGGGACTCAGTCAGCCATTCTTTCCCTTCTCAGGCTGAGGCCAGGATCTATTGCATTGCAGCAGGATACCCTTATCCAGCCGAGTTCACTGAGCATTGATGGACGGAGAAGATCCAGCTCGCGTGCACAGTTTGGAGGAGGTCAAGACTTTGGAGCAGGGCACTGGGTTCCTTTACATTTTGAGTCTTCCAGCCTTTCAAGTGGAGGATGTAGAGGTGCCTGCCGTGGAGACACTTGTCTTCCCTTTGATGACTCGACAGTCAGGGATTTTGTTGGCTCTTCCCCCGGCTGCGTTGCATCAGAGCTTCAAGGAGGACAGAGGGACCATCAGGCCAGACGAGCTGATAGGTCCATGCCAGGAGGTCTTAGTGCCGGCCGTGATGGAGATGGAGGATGGGACAGAGAGGAGCTTAGATTTCGAGCTTCCTATTCTTTTGGCAGATTTCAGTGCGGAGGTGATTCCGATGCTCCGGCAGCTCGATCCTGTGACAGAGGGCCCAGGGATCCTATGTTTCTCGGAAGAAGACATGGATGTGTTGCCTTCGTCCCCAGATTTGATGAGTCTAGCTATGACCTGGGTTGGTCAATCCCAGGAGGACAGAACTCATTTTTATTCTGCAACGGAGGAGGAGAGGCATATGACTCCTCGTCCTGCCAAGGCCAAAGCCAAGGCAAAGGCTGGCCCGAAGAAGGTCACCACAGCTGCACTGTCAGAGCAATTGGCTTCACTTGCCCAGACTCTCCCTGCTATATCTTCCCAGCTCCAACAGCTCCAGGCCAAGCAGAGCCACTTCGAAGCACTCTTGGCAAATCCTCCAGCCACTCCCAAGCTGCCTCCTTATCGCCAGCCTTTCGACATGCCTGCCCGAAGCCCAGCCATTGCCAGCCCAGCTCAGTATCTTCGCCAGTTGGGGAATCCCCCTCGGGTGAGAGTGCCCAATCCTGGTTCCGTCCAGGCTCCCCTTCCAGAAGACGAGCCAACTCACCCTCAAGAAGAAGAATTGATCCCAGAGGATGGTCAGATGGACATTGCTATGTCCCTCTTCCAACAGCAGAAAGCTCTGACCACTCTGGTGGCCCATCTGGCATCTCAAGACGGCCTTCACGACCTGACAGCAGGGAGCTCAGCCTCTTCAGCTATCTCTTTGAAGGGGTCGGCCAAAAAAAAAGCGGCTGATGGCCGATTTAGCTTCCCGGAAAGGTGGCTTCCTCCTCAAGGTCGCTCAGAATGCTTTCAGGCGTCTCAAGCCTACAGAGTCCTTGCCCAGCAGTTTGCAGGAGTTTGGAGGCAAGGCAGTTTTTACGAAGTACTTGGAAAGGCAAGGAGGTTATGGAGGGCAGCAGAGGGATTTAGGGCTCACCATGTGGCTTCTGAGCCACATAGCCGATCAGATGGTTTCAGGAGACATGGAAGGGGCCAAAGAGATGATGGCCCTGACTTTGGTGGCGTTGGAGCAAGTGGCGATGGATGGAGGAAAGTGGGAGATAGGATGGCTCCTCTCTCTTCAGGAAGACCCCCCTCCGGGGGTCTTTGGCCACCGTCCGGCCACCACCAATCCTCGGCTCCGAGCATTCTCCCCGTTGTGTCCTCCGGACTGGGCGACGACGGCTCTGTCATTTGTCAAGGAGGTGGACATTATCAACTCTCGACGCCAGGAGTCTCTTCCAGGAAAGAAGCCATGGGGAGGGAAGCAAGACGACAAGGACAAGGAGGATCCATCAAAGAAGCCCAAAGGCCCAAAGTATCCCAAAAAGCCCAAGCAGTCAGGGGCAACAGAGGAGTCTTGAGGTCTGGCATTCCTCTCTCCAGCATTGCACCCGACAGACAGGGTAGTCCCTCTTCTTCGGCATGTCCGCCCGCCAGTCAGGGCTTCCTCTCTCCTTCGGCACGTCCGCCCGCCAGTCAGGGCTTACTTCTTCCCTCGGCAAGTCTGCCCGACAGACAGGGCTTCTCCCACCTACAGGCATCTCAGGCCTTCCCTCATGATGACAAGGCCTTTAATTCAGGAAGTGAGCACAAAGATAGCCTTCCTGGTCAAGCAGCAAAGACCAGTGATCACAGCGAGGTCTGGGATTCACTGCAATCCTTTTCTTTTGCACGATGGACCTCCTCTCTATGTCGGAGGGTCCTTTCCACAAGAACTCCCTTTTCCGAGTTCTTGAAATCCACCTTCTTCGTTTCCAGGTCTTCCTTAGTGATGCCTGAGCAGGTTTTGTTTCCTCTCCCAGTGCCAAAGGTCGGGGTTTTTGAAGGTCACAAGAGAGAAGGGTCCAGGCGAAGGAAGAGAAGGCATGGTGATCAGGCCTTCCACATTGCAGTCATGGCACTGAACTTTTGGCATGCAGACTGCAAGTTTATTCCTGTTGCGGAGCTTTCTAGGATCCCTTCCATGGCACAGCAAAGAGTTTTGTCAAGTTTGAGGCAGAGGTTCAGAGCCTTCGGTAACTTGCAGGAGGAGTTTTTGGTTCCTGCCAGCGGCCGTCGTTCCATGAATTTGATTGCACAGCTGACGGATCTGTCTGAGTTTCTTACTTGGCAATGCCCTGGAGGCGACTCATATGGTTTCGGGTTTCAAGGAGCAGATGGAGGATTGAGAGAGGTGCGAATTGCACCTGATGTGTCCAGAGCGGAAGAGTTGGTGCCATACAGAGCCCTGTGTCCCCAGCGACTCAAACTCACAGGGACAGCAAATTGGGATCCATCTCCCTTTCTTTGCGATGCGCTTTGGATGGCATTTCAAGAGCCATTGTCCCTCAGATGGAAGGAGCGGCCCTCAGAAGATGTTCCAGACCTCAGCAAGGAGAAGTATGCAGATGTGCTAGGACTTGCAAAGGTGTGGGATTCAAGAGGGCTCTTGTTTTTATTTGAGGAGGATGAGCGTGAGGTTGAGAGCGACTTGTGTATGAGGTTTTTCAACTGTTTCAAGAATGCGCAAGTTGACAGGATGATAGGAGATCGCAGAGCCAGAAACTCCGTTGAAGGCATCATTCCAGGTGCCTCTCGAGCCCTGCCGGCAGCTCCTTCACTGGCAGTTTTGGAAGTTCGGCCAGAAGAGGAGAGGCTCAGCATTTGCATCTCAGATCGCAAAGACTTCTATCATCAGTTCAAGGTGAGCGAGCAGAGAGCCCGCTCCAACTTGTGCTTTCCTCCTTTGGCAGTAGAAGATCTCTTGGAGACACAAGCGTTTGATGATTTTTGTTTACGCGAAAGAGGTCAAAGGTATTCACGTGGTTTACATGGAGATGGTTTGGCTGGCATAGGCAGAGACAAGCAAGGCAAGAAGAAGCCCCTTCCTGAGAAGCTATGGATAGGTTTTGGAGCTGTTCCACAAGGAGACCATCTAGGTGTGGAGTTTGCGGTTGATAGCCATCGTGGGCTTCTCAAGAGATCCGGGACTTTAGAAGATCAATTTGAGCTGCGGGCAGATCGCATCTACAGAGGGGACGGCCGAATTTGTGGCCTGGTCATCGATGACTTCTACTCCATCTCAAAGGTCAAAGACCCTCTGTATCCCAAGGGCTCAGCAGAAAGTTGCAAGTCTGATGAATCCTCCAAGGTAGGCAAGCCTTGGGCCGTGAGACAGTTTGACCAAGCTGCGGAGGTTTACAAGGCACATGGCCTATTAGGCTCTGCTGAGAAGGATGTGGTAGATGAGTGCAAGAGCAAAGTCACAGGTGCAGAACTTGACTCCTCTGAGGAGACCCGCAAGCTTGGAGTATGCACCCTTGCTGCCCCGGTTCAAAAGAGGCTTGCCCTTTCCTTGGTTTCTTTGGAGTTGGCCAGATTGAGGAGTACCACAGATTCCCTTCACCTTTGCTTGCTTGGAGGATGGGTCAATGCGATGCTGTATCGTCGGCCAGCCATGTCCATTTTTTCAGAAGTCTTCAGGTTGGTTGATGCTTCAGAAGTTTCTCAAGATAGCCCGCGGGTCATTGGGTGCCCTCGGAAAGTAGCTCAAGAGCTTGTGCTGGCTGCTGTCCTTTGCCCCTTCTTTGCGACTGATTTGGGGGCGCAGATGCTCCCAGAAGTCTATGCGACAGACTCTTCAGATCGGAAGGGAGCCTATGTTTCTGCAGTTGTAGGAGAACAGGTTTCACGTGCCCTTTGGAGATCCAGTCGCAAGAAGGGGGGCTTTGTGAGAATGCTATCAAGAGAAGAGGCAATGCTTAAGAAGATGGACTTCATGTACCAGCCTGAAGATCCTGAGGAGAACAGATGCGTCATCCAAAGACCTCTAGCTTTGCGTTTTCATTTCATCGAAATTTGCGGAGGAGCTGGAAAGATTTCTGCGGCACTTCATCACAGAGGATGGGTTGTAGGTCCTGTTCTTGACCTTGAGAGATCCCCTCATTTCGATTTGGGGAATTTGCGGTTGCTGCAGTGGGTATATCATCTGCTTGAAGAAGGCTTGCTGGATTCCTCTATGCTTGAACCTCCTTGCACAACCTTCAGTCCAGCTCAGCATCCGGCTCTCCGCAGCTATCAGCTTCCGAGAGGGTTCAATCCTCAAGAGCCTAGAACCCTTCAAGGGACCACGTTGGCATTGCGCTCTCTGGCAATTGTCAAGAAGAGTTCAGAGGTTGAGGCCCCTTGTCTTTTGGAGCAGCCTAGGAAGACAAAGATGCGGAAGCTTGATGAGTGGCAGTTTTTGGTCGAGAGCGGCCTTGCTGAGGAGGAGTGGACGGCATCATGCATGTTTGGCAGCGTGCATCTGAAGGAGTTTATTTTCCTTTATGCTCATCTCAATGCGAAGGAGCTGCATAGGAAGTGCTCAAGGGATCACGTCCACATCCCTATACAGGGTCAGTTCACAAAGCCATCGGCCACCTACGTTGATGAGCTTGCTGAAGCAATTGCCGGAACTTTTCACAGAGCTCTTATCAAGAAGCTGAGGAGAGAGGAGATGCAAGACTTCTCCGTGCGAGGCTTGGAGAGTCCTTTTTGCAATGATGTCCTGCTCAGCTCTGACTGGCAGGTGAGGAAGGTTTGGAGGTGGAAGAGGCCAAGGCATATCAACATTCAGGAGACAACTGTGGTCTGCCGCCTCCTTAAAGATCTTGCTCTGATCAAAGCCAGCTCAAGACCTGTCATTGCTTTGGACTCCAATGTTGGTCTCTCTTCACTTGTCAAGGGCAGATCTCCTTCTCTCGGGCTTCAGCCCATTCTTCGAAAGGTAGGAGCCACCACAATTGCCGGCAATCTCCTCCCAGGATATCAGTTTGCTCCGACACGTCTCAATCCTGCTGATCACCCAACCAGAGACAACCCAATTCCTCCTCCTTTGGTTTCCTGCGGGGGGGCTACTTTGGATTTTCAAGACCTCTTGGATTTTGCAGAGGTAGAAGCGCTGTCACGTCCGGCAGCCAATTGGGTTCGTCTCTTTATGTTGCTGCACAAAGGGTCTTTGTTTTGGAAGAATGGTTTAGAGAGCTGGAGGTATGGTCACCACAAGTATCGCCATTTCCCTTTTTGGCATTGTCTCCAACAGCTCTCTAAACAGCAGCAAACGAAGGAGTTCGACAGCACTTTAGGCTTTCCGGGCGAAGGGCCTGACTGGTCTGGCCTGACATTCCTCATTGTCAGTGGAATTTCCTCTCTCTCTTCCTTGGCATGGTCGTTGGATTTTGGATTTTCATTTCATGGATTTTCTCCCTGCATGAGGTCTGGATTTGGATTTATACCTCTTGCTCATATCCTGGCCAGCCACTGTGTTTTGGGCATAAGCATTCCCCCAAGCCTAAACCCCCCAAAAGGATCCTTTTCTGCTGCTGCTTGCTTTCGGTAGTTAGCTACGTGTCTGCAGTTAGCCATGGCAACGAACTGAGACCACGCGACAGTGGTGATCGTGCAAGAGCTGCATCGCGAGGCTGTCTCGAGCTACCAGAAGGGAGGCCGGTTTTGGGCCGCACTCAAGCGCAAAGGGACAAGCTGCTGGAATCTTTTGATTTGTGGTTGCGGACAGATGGTTTTTCTCTGGATGAAGTTCTGCTTGTTGGAACGCCGGATATCGATTTGTTGAATCTGGAACTGGAGAAGTATGGTAGGTCACTCTACAAGGCTGGACGTCCATACAACCACTATGCGGAGACCATAAATGCTGTGTCATCAAAGCGACCAAGAGTGCGGAGAAGCCTACAAGCAGCGTGGGATCTGGCTTATGCATGGATGCGTGCTGAGCCTCCAAACCACCATGTAGCTTTACCGTGGCAAGGTGTTTTGGCTTTGCTTTCTACTGCAATGTCTTGGGGATGGATGCGAGTTGCTGGCATCATAGCTCTCTCGTGGGGAGGCTTGACTCGGATAGGAGAAGCGCTGACTGCATCGAGGCTGCAGTTAATTCTGCCGAGAGATGTCGAGCATACCGCAGATTATGCTTTGCTCCAAATCAATGAACCAAAGACCCGTTTTCGTGCGGCGCGTCACCAAGTCGCCAAACTGGACCAACCACAGCTTGTCAAGCTGGTTGATGCTGCTTTTGGACATCTCCTTCCGCAGCAACAGTTGTGGTGCTATTCAGGGCAGACTATGAGAACCAGGTTCCAGAAGCTTCTCGAAGCGAACAAGCTGGATGCTCTGCCAAAGCATCTGGTCCGAGGCATTGATCTCGGGAGTTTGAGAGCAGGAGGAGCCTCTTGGCTCTTGATGGTTAGCGAAGACTCTGAATTAGTGAGGAGGCGTGGAAGATGGATCAACAACAAGGTTATGGAGACCTACATCCAAGAAGCTTCCAGTCTCCAGTTTTTGCCCAGCTTGCCAACTCCGACAAAGCTTTTGATCATTGCCGGAGCTGTCAACTTTCCCTGGATTCTTAGCCGTATTTGTGACCTCCGTGCGGCGCAGATTCCTGAAAGTGTTTGGCCATTACTCATTCAAAGTGAAGCAGTTGAGCAAGAACGAAATGGGTGGAAGTTTGAAGATGAGAAAGAAGCGGGTGGTCAAGGTCACACTTTTGGCCTGAGAGGCCGTGTGAGATACCATGAGACCTAGAAGGTGGAAAATGGGCTTTGAGTCTTGAAGTGTTGAACATTAACACTGACTGACGTTTGCCTGCTCAAGCTGCCCATCCCCGTAGTTACTTCCCACCCTTGGCTCACTTTGAATGGGTGGTCAAGGTCACACTTTTGGCCTGAGAGGCCGTGTGTGGTCAAGGTCACACTTTTGGCCTGAGAGGCCGTGTGAGATACCATGAGACCTAGAAGGTGGAAAATGGGCTTTGAGTCTTGAAGTGTTATATATATATATACATACATGAATATCTATATGTATATACATATGTATCTCTTGCAAGCTTCCATATTTGTGTAAAGAACTTAGTCTTGCCGCTTCTCAAGGTGTCTGGATCCACTGCAGCACTGGCAGTCTTGAGGTGCCTGGCGGCAATTCTTAAACTGCTACATGATAACACGAGACAATCTAAAGACTCTTTCGGAGACATGTTGAGCCGATATATCGGTATGTATATATATATATATATATGTATGTATTTGTTTCAAGCGCGTAGGCTTTTCTTTTCCCAATTCCTTGTTTTAAAAGGATGACAGGAACGATTGCGTTCTTAGATCGAAAGGATAGGATAGTCTGCACCTTGTCCGCAGCGTTGGTTCAGCTTTGGCTCTTCAAAGCTTGGATCACTCAGTGGGGCGCCCAGTGGGGCGCCGCGCACCACCAAAACGAAGCTTCATGGATCCTCCATCTCCGGTGGGCAGTTGGCCGGCGATACCTCCAAGCCCTTTGGGTCCGATGAGTTCAGCGAGGGAACCGAGTCTGGAATTCTGCTCTGAACCTGAGCTGATGGAACAACCCTATGAGATGCTTATGGAGGCAGAGACCAGGGAGATAAACCGGGAGTACGATGGGTTTGTCCAAGAAAACGGAACCCCAAACCCACACATTTATGATTATGAGCATCTTGCAATTAGAAACTTTTTTTTTGGGGGTGTATCCATTTCTGGGCAAATCCAGCTAGGCCCCTTGTTGGTTGATGGCTTTGCTTTTGGGCGATATTGCCGAGCTTGGTGGGAGTTTCTATGACCACCTGAGGCTCAAAACGGTTTTTCGCATCTTGAAGAAAACCCAGTTGGTCGATGCTTTTGGGGGGCCTACCGCATATGTATGTATGTAATTGTATGTATATGTTATATATACTGGGGATTATCATAATGACATTGTGGCAATACCTATCAACCAACTTTTTTTTTGGGGGGATTTCCCATTGGGGTCTTGACACTCTACCATCCTGTGCGGATATCTCCTGCTTTGCTTCGGAGTCCGTAGGCCAGGGATCTCTAAGATGGCCCATGCCAGCCAGGAGAGAGTACAATTATATGATGCAACTGCATTGTACACATTACATAGTTACTAAGTGGCTAATGACCTACGACTGAGGTATATCCCATATATTGCGGGGCTATGTTATGGTTACCACAAACGGTAAAGGGGATGCGATTCATCGGTAGGCAATGCGGCGACACCATGATTCCCTTGCAGAGCAATTGCAGCAGCTGGATGCTCGGGTGCAGCAACTTGGTTCGGCATAGCTTTCATATTTCGTCCCTCAAGGCCTCGATCAAAATGAGCAATGGTTGCGATGGTTGCTGGTTACGCCTCACATTTCTGGCTCCATTTCTGACTCAACTCCGGACATTAGCTGTTCTTCTGATTTGTTGCCTATTGCATGGGTTCTGCAAGATTGTACCATGTGCAAGACTGCACCGAGATGGCAATGAAGCCACTTGTCGATGGAGCTGATGGAATTTCTAGGAGAAATGGCATTGCCCAGTCTGGTTAACCCCCTAACATGGGATGATCCATGTTGTGAGTCCATGTGCGCCCCATGATGGAGTTATACTTAACTTATACCCAAAGATCTTGGATCTGCATTCTAGGAATCCGTATCCTTTTGTTTTTTTGGCCGCAGAGCCAAAACAGCTTCAGGCAGATCGCTGAGAGCCTTTGCCAGGGCCGACGCGGTGCTCTCTCACGGCGAGGGTCCACCCATTCCAACAACTCCGCGGCTGTGGAGCATCCAGCCACTCAAAAGAGACTTCAGGCGCACCGCGAGGATGGGAAGACCGGGAAGGACCCCCGTTTTGCCGAGGATTTGAAGGGCACCAAGTTCTTGATGATTTGCTTTAGTACATTTGCATGAACTTGGAAACAACTGCAATATTCTAGACAAGCAGACCGGGCTTTGTGAATTCTTAGAAGCAACTTTGCTGCTGGGGCCCAGCGTAAGATGGACAAGAAAGCCCTGTGAAGATCTGAAAAAGTGCATCCTGCCAGGTCAAACCTTCACCCAACATGGAGAGTCTAAACATCTCAGAGGCATCTTTATTCACATAAGGCACTTGTAAATATCGTGGCTTGTTATCCTCCCATTGCACCATGGATTTGGGTCAAAATCCTTGGGGTCTCCGGATGCGGTCAGTTTGGAGGCGGATAGCCTGGCCATGGAGGTCTTGCAGATGGACATCTCTCATTTGGGTGTTGGACATCTCCCAACTCGCTCGATGAGTCTAAAGAAGCTCCCAGGGATCATTCGACGTCAACAGAGGGCCCACTCCACAAACTCTACACCAAAAAAGGCTGAGGGGCTGAGGAATTTGAGGGAACTGGATGATTGTGAATGGAAACACCAAAGTCCACCACAGTCAATTTCGACGGAAACCAATGGTTGAGACTCAGACCGTCTAGACCCTCACTCTGATTTTTGGGACTTGGGATCCTGCGTCAGGAGAAGGAGGTGGACTTTTCGATTCTGCCATCAAGTCCGGCTCTACCAGGTTTTTTGGAGCAGGGCCCCGTGCCGTTCCCTGCCATTGCAAAAGATTTTTTTTTCCCAACTTTTCAGGGTCCGGGGCCGATGTGTGGCGCTCGTTGTCCTTCGCGTGCTACTCTTGACGTTGTTTGACCTTCAACTGAAGGTGCGAAGAGATCCAAATCTCAAAAGGAGAAATTCAGGAATTTTGGCGGGTCAACAAATGGTTACCGGTTAAACTGTTACAAGCAAGGCCCAGGAGACAACAGATGTTGATTTGATGGTTGCACGCACCGCAGGCCTCATGTTTTAAATGCATTTTCACTTCACTGCCATTGCGCTTGGTTTGTTGATTCATTTCAGTCTACTGTATGCTAAAAAAACGTCACGTCCCGTTGGATACTCTATCTGCTCCAGGATGGCTACTTGACTACTTCATAGCTATAGTCTAGTCACCTCTCATATCCAGGAATCCACTCATATAGCAGGTAGTTCCCGGTCGTGCCGGGCGGAAGTTTCCATCATATTCACCTGGCTACAGGAAACGAAGCCCCTACAGGAAGGGTTGCTGGTTGACATCAGTGTTTGATCGATGGATGACTGAAGGAATGACTGACTAAATGAGTAAACAGCTGAATTGGCCACTGAGAGAAAGCGCAAATGAATGACTAACGACTCAAGGACAGACTGAGTGAGCCTGCTCTTCTCTGGGCAACTTGTCCCATCTATCTCTTGTCCGATTCTCTTATTCAAGTCTTTCTTGAAGCAGCTCTTCCAATGCATTTTGTAAACGCTGGTGGCAATCTTGCATAGCAGGAGAGTCGCGCCAAATCGGCAACCGTGCCTGCCAAATGCACAGCGCGGACTTTTCCGGGCCACTTTGAGACCCTCAGTTTTTCTACAGCTTGGTGCAGTCTTTCCCCACCTCATATTCAAAAGTGGTCCGACCATGTGGGATTTGTATGACTTGTACATTTCTCATCCATTTATTCCCTAACTTGTTTACCTTGCAAGCATCTGGAAGTCGATGAACATGACGAACTCTAAGAGACATGCATTGGATGGCAGAACATATCACAAGATTTCAAACAACACTCCAATCAGGGACCCAGTGTGATCGACAATTTTGGAAACCAGTAGATTCTTTATTACAATAAAAGGAGGCCTGAATCAAGATGACCACAATGCTTGGGGGCTTCCAAGTTTCATTTGCAAAGGAAAGGCAGACATTCTAGAAAGTCCAAAGCACGCGCAGTGCTTGGCCGCATGGTAATCATTTTCAAGTGTCGGGAAAGCTGGTTGTAAGAAATGTTTCCAATAGCGCTTGAACCTTTCAATCAACAACCCAAAGCTCTGACCTACATCAAACGCACCACGAACAAAAAGATGCTCACTTAGCTCATGAAGAACGCCCATGGAGTGCACTGAGACAAGTAGGCAGATGCCTTTCCCCAGCATGTATTGACAAGACAATGATATTCTTCAATCTGTGAGGAAGTTTTCGTTGTCTAGGGAACACAACATGACGCTATAGTCTCGTGCACTTTTTCGGCCCTTATCTTCCAAACGGTCTCGGACTGTAGTGTTTCGATGTGTTTTGAGCATTCTTCATCCAAACCCAGCTCTGGCTACAGTCACGTGCGCTTTGTTCCGACAATTTTGGCAGACCAAGGCTGCGGAAACACAGAGCCCTCCTCAGCGACCACTCAAACCAAGAAAAACACAGAATTCTCATGTTGCCGTGATCTATGTATATATATATACTGTGTATTGTACATATATATATATATATATAAAATATACATATTGCATCATGTTTCCACCACTTCTTGAGTCAATGTCCCGATTGGTGATGGTGCTTGTGGTCGAATTTGAGTTCAAACTGCCCTGTCTGACATCTGGCAACTCGGAAGTGTCCTCACCCAAAAACGGTGGCCTTGAAACGTGGTCGAACACAACGACCTTCATTTGGTGCACCCTTCTGCTGGTTTTGGGGTCAGGCATGCCCACAAATACCGGCTGTTATCCCATGATTTGTTGATGATCCCTCCATGTTCCCGACAGCTTTAGATGTCCCTATTGTTTGTTGGTGAAATATTCACAAAAACCTTTTGCGACAACTTTACTTGCGCCGCTTTTGCGTTTCAGTCCTTGGCTTGTCGGCTTCAAGGCTACACTGAAACATACCTCTGTTGGTGGGTAAATGTTGGGGGTGATACATTATTGGGGATCATTATAAAATACTCTATAACTTTACAATCCCAAACAAAATATATTCTAACCCTAACCCAAACATGTGGTTTCACCACTTCTTCAGCCATCCTCTCCGCGATCTGAGGCGGGAAGCAACTCAAAGTGTCACAGAGGAGACGGATGGGTTGCACAGGAGCATCGGCGCCAGCACTGGCCTTCCAAGCGGTTCCTGTTCGAGGGACCGTTGTGACCGTTGTGGTGACGGTGGGTTGGAATGCACCAGTCGTTGCCACTGCTTTTGGGATGTTCAATGGAACTTTGGATGATGAACTTCCTGTTTTTTTTTTGACAAATGCAATCAATGACTCATTTGCTCAAGCGCTACTTCACGTGGCCAACTGCCCAACAAGTAGATGGCTGCAGGCTGCCAGCCGACTGCTTGTGCTATTCTTCCTAGAAGAAAACTGTGGGTTATAGCAACTTAGTAGCTGTAGTGTTCTGTAGTATCGAGTTGCGCTTTGTACTGCAGACCACTTAGTACTTTTGGGCACAAAGTAGTGTAGAATCACTTTGTACATGAGAGCAGTTCGTTGTGGAAACCAATGCATGAAATCAGTCTATCAAGTAGTCAAACACGTCGGTGACCAATCCAGAATTTACTCATTGTACCAATTTCGGTATGACTCAACAGTATTGACTACTCGTATCCATTTCAGTAGCAGATCCGGCATGGATTGTCCGTGACTCAAATAGTGAAGGCTTCCAGGACTAGGGTGTACCGCTATCAATTTTCCTTTGACGTTTTCGGGTACCCGAAGTGTTGGCAAACCCATGCCATGTCCTTACCCATCCTTACCCGTAGTTGGATTGGTTGTCGACTCGTCGACATAGCCTGCCCTCCATTTGGGTTCCAGGACCAAGAGGATTCGAGGGGTAGATTTGTACCTCAAGAATCCAGGACACAGAGGGTGGAATCTGCAGTCTCTGGCACTGACTTTACAGAGCTTGTTGAGCCATGTTGAGCCTTCATGGACAAGACATGACAAGACATTTCTCCAGTGTTATTTTTGAAAGTTAAGTTGGAGAAATGTTGCGGGACGTTGTGCTTGCTCCAGGAGTTTATCCAGAGAGGACGGTCAGTTGATACCCAGATCGTCCACTTCTGGCAACAAAACCTTTCATCGTGGCGGTTCCCAAAGCTCTGCGTTTGAAGCAGCTGAACCACAAGAGGATGCAAAATCACTCAAGTCGATGCATCGTGGCGGTTCCCTAGGCTCTGGGTTCCTGGCAGAAGTGGCTGAATCACAAGAAGATGGCAAATCATCCAGAGGCGAAAACACGCCCAAGGATGCTTGGCATTTCCTAGATAGTAGCATCCTTGGCAGTCCCTGAAGTTGAGGTTGTGTGGGATGAGGGGTTTGAAAGATTCCCACAACGTTCAACTGGTTGATGTTTGAAGATAAATCGATCCAAGGAGTCGAGCAAAAAGACAAGAGCTGTCTCCATTGTCAGCAGCGGGGGGAAAGAACGAGAAAAGACCAGACGGGCAAGCGCAGTTCTGGACCGCGCAGTGTCAAAGGGGAACCTGTCAGAAGTTTTTAGGTGGGGATCTGATCAAAGTTCATTGGGGGACAGATCCCAGTTGTTGCTAAGTTGTTGAGGGTATCAAGGGAAATCAATCAAACAGTTCATCTTCATCTTTATCTCAGAGGGTATCGAAGGGAGATTTAAACCCAAAGGGATGTGGGTCAAATCATCAAATCCTGGGAGCCTTGGAATGATGACAGCTGTCAAAAGCCACGCCCTGCAGGTTGCGGGAGCAAGAACTCACAGCGGCATTGTCCCATCGGCCAAGCAATGATCCCCAGACTCCGAGCGCAAAATCGCGTGACTCGGCCCGGGGTCGAACGGAACCTGGGGTAATGCCAGCCTTGGATTCATAGCGTCGGCAAAGTAGTGAGAATGCCAATGACACATGGTCCTTCTATATGGGATTAACATTGAGTCTCACCCTAATCTTCGGTTCTCCCCTAAGGAGTGTGGGGTGATCCATGCTTCCAGCCAGTCCTCTACTGCATATTCTTTGCGCTCACAGGGTATGGCTCATACTGCCACCTATTTGGGGATGGTTTCACGCAGATGACAAGCGTCATGACTGGGTCCAGAAGCGCAGCATGACATACCTTGACTATCCTTGACTAGGTTTCCCAGGTAGGGATCGATCCCATGTAGCACCTTGACCGCCTTGACCCATTCCCAGGTGAGAAAACAACCATGTTGCAAGAATTGACCAACGAAGATGGAGGCACCAGCGAGCTCAGTGCTGATGAGGACTGCTGCAAAGCTGTGTTTGGGCTATTGCGAGCCAAAATGGGGTACCAATATACCAACAAGATCCAACAAGACTCTGTGTTTTTCTTGGTATTCCCGTTGATTTTTAAGGGTATTAATATAGTCCTGTCCTATTCTACCCTATCCAACTATCCTGTCTCCTCTATCCTATCTATCCTATCTATAGATCCTATTTATACTTTTTCAAAATCGATCCTATCTATCTAATCTAATCTAAGCTAAGCAAAGCTAAGCTAATCTAATCTAATCTAATCTCTTCTGATGATGTAATCGCATCGCATCTGATCTAGCCAATTCTATCTATTCTATCTATTCCATCTATTCTATGTATTCAATCCATCTATCTACGGTGTATCTAGCTATTCAGCTATCTGTATACATATCTATCTGTCTGTCTGTCTACCTGACTGTCTACCTGTCTGTCTATCTATTTATCTCTTCATCTAGTTCTCTATTTGTGTATTTCTCTATTTCTCTGTTTATCTATTCCTCTATTTCTGTATTTTTTTAAAATCCATCCACCTATCCACCTATCAACCTATCCATCTATCCATCTATTGATGTATCATCATGTATCCATGTATCCATGTATCCATCTATTTGTATGTTTATCGATTCATCTATCTATCTATCTGACTGTCTATCTGTCTATTTATTTATTTATTCATTGATTTTTTTTGGTTTTTCCATCTATCCGTCTGTCCACTTGTCCATCTGTCCATCTATCTGTGCATGTATCTGTCCATGTATTCGTCCATGTATTTGTCCATGTATTTGTCCATGTATTTGTCCATGTATCTATCCATGTATCTGTCCATGTATCTATCCATATATCTATCCATGTATATATCTGTCCATGTATCTATCCATGTATCTGTGCACATGTATCCATGGATCTATGTCTGTGTGTACCTGTGTATCGATGTATCTTTGTTATGTATCTATGTATCTTGTATCTATGTACTACGTATCCATGTATCAATCTACGTATCTATCTATCTATCGATCAATCCGTCCGGCCAATATGTTGCTCTTTCCCTCTGTCTCTCGTTTTCTCTTTCTCTCTTTCTCTCTTTCTCTCATCTCTCTATCTCTCTCTATCTCTCTATCTCTCTATCTCTCTATCTCTCTATCTCTCTATCTCTCTATCTCTCTATCTCTCTATCTCTCTATCTCTCTATCTCCCTATCTCTATCTCTCTATCTCTCTATCTATCTATCTATCGATCCATCCATCCATCCATCCATCCATCTATCTATCTATCCATCTATCTATCTATCTATCTATCTATCTATCTCTGCATCTGTCGGTCTGTCTGCCTGCCACCCTCCCAGCCTCCCAGCCTATTTCTGTCTGTTTGTCTGCCTGCCTGCCTGCCCATCTGTCTGTCTGTCTGCCTACCTGCCCCTTTGTCTGTCTGTCTGCCTGGCTGCCCATCTGTCTGTCTGTCTCTCGGTCTCTCTATGTATCCCATTATCTATCTATCAACCTATCTATCTATCCATCCATCCATCCATCCATCCATCTATATAATCTATCTATCTATCTATCTATCCATCCATCCATCCATCCATCCATCCATCCATCCATCTATCTATCTATCTATCTATCTATCTATCTACCTATGCATGTATGGTACGGTACGGTATGGTATGGTATTGCATGGTATGGTATGGTAATGTAATGTAATGTAACGTAATGTAACGTAATGTAATGTAATGTATAGTATGTATGCATGGACACAAATTCGAGCCATTCCTGCGTTTATTTGTTCCGACTCTATGCTGTTGACATGTTTTGGTGAGATGTTCTAAATGAAGCTCCAGTTATGGACAGCAATGGACGTCTAAATGCACGAAGGTGGCCAGACGTGCCAGGTTGAAATTGGCCACGAGAAGTCTTGCTGGTTGCGCTTCGGCCGATTGAACACCTGGGTGTCTGTCCATGCCTCAAAGGCCTTGGGTTTGGTGCCTCTCTTCGATGACTTGGAATCAGCTGGTTGGATAAGCAGGCGTGATCGCTGGTTGCATCACTGACATTTTATTGATATGTCAGCTGCACCTCTCGAATCTTTTTGATCCCTTGATAAAACATCCGGCACCCCAAAGGAAAGTACCCGTGCCATCCACATCCAGAAATGGTGTTTCTTTTAGAGGTGCCGGAAGGTGGCATCTCGGCTGTATCACTGGCTGCTGGTTGCATTCCTCATCTATGGCATTGTGAATCGCGCAATCGAGCTCAGCATTTGCCCTGGTGAAGATCAGGCAATGGTGAAGTTGTTGCTGTCCTGACGAACTTGTGGAGTTCGCTTCGGTGTTGTTTAATGCAAAGAGTCTTTTGTGGACGTTCCAGCCATGTCAGCTGGTTTGCTAGCTCGACTTTTGCAAAGAGTAAGCGCAGATGGATGTCTAATATATTCCCGGCAAGAGACCCCAAACAGTGCAGCGGGGTGAAGATAATGTATGATAATGTATGATAATGTTGAGGATGGTGATGATGATGATGATGATGATGATGATGATGATGATGATGATGTTGTTGTTGTTGTTGTTGAGGATGGTGATGATGATGATGATGATGATGATGATGATGATGATGATGATGATGATGATGATGATTATGATGATGATGATTATGATGATGATGATGATGATGATGATGATGATGATGCTGGTGATGATGATGATGCTGCTGCTGCTGATGATGATGATGATGATGGTGATGGTGATGATGATGATGATGATGATGATGATCATGATGATGATCATGATGATGATGCTGGTGATGGTGATGATGATGATGATGATGATGATGATGATGAAGATGAAAAGATCTCTGCTCTCTTCACCATGTCTCTGTACAAGATCTCCACAAGAGGTGTCCTGGCAAGATCTCTGTACAAGATCTGTGCAAGAGTTCTGTCGGCAAGATCTCTGTAAGAGACCTCTTGGCAAGATGTCTGTGCAGATCTCTAAGATTCTGGTCTCTTGGCAAGATCTCCGTACACACTCCCTATAGGACGTCTCTTGGCAAGATCTCTTTATCAGATCTCTGCACAAGCTCTCAAAAAGAGCTCGCCTGGCAAAATCTATGTAAGAGGCCTCTTGGCAAGATGTCTGCAACAGATCTCAATGCAATGTCTCTGTGCAAGATCTTCACCAGAGGTGTCCTGGCAAGATCTCTTTACAAGATCTCTCTAAGAGGTCTCTCGGCAAGATCTCTTTATTTATGAGATCTCTGTAGAAGCTGTCTGTAGGAGATCTCTTGGCAAGATCTCTGTAAGGGACCTCTTGGCAACCTCTCTGTGCAAGCTCCCTATAAGAGGTCTCTTGGCAAGATCTGTTTCAGAGATCTCCGCGCAAGCTCTCTATAAGCTCTCTTGGCAAGATCCCAGCAGATCGCTATGCAATGTCAGCAGATCGCTATGCAATGTCTCTGTGCAAGATCTCTGCAAGAGGTCTCTGTGGCAAGATCTCTGCACAGAAGCTTTTACGCACAGAAGCTTGCACACACAGAAGTCTTTACACACAGAAGCTTTTACACAGAGGAGTCTTTACACAGAAGAGCTTTTACACAAAGACGTGTTTACACACGGAGGCGTTTACACAGAGAAGTCTTTACACAGAAGAGCTTTTACACACAGACGCGTTTACACAGAAGCTTTTACATCTTTTACACACAGAAGTCTCTACACACAGAAGCTTGTACACACAGAAGTCTTTACACATAGAGGCTTTACACAGAGAAGTCTTCACACAGAGGAGCTTTTACACACAGAAGCTTCTTACACATAGAAGCCTTTACACATAGAAGCTATTACACAGAGAAATTTCCAAATCGCAATTTTAAGCGAGTTTTTGCCGTTCGACCTCCATTTCGTGCGAAAAGGTTGCGTCTGAAGTTGCGACATCGCAATTGTACAGCAGTTTTTGACGTTCAACCTCCATTTCATGCGAGAAGGTTGCATCTGAAGTTGCAAACTTGCAATTTTACAGCAGTTTTTGACGTTCAACTTCCATTTCTTTCGAGAAGGTTGCATCTGAAGTTGCGTAACTCGCCGCGCGCCACAACGAGAGCAACCCGATGCGCACAAAGTGACCAGAGGGTTGCGCGAGCACATGTTAGATTTTAACAAAACATTGCGCGCGCCACTAAAAATGAACATTGAACATGTCAAAAACAACGTTTTATCTAGGTCTCAGCCACTTCTTTGTCGAGGTCCACGAAGTACTGCGCCTGCCACGCGAAATCATCATCAGCTCCAAAATCAAAATCGACGACAATTTCACAAAACGCGACTTTCGACCCTTTAGAAGGCCGTCCAAGTTCACCAAGTGCTGCGCCTGCCACGAAAAATGACCTCCGAAAGCACCTCTGATTTTGACCCACGCCTGCCAACGTATTAGCAACGTGCAGAATGTCCCACACCTGCCACACCGACGAAAAACTGTCCGATAACCTGTGCCTGCCACACAAAACGACGTTTCAGACCTCAAAATGTCCCAGATGTCCCACGCCCGCCACACGAAATGAACAAGTGTAACATAGCTCAAAAAACGAGCACGGCGCGCTAGTAAAACGACACCTTTCGAAAAGGCCAGCATCACGACCCAAACTTGTGCCAGCCTGCGCAGTCGAAAATGGACATGTCGGAAGCGAACTTTCAGGCGAGGCTTTACAGGAAAAATGCCGGGGCCCAGAAGCAAACAAAATCCTTGACCACCACTTTGTGCGAACCCGCGCAGTCGAAACGCACCTGGACATTCAACAAGAGCCACTTTATGCGAGAATTTACCCAAAAAAACCGGTAACCAAATGGAGCACCTTGACAACAGGGCCTCTACTACTACCGTAAGAACCCCTCAGTGTGGACACACTGTTTGGGGAAAAAACACTTGCTTGCATTGAAAACCCAGGATGATGACGATTTCACACCATCAAACAGCCGCGCTGAACTGTTACAAGACGAATTTGTTTGTTGGTAAAAATCCCATTGATTATGTGCAGCGAATCCAGTTTGCAGGATGAGGCTTGCTCCGCATACTGGCCGCCTTTGGCAGTGGATATGTTGTTGTTGGTGGGCGCAGTGATGGTCATGTGCAGCCGGGGTGGCTTCTTGAACTATTCGGCTTTTTGGATGCAGGTAGCAGAGGAGTTCACCATAAAATAAACCAGGCTGGATTGGGTGTCTTGCGTCGCAACTCTAACATGACTCATGACTGATAGCTCAAGGCCGTTTTCAACTGTGGAACTCCTTATTGTAAATCACGAGGTTGCTGTTCGCTTTGAACACAACCATGTCCTAGAAGAGCAGTTCCTGGATAGGGTTATGAGTTATGATCAACAAATGTGAAAAAATAGTCACTTGGACTTGCAGCATGAAATTGCAGTGCGAGCAGGGCTGCAGATTTACCACAAAAACAAGTGGCTCACCAATTTGTTGTGGATGATATCTGGGAAAACCCTGCAAATCAGCTGTCTTGGAAGCTAGCTTTCCAGTCTCTGTGATTCATTTGCGCCTACAGTCTTCGATTGCTAAGGGCAATACGCGGATTGTGGCCCAGAGCGTGCAGGAGCTAGCAGCCACTGGGCTCAGTGAAGCCCAGCCAGCCATGAACCCGCAAACAAAAACCACGAAAAAAATATGTGTTTAGGGCATGATTTGCGATATCCCCAAATTGCTTTTGAATTTTGATGGGAAGAATTGTACGCCGTGAGATTTTGGGGTTCTATATATTTTGAGACAACCCCATTGCAAGAATTGGGTTAATTGGGGCTTGTGGTTTGGGGTTTTCCATGTCAGTGCTTCGCCGAAAGATAGAGACTAGGGACCACCCCAATCATTGGTTTCTGGAACAGAGGCAACGATCACCTCAGGAAGTTCTCTGAAGGTGGCAAGCCTTTTTGCTGAACGGCAGGTCTCGTTGCATTGCCTACTTTGACTGTGATGATTCTAGCAGATATGCTACATACATATGATACACATGAGTTGCATGGTATATGATAAACGGTATTTGTATCTGTTTTAAACGATTGAAATAGCATGAAAGAAATTATATATGTCAGATGCGCGTGATATATGTATATATGCATACACAAATGATATATACATTATGAATATATTTAGATTTATTTTGTCAAAATGTACAACATATATCTATACAATATATATCTATACAATATATATATACAATAAATATATATATACATACAATATATATATATATACATACTATATATATATATACAATATATATATATACAATATATATATATATACAATATATATATACAATATATATATATACAATATATATAAATACATTATATATATACAATATATATATATACATATATTTACAATATATAAATACAATATATAAATACAATATATAAATACAATATATAAATACAATATATAAATACAATATACTGTATATTAGAAAATATATATACAATATATATATATACAATGTATATATATATATACAATAAATATATATATATATATGTAGAATATATGTCTATACACAATATATAGATACAAAATACATACAATGTATATATATATATATCCACAATAAATATACACAATATAAATATATATACAATATATATATATATACAATATATATATATAAATACAATGTATATATATACAATATATTTATACAATATATATATATATATATACACAATATATACATATATATATATATATTTATGTATATATATATAATATATACTATATATATACAAAATATTTATACAATATATATATATATACAATCTATAAATATATATACATATATATATACAATATATATCTATATATACAATATATATATGTATATACAATATAAATATACAATATATATATACAATTTTTTTAAATATATACAAATTGTATTTATACAATATATATATATATACAATATATATACATACAATATATATTTATATATAGATTATATATATAGAACATATATATATAATATATACATATACAATATATACATATACACTATATATACAATATATATTTATATATGAATACATTAGAAAAGATATTTATCATGTAAATATATCTTTATACATTGTATATTTAAATATTTATCATGTAAATGTACCTGGTATGTATATCTAGATTTTTATTATATGATAGATATATGATATATACATGTGGTATGCATGATGTGTATGGTACATGATATATATACTTGATATATAAATATGGTTTATATAGGTATGATGTGAATACATTAAAAATTTAGCTATGATTCCAATGATATATGTGATGTATTGATAAAGACATCTCTATGGTTTAAACGGTTTTCACGCAAACATAGATTTTCGTACTATTTACAAGGATTGTATTTGATTTTATTGATACATGTATGATACTTCATTACCATATACATACGTACCTAAAACATATGCATGATATAGGTGATATACATGATATACATGATGTACATAATGTACATGATATATAAATACATGCTTTATATAAATGATAAATACTATGTATGTATATGTATATGAAATAACATACATCATGTACATGATGAATATGAAACATGTAAACAAATAGAAATAAACATGACAGGTGTGTAAAATTTGTATCATTTAATATGATATACTTGAAATATTTGATATAATGTATGAATATATTTATAATCATCCAAATGCCATGTGAGAGATATATGATATATATATATATAAATATGATATATATATATATAAATATGATATATATATATATGATGTATATGATATATATATATATAAATATTTATATCATTTATTTTTATTTTTCTATGACATTTATTTCATATAAATGTGACATATGTCCTATATGATGTATCGACGGTTCAAACATGTGATTTTAGTCGGTATATATATATATGTGATAAATATTTGGTGTATACGTACATGATACATGTAAATTTATATTACATGTATCTATGATATATATATATTTAGAAGTATGAAATATGTTTATGATATATACTTATGATATTTTTCTTTTTACGGGATGAAAATCCGCCGCCCTCTCTGGCAAATTTGTGGATTGGAGCAGTAAGATCAATTTATCTTCAGACGTGGATCAACGTCAGGGTTGCTGCGAAGATGCTTTCAACGATTTTCCCAGCTAGATTCTTTCGCTGGTATCCCGTGGCCATATCACCGACCTGAAGATCTCTTCCGCGGAACTTTGGTAGCTGCTCAAGTTTGTTTCTGCGACCACAAACCCTCGCTCTAAGACTCTAAGCCATGGGTTCGGACTCTGACATGAGCATTAGCGAGTATGATCCAGAAGGCCGGCACTACTCTTGCCAGCTTGTGCCTGGGCCTTGGTGGCGGCGTTTGCGGCCAGACCTCCTTCAGCTTTCCGGCTGCTGACGACGTGTTGGGCAGTGCGCACCCCCGAAGCCCTGTGGCTGACCATGCTCGGCGTCTTGCTGACGCAAGAGGGGTCCTGGCATACTTACGCACAGAGTGTGCGGTGCCGCATTTGGACGGCAGCCAGCAGAGGTCTGCCGCCAGGGCGCCTGGCGCGTACCTTGTTGAACACGGAGGCCTGGTGGAAAGCCGCAAATGAATAACGCAGCTACCAAAAGTTTGGAAAGTAAGTTTCCGTACGTAAGTTTCGACAACTATATCCTTATCAGAATTTGACCAGTTGTAGCTACTCGGTGTTTGGGTGTATTTATGTTCATGGGAGATTGCTAGAGTGCCAATGATCCCTGGCCAGGTATGGTGGCACTTGGCCCCACACCTGAGACGAATTCCCGGGATAACTTGAAAGGAATAGGTTTTCAACGGCATAAGATTAGGGCAGATTCATCAGTAAATGTTAGGGGGCCAGATAGGCAAACAATTCCGGTGCATTGATTGAACCCAATTCTGTGAACCACCGGGGAACATCCAATATCGGTCCATCTCGGTTATATTTATCCCCGAGAAATCTTTTGCTAAAACCCCAAATAGTAACCCATCAAGCAAGAGGATTTCCAACTTTCCAACACAACAGTCGCCGCGGCCAGAACATGCTCGAGTCCTCCGAGAGTACGAAGAAGAAAAAGAGGCAAAGAAGGAGGAGAAGAAGGCCGCCAAGAAGAAAAAGGCGGTCAGAAAAGGGATTTCCAATCTTTGGTAGTGAGCGCAATAAACATACACACTTTTTCTAGAACACTTGCGTGTGGTGATATACATAGCCACAGGTAATGGTATTATTGTATATTTCGAAAGCAATCGGTACCCCCACCACATGAACATTGAAGCGGAGAAAAAATATTCTTTGTTTTTGGTACGGAACCAGATTGAAGCATATTTTTTACATTGGTAGAATTCAATGTCTTAAGCCATAGCTGTTGCATAATTGCATAATTAGTTCCTGGTGATGTTCCCCCCATGGAGCTGTTCCAGGGTACATCGTGGTAGCTTTGGTCTAGTTACGGGCAATGTTGCGGCGCAGCCCCATGCCGAGGCTGAAGAGAAGAAGGCAGCAAAGAAAGCTACGAGAAAGGAGCATTCACGAAGGGCACCGCGTGTCATTGAATTTATTTTAATGGGTAATATCCCCCGAAAATGGGTTAAGTAGATAGATAGATAGATAGATAGATAGATAGGTAGATAGATAGATAGATAGATAGATAGATAAATATAGAGTAATAACGGGGGTATCCGAGACGCATGGGTGTAGTAATTAATGTCAACGGGATGTTAACCCCATCTTTGTAAACACAAACCCCTGTCTGCAGCGACGATGGCTTCCACTATTCTTGATATTGATTGCCTCGTATCAACACTGCAACTGCCCGTGGAATACTAAGAAATGACGGTTTATCATACCCAACATCAGAATACGTACTTATAAACAATTATTGAAGGTAATAAACACCAACATTTTTCAATTGCTGCCTTGTGCCGCCCTGCGAAGGAGGCAGCCAAGAACAAAAAAGCTTCAAAGCGGCGTGAGGAAAAGGCGACCGCTAAGGCCAGCGGGTCCGGCAGGGCCAAAGCGCCCCGCTTGGGAGAAGCGGCGGGAAGCGAAGTCTCGGCGGACGCAACGGCGTACCGAGACAAGCATGGGCCCCTGTCAAACGAACGGGGGCTGCAACAGGGCCTAGACTTCAACGGCCCGCTGGAACGCGGACCCTCGCCGTCCGGCAGCGAGGCGGAGTAAAAAGAGAAGCGACAACAGGGTTCAGGCACTGGGCACAAGCTTTAGCTAGCCTCTCTTTCATCCCGCTGTCTGTATGCCCGGTTTCATGGATTCATCCATTTGGATGCATCCATCGCTGCCATNGGCACTGGGCACAAGCTTTAGCTAGCCTCTCTTTCATCCCGCTGTCTGTATGCCCGGTTTCATGGATTCATCCATTTGGATGCATCCATCGCTGCCATGCCCTACTCGCGAACAAGTGACTCCTCGTTCAGTACTACCTTCTCCGGCTTGTCACACTTTGCTCCTGTTTTCACTGCCAGCCAATTTTCTCCCAAGCTACATCGTCTCCAACTCCTTCTCATTCTTATTCCAACTCAACTCCGACCTGTGGACTACGGGGGAAGTCTACCACATCTTCTTCTTCTTCTTCTTCTTCTTCTTTGATTTTCCTTATTTTGCTGGTCCCAGTTCAACCTTCAACACTGTCCTCAGCGGACATCTTTTGCGAGTTTGGAGGAGGGGATGTGGAGGGGGGCGCCTACAACCGGTGCGGTGGCTCATGCCCGGTGGCCTCCAACAACACTTCGGAATCATTACGATTCCAGCCGATCTCTTCTTCATCGACATCATCTACGTCCACTTCTCTCTTTCATGACCAACATCTACTCAACTTCGTGGACTATGGGGTGATTCTACTACATTTTCTATTACATCGACTTCTCCTTTATCTTGCTGGAATTGTTCACCTCTACCTGAGGTACAGGCCCGACTGACTCCAACTACAGCCATAGAGGTCGTTTCCGGTTTCATTTTGCCAAACAAGCAGATTGATGAATCCAAATCATGGTATTCACACGGACCGAAGCTGAACATCAGTGAGGCATGCCTAACAACTTACATTCATGTATTTATTCAGTTTGATCAGATGTTGGTTGCACATTTGGCTTCGTTTGTTTTCCGTCGAATTTTGTCTTACTCACTAACTGAAGTTCTGTGTGTATAGATTCCTCTTTTGTACAGTACTCACTGTACAGAATGTCATTTTTTAAAATACTTATTGACTTTACACCCATTGAAGCTGGACCAAAGGTCCTACTTTCCTGGGCAGCGGTGGAGGCCCTCGGATGTGCACACTCCGCCGTCGTGTGAACGCTAACATGGCTTGTCACCTGTCAGGTGCCTTTGAAGCTGCCCTTCACCGAGTANATTTTCCCCTTATACATGCTCCTGCATGCAGGCGCCGCGCCGTCGCGTCCGCCTGTTCCTGGTCGACGACCCCAAGCCTTCTTGCGCCACTGCTGCAACTTCAGTCTAGCTGCTTGCACCGCCCCGAAGCCCATGCACCCATATCTATTCTGTCCCTATCGTCCCCCGATGCCAAGGGATTCTCCACCCCGGAGGAGAAACAGTGGCTCAAACAAATTGGCGAAGGAGCGCGCGAAGGCGGGCCGGTGCCAGGAGTTGTGCGGCTTGTTCTCGAGTTGTTCGATGTCTTTCAACTTGCTTGTGAGGCGGCCAAGCGCCGTGCACGCGCGGCACCTTCGCCTTCCTCGGCGGGCTCGGGATCTCCATCACGGAAATAAAAAAAGTCGTATATGTTTCAAGCTGATTCTCTGAGTTGCAAACCCTCTGCTTCGAGGTGGGCGCTCCGCCGCACTCGCCGCCGTCGGTCTGCCTTGGATTCTGCACTTCTTGGCCTTCCGTTGCCTTTTTTCCTGCAAGTTGTCACGTCGTATAAGGCGAAGAAGTGCGGCCGCCCTACGGACCACCCGACCCCCGGCGCCTGCTGCTCGAATCTCGTCCTGGGCTCAGCAAGAGTCCCATCAAGATCTAGCGGCTATAGCTTTGCACGCGTGCTTGCCTTGCATGGCTTCGGCGCGCTGCCAACTGTGCTTCAGGACCGAAGCGTGGAGAAGCGGTGCGCGCTGCCAACTGTGCTTCAGGACCGAAGCGTGGAGAAGCGGTTCATGAACCGCCATGCACGCCAAGGCGTGCGTTGCGTTGCTTGTGTCGCCAGTACATCCCAGTTGCGAAACGTTGCCCTGCCCATGGAGGTCTGAGCAGCAAGGTAACGCGCCCGCCTTCCCTCGCCGAGTGGACCAGCGGAGGGGGCGTGCGAGCCTCAGCTCTTTATGGTTGAAGTGTTCTCTACAAGTGCCTTAATACAATCTATCAGATCTTCCCACACGAGGGAATACCGACGGGTTTCCAAGGCCGTGTGGAAGTTCCAGCCGAACTTCCTCACGAACAAGGTCGGGGCCCGAGAATTCTTTCCGAACGCTTTGTCCTTCCATGCGGCTATATATGCGTTTAATTCTTCTATGCCGATACTCCTGAGGAACGAAGCCGCAAGGCGCATGCGGAGAATAGCAACACGACCCCAGCCTTCTCCGCCCCACCGGCGCGCGATCCGAGCCTCTGCACCTCCAGCACCGTGGGGTTTTACAACTTCTTCTGCGACATCTTGTCTGCGGAGGCACGCTCTTGACTCTTGACTCTTGA
>BGPT01000510.1:211258-241266 GCA_003297045.1 Symbiodinium sp. clade C Y103 | reverse complement strand
CCGGCGTCTACATCTTCCAAGAGCCGGCAGGCCCGGCACATTGCGGACCGGTGATCCTATCGTAGTGTTACATAGTCTTCAGTCTTCGCCCATCTTTGCCACAAACTTCCCACGTTTTTCTTCCTACAAGCAATTCAACGGACAGGTCCAAGGCGCGCAGCGCCAGCGGCGGCAGCGGCACCGGCAGCGGCCCCGGCATCGTCCGCCGACCAGCCAGACATTGCCGAGCATGAGCTGGCGGCAGGCCGGGCCACGGTATGAGCACGGCAATTTGTCGCTTTCTAAAAACTTTCTATACCCAAGCTTTCGATTTCCAAGTTCTGACTGACCCACATGTAAGACACGCATCCACCCATGCAGGCGACAGCGATGCTGATGATGATGCCGGGCCNCGAGGAGGTGCAAGCTGCCGTCGAAAGAGCGGATGCTGCGGGCGCTCCTGCGGCAGGCAAGGTGTGTCACATGATTTAGATACTATAATACAACTCTCTAAAATTATAGCTGATCTTGATTGCATGTGAACCGTGCACGCGAACACACACACATACACACACCCCCGCTGCGCTTCATCGGTTGCCTCCGAAGGACGGAGCTTGTCCGTGGATGAGCCCTTCATCACGAAGGAATTGACGGAGTCGGCGCAGACCCCGCGTCCGAACGCGGGCAAGCGCATGCGCCTCCTCACCAAGGTGAAGGAGCCTATAACGGGTTCACATGATTTTCATCAACGCTGCAAAACACTTTTCACTTCCACCACACTAAAGCCTATTGCTTCCAGCGGCTTTTCTTTTCTCCTGACAGGAGGCCACGACTCCGTTCCTCGAGCCCGGGTGGATGGCATGCACTGTACGGCGTGGACTGGGGCTCAAGAGGACCCTGCTGCGCATACATGTGCAATGCAATGCGCTTTCAAGTATGATATATATCATATGTCGTATTATGAAAGGTAAAGTCTGCTTCACATGTCATTGTGCCTTCAGTCGAAGTCGCGGCATTGCTTCTCCGGTGGGGCACCTCCTCCCTTCCCAGCCGCCTGGAAGCCCTCAGCGGCCGGGAGGACGGGACCACCGTTTACAGCGAGAAGCCGCTGCACCGGCAAACCGGCGCCGGCACCAGCAAACTGGCACCGGCAACCGGCAACCGGCACCGGCACGTGCAAAAAAGTATTGTATACTCATCGTAAGATATGGCATGAAGTACAAATCCACATACTGTATTACTGGAATCATCTCATACCCTTCAGTAGACTAGCACAGACGTGTAAAATCCACCAGTTGTAGATCATTTCCAACAGACACCCATTCATTTCCCTAGCTATGTCAGTGCACTTTAGCAAATCCCAAAAACAATAGAAAACCAAAATCTTACTAAAATAGTGATAGACATTTCTTATCTATCTTTTTGGGGTTGCTATGGTAATCCCTAAATTTCCGGGTGAAATCCCATGGTGGGCCAGGCCCGACTTCCCCCGCGGCTACCTGGGCCTTGCTCGCGCGTTGCGCCTCCTGGGGTCAGCCTCTGATGCGCGCGAGGCATTGCTGCAGGCTCCCCGAACGGGGGATACCTCCAGAAAGGTGGTTTTGAACCAACAACTATGAGGATATATGGGAGTAAAATGGAGATAGATAGCTAGCTTCAGATTTGAGATATTTTTGTGTGGTATACCACCTAAGTTATGGCAGTTTCAAAGTTTCATAGGGAAAATGAGGTTTAAACCATGACCATGACATGGAAGTTGTGACAAAAGTAACGAATTAGATAGCGTTTGAATAAATGTAGAGCGAATCACCCCAAAACCAAGATTGCAAGTGAATCAAAAAGTGCAAGAAATGACCTATTCTAACTTGAAGACCAAAAGGCTCCACGGATTGGAAAACGATAGGGGACGTTCTAACTCACAAAGGAAGACACATCTAAATAATAATTTAGAGCCTGCCTCATGTGATTTTTTGGATGACAAAACAAAAATGGAAGGGTCCAAGCAAAACTATCATGGGGTTGGATCAAACTTGATACCAATGGACCCACAAGAAGAGGTCATTGTTACTGGATCTGAAACCATCCCTTAAAATGCGGTTCGATGACTATTAGTGATATACAACGAACCAACTGGTGATATGGGGTTGGTGTCAAGTATGATATGGGGTAGGTTGATTTGCGATCTTTTGTTTCTTAAACTTGATCCATCTCCATCGGGGTACCGCATTGCATCCCACGTTTATCATGATTTTCCACCTGGAAATACATATGAGATCTGCCATGTAATGGGGTTGTTTGGGATGATGGTTCTGCTGTGTACTATGTAATGTGTATATGTACCGCATATACATAATACGTATGTGTGTGTATGTATATACATCACATATATATATATATAAGTATGTATATATATATATATACACATGTACAAATAAATATATATATATATATACATACATACATATATCCGTGTCTATATACATATATACATACACGTACATATCCGTATATATATATACATACATATGTATGCAATGTAATGTAATGTAATGTAATGTAGTGTAGTGTAGTGTAGTGTAATGTAATGTAATGTAATGTAATGTAATGTAAATTAATGTATGTATAAATCTGTATATATATATATATAATGTGGACACACGCACACACACAGACAGACAGACCCCATCTTTCACATCCAATTTTTTCCCTCGCAGGGCTTGGACCGATGTCCGGAGGATGGCGCACTCTTGCTGCTTGCCCTGCACCGAAGGGTGATATGATGATGGTTGGATTGGGGGAACCCTTTTCCAAAAAAAAACAGTTGGCATCTATATATATTTTTTGGATTTATATAAGAATTCGTATCATCTGATGGTAAACTGATCAGCCTCCATATTTGATAATTTTGATGGCAAAAAGAGCCAGGGTTGCCTCGAATTTTCATCCAGCGACCCCCCAAGAAATTATTGTTTAAGGCTATTCACAAGGGCCTGCTATTTTGGTGAATTGGTTTCAGCGAAACTCCACATGGTTTAGTAGGGGATTTACACCTTTTTGGGACCATCGAATGGGGGCCTTTAATTTTTTGAACCGGGGACCATCGCCTGTTGAAACCCCTCAGGCAAGAGCTCCAGAAGATTGAGAAGGAGATGCCCAGCAAAGGGGTCGAAGTGGAGAGGCCGGACAGCAGCGAGCCCGCAGCAGAGCCTGAGAAGGCCAGGATGCGATGGGTGGAGACGCCCGGGATTAGATTTAAACACTATGTCTGCTCTGTGGAATGTGTGGAACCCAACGGATTTTACCAACTGCAACTTATTACAAAATTTTCCTATCAAAATCATTCCAATTCTGTCCAATTCTGACATCAAGGTCATCTCCAGTGCATCCAACTGCAACGGCTGGAATGGTTTCTGACTTCGTCCAGGCTGAGGGACCCAACTTCACTTGGAAGCCTAAAGTGCCCAAGCCCAATTTGCTGATGCTCATGGGTCCCTTTGGCCAAAGCTTCCAGTGGGGCTGGGGGTAGGGGTTTAAGAAAAATTAGGTAGCCCTGATTCTTCTTGGGGATGCAGTTGGGGGTATTTCTATGGGAATATGGTAATATATAATCTAACCACCACAAGTTGGGATGTTCTTCAGCCAATTATGGACCCGGATACCATGTCAGAGCGGCTTGTGTTTGATTTGTTGAAACCATTTCCAACCATTTGAGCCATGAACCATTACCCCTATCCCTATCCCTATCCCTATCTCATTGCAGTAGTTGGTTCGTGAATATATTCCTAGTACGGATTAAGATATCAAAACAATAGTATGTAATAACAATAGTGATAATAATGATCATAATGATCATAATGATCATAATGATAATAATGATAATAATGATAATCCCCAATAAACCAGTTATGCGGTGCCATCTTGTGCCCTGGGACATCTTACCGGGTCTCACCGAGACGCCGAGAGTCCAGGTCTGCCTGGCTCGGGGAAGAGCACCTTTGCGCAGCAGTTGGTGAAGTCCTCCCCGAGCTTCGTGCGCGTCTGCCAGGATGGGGATCCAAGATGTGGCCCCGGGACCCACCATTTTGATGAGATTTGGGGATGGGTCAAACCCCATGAAATTACCATACTGGGGGTATCCACAGCCATAAATCCCAGCTATTTTAGGGAATATACCTAGGGTGCCAGCGTTTTGACTCATAGCCATTTGTCTTTTCGTTTTCAAGGATGAATGAACCAATGAGACAATTCTGGGCACGAGATGAGAATTAATTTCTGTGCTCCGCGTTTGATGTATTGTGAAGGCGCTTTGGGACGCTATGTTTTTTCAATCCACCGAAGTTCATTTTTTTTGGTGCCAAAGCAAAGATGATGTATGTATTTCAGATCTGCAAACTTCAAAACCATGTGCTGAGACCTCATCCTCCAAAATGAAGCCTCGCTTGCAAGCAACACAAGTGTGGCAACTTCCATTTCAACCTTCCCTTTCGAAGGTATTTCCCAAAAATGGAGACCAAATAATCACCTTGAATGCATCAACGAGGTCCCGTTTTCATGTGCCAACTAGTGTTGATATGTCAATCGTTTTTCAAAACCAGAATCATGTGAGTACCTCCATCTTAGGTCACCATGTGGTCAAAAGTCACGACGCAGAGAAGCGGAACCCCCCCCATGTTGTTCTGGATGAAAAACAACAATCTCTTCCAAACAGACCACAGCTTAGATTGACGTAATGCTATCCCTCTCTAATCTTTACCTTTAAACACCCCCCTTGAAATGCGTTGCATTCATTTTCCTGGTTCCAAAAAAAAGAGAGAGACTCATGGATGGGATGGGATTCATTTTCATATTGTTCATATTGTCGATTTATAATCATTTTGAACTAGATAGAATCTAGTATTTTCAAAGATATTTCCAATTTTAGTGTTTTTTTTTGACATTTCCAAATTCTATCTACTCCAGGATGACTACATACATCCTTTTGGTTTCTGTCCACCCGGCACTTCGGCCCCATTGGTCGACCTTCAGGACGAGCTCTCTGGCCGAGACGAATTTGAGCGCCAAATTGGTCCAGTGGCCAAGGTTCGGATGGGCCAACGGGTTCTGAGTTGGAAAGTACCCTTTGGCAAACACACAAAAAACTACGGAAAATCACCATTTTTAGTTGGTAAATCAACGAACTCAATGGCCATTTTCAATCATTGTGTTAGTTTATTGGAAAGTATTGAAAAAACATGACCCAAATGGGTCGCTGATGGGAGATCGTGAATGATAGGGGATAAGCCACCGAAAAAAATGATGAAGAGAACCTGTAGACACTAGTGTGTCACAATTCAACATGTTTGCTGAGTTGGGACGTTCAGAGATTTCTTCTGCTGTTTGTGAGCAGTATGCCGATGTTTGCCTGTCTACATATGCAAGTTTACTTTCCATCAACTTCCTTCGCCGGCCTGCTTCTGTACAACAGTTCCAAAGGCGCAAAGATGCAAAGACCATGAGATAAGCAGAGGATGCGAATCCAGGTCAACATCTGAGGGACAAGGCAGCATGAGAAATGTGGTCATGGCATGGTGGCAAGGATGGTATGCACCCTTAAACATGTGTGAGAGTCCTGCTGCCAGGACAGTCACAAACGCTTGATTTTGGACCGCACCAACGTATCTCGCCAACATTGGACCATGCCAACAGGCCTTGTTGGTTGATGGGTGCATGGGTTTGAGTTTTAGTGGAGGTTGTTGTAGCCAACTTTGGGAAGTTCTTTTGACATCTTTTGACCATATTCAATTGCACTGATTTCGGTTGGCCGGGTTTGGGAGAATTGCCTTGCATTTTTGTTGCAGCGAAGGAACATTCCCATGGACAAGCAAAACAGAACTTTCGATTTTTCTGCTGACTCTATCTTGATTGCGGGTTCAAAATGTATAATTAACAACTACCCTGTGGTAAACAAACATAGCTGTTAAAAATGGCCATTTATAATGGGAAACATGGTGATTTTCCATAGCTATGTTAGTTTACCAGAGGGTAACAACCATCCAAAATCCTCCTTTTGTGGATGGTGTGGACGATTCGACCAGCGAACTAACCATTGATGGGAGATTTCCCAGGGCCTTGGGCCACCTTCCAGGCAGGTGGGAATCTGATTTGGGAATCTGAACCTACCAGGAGTTAACAGGTTCTTGGCGAAATCCACGTGGCCTAGCCATGGAGGTTTAGTGGGAAGATCATCGAACTCGATGGATTTTCCAGCCCATCTTTGGTGAACGGATGGTAGATCCCTGTGTTGGTGGAACCCATGGCCTGAGGTGTGCAAAGCTGATCGCGTCTGCTTCCTGAAGCCTGGATTGAGCCAATGACTTTTTCATTTTCCCATGAAATGCACCCCAAATGAGCTAAATATACTTGGGAAATGCTTATCTTTGGGGGAATCCATCGATTTTATACAATTTTTCCTGGCCCATCAGCCCAAGGAAGTTGGCCTTCAGCCCTAAAGGTGCGGTGTGTGTTCACTTCGCTCAGAGCGCCAAGGACTGCGAGGAGCGCGTGGCGAAGCGCACGGATCATCCCACCATCAAATTCGGCGGTGGTCGCAGCGCCGTACGCAGCATGCAGGATGGGGATGGGGATGGGATGGGGTCTTGCCGGTGATGGTCGGTGGATGCATATTTGGGGATGGTTTGCTGGTTCTTGGGTTTAGTTCAAAATAAAAAAAGGGGGGAAAGTTATAGTTACACTCTGGTAACTAAGAATGTACCTTTATCTTTTTTGCATTTAATGTGCCAAAAACAGGTTCGCGAAGTTGGATTTCCCACATTTTACATCAAAGGGTCCCTGGAGGATTTTGTCATCTTATGGAGGGACCCGACCTGGCCAGTTGCTTGGGGATCCCCAGGAACCCCCCAGTTGACGTACGTTGGGATGTAGAAAGGGTAGCTTGGCAACTGTGGTCCCCCAGAGCCTATACTTGGATATGATAGTGGAAATTCCATGTTTTTTTCAATCGGCAGCCGGCAGCTGCCTCAACCCCATCAGTCAGGAGGCGTTGGAATTGCCCTCGCTGTCCGAAGGCTTTGAGGAAATTTTGACCATCCACAGCTTCGAGGAGCGAATCTATTGGTCAAAATCAGTGATCCCTTAGACCAAAAATGACGACAACGAACTTCTTGGACATGCTTAAAACAGTAAAGACATGTAAACTTTAACTGGGCACTGAAATAATGATATTGTAATTTATTTCTTTGTTTTTTGGTTACTATACTTGGTGGTTCACCTTAGTACGTGGGTTAGTTCATTCCAGTTTCAATTACGGTAAGTAGGATTCGTCAAACTATAACTGGAGTGATCTGAGGTGACCCACCAAGTACAATGACGACAAATCCAAACACAATTCATGAAATTTGACGACTACTGTCTTTTTGGATATGTGGTTGATCCTGGCCCTTTTTTTTTGCGAAATGTCAGCCGCGGGGATTTTCCCACGTCTGGGCAATGTACTTAAGACAGAAGATGACCTGGTAGATTTTCAATGCCTCCGATTTTGGGAAGCTGAAATTCATGTTCGCTCTACCCGGCGAACCCCCCCTTTGAATCTTGACGATATCAACTTAAGTCTTGCAAATTCGGTCTAAGTCTGTGTTTCCAAGAGAACCACCCAATTTTTCGGATAGTCATATTTTTTTTTTATCCATCTCCATCCCTAATTTTTTGTCCGTTTGTCCCTGAATCGACCCAGATACCTTTTTAGGGAGATCTCTGCCTCGCCGTGCGACAGGAAGCAGAACACTTGTTGAAATGCTATGGGGCTGAGGCGCCTAAAGTGAGCCGTGGGCCCAGCTTCTGGATGTTGGAAGGGAGATTCAGCCAAGGACGTGTCTGAAACGTGGGGTATAGATTTCAGCCAAATGGGGATCAAATGGGGATATTGGGGTAATAAGGATGTATCCAACATGATATGTGGGTGTGTTTGAAACTGGTTTTTCCCAAAGGATCCCTAACCCATGGTAATTTGAATGGGGAAACTGAATGAAACTGAGGTTTTAAAGCACCAAATTTTGGGATGCTACTTCTGTCGGACAAACCCATGTGCTAGAGTCCGTAGGGTGTTTTGCTTTGGAACAGACCTGGTCATGTTTAGACTTCCTAAAGGAAGCTGGTTCTATTCGCATTTTGCTCCCCCCTTCTTCCCGGCTTTCATCGTGACGTGCCATGTGTCTGGCCACTTACCCCGGCATTTGGAGTTAAAACCGGTCTCTCCCTTCAAACAATCTGTCATGAAGACTAACATCTGCCTTCAAATACCCTTTCATTAAACCGATGCCAAACGCCATTCCCTTCAAACTCAGCTTCTTCCCCTCAAAACAAATGGCAACTAGAATTTTCCCATCAACCCCCGGCCAGTTTTTCCGGAAATTCTGCCGTTGCCAAGGTCCCATGGGTTTCTTCAAGTTTCCAACCACGCCACACGTCTTGGACCTCACCAATGGCAAAGCCTTGACGGAGAGCGATCGACTGCTGAGCGAGAAGGAAGCGAAGGAGTTCTTCGATGCTCAGCTGAGGGGTTCGGAAGTTCGACCAACCAACGGTTTTGATATCACATGGAGGTTTCCTAAAATGGTGGATTCCCAAAACCATGGGTTTCACTCCTAAAATGGTCATCCATGACTTGGATGATTTGGGGGTACCTGTATTTTATGAAGCCTCCATATGTCTTTGCATGAGTTGTGGGTTATTCATAGTTATTCTAAATCAACTTCAATGTTCTCATTGAGTCCTCCAGGGCCCCCAGCGCCTCCAGTGCCCCCAGGGTCTGGTGGGAGTCTCGGTCCATTGCACCGAGTTGAGAAGCCAGTGATGAAATATCCGAATGGGGGTTGAACGCAAGCAACACTGGAGATAGATTTTGACACGGGGCTGTCGCTAGCCATGCTTAGGGTGCGGGGGAACATCGGGATCTCCAGTCCAAAGAGGAATGTATTCCTTGGTCGTTTCACCATATTTCACCATGGTTTCATGCAAGATGTATGTGAAATCAATTCATTGGATTGGTTAAAGGGAAAATTTACAGGAAACCCCTATATTTCATGGGGAAAACCATGGTTTCCTGTAGTTTTCCCTTCAACCAATCCAGTGATCAATAGACAATGACACTGCTTTCCCCTCAAGATAGTTGACTCGCAAGATTTTCCCATGTGTCTTTTTGCTGACCGCCGCTGACTTGGCTGGTTCAAGGAGGGAAGTGTTGAGAACCCCACAACCTTTCCGTTATCCAAAAAGAGATGCATTTGGTCGTATGTTTTTCAAACAAAAGTACCAAAGAACAAGACATGTATGCATAGAGTCTGCAATTTTCAGCATAGAATTTCCTCCACATCTTGGCACTTGTGCTGAGTTTAGTTTGTGCATGCTGCTTGCGAGATCTTGCAATTCATCATTTGAACCTCAAGTTTTGTGGATCTTTCCACCATGTTCACCATGTTCCATATTCTCCTCCCCTTGGCAGCTGCTGCGTCTTCACAGTGCAGTGATCCTCTGGAAGCTGATCTTCTAGAAAATTCTGGGATTCAGATGCTGCAGCACTCGCTCCAAGTCCGACAGGGAGGTGAACTCTTGGTCCAAAAAAACCTGAAACCTCCTAAAACTCTCTGTAGTTGATGAATGATTATTCATAGTTTTTTCCCCATCACCGCACAAGAACAACACGGCCAATACATTGGGGATGATAAATCCTCACGCAGGTGACTTCTTTGATTTTGGACAGATTCTGGCCGATGAGCCTCCGGGCTCCTTTCTCAGAGGGATGGAGGTCCTAGTGAAGGCCAACGACATGGTCTACAACACCACCCAGCCCTGGTATCTTGCGGAGCTGGATCGGATGGACGCCTTTCAGGCCGGTGGCAAATTGTGGCAGCGGCTGAGGCAATATGATCGCGATCCCAAGCCCGGTGGCGTTTTTGGGCGGGTCTTCCTGGAACCGGGAAGCGGATCGCTGGTGATCGCCTTCAAGGGGGTCTGTGTGGAGAAGGACCAGGAGCAGTGTATTTTGGATTGGTGTTTCCTCAGCAAAGCCAAGTCTTATGGACCTCTTTCCAACGACATGGCGACCATGTTTGGTGCTTCTCCAGAGATTTGTTGCTGGGCGGTGGTTTCAGTCCAATTTTCTTCATTTTCCGGAAGAAAAGGGATGATCACTTGACCTTTTTTTTTGGCCAGGGTGGTTCAACCACTGATAAGGTCAAAAGTATGAGGGTCAGCTCAACTTCACCGAGCAGGCAGACTCCTTGGTTCGGCAGGTTCAAAGGGACCTGCCGAAGCACAGCCTGACGCTGACGGGGCACTCCATGGGTGGCTTGATGGCCATGGTCACTGCGGCCAGACAACCGAAGGTGTTGAAGGCCATGACTTTTGCCCCGACCCCGTTCCATGTGATCATGAACGATGAGTTGAAGTTTCCTGGCGGGGTGGACTGGGGTATGGGGATTACAGGAAGATCTATATAAAACCTTCTCGGGTTCCTAAGTCGCAGATCCAAAAGGGGTTGGTCCTTTTAGCATCAACTTCAGATGGTTGTGAGTAATTGAACCAGGATTAGGCATATTTAATTCCTTTTCCATTTTCAGAATCGGGTTGATCCAAACTTCACTATTTTTCAAGGTAAGCGGATACATTTGGATATGGTTTACAATCAACATCACGTTTCCCTCGAAACCAAAATCAAACTGATTGAAGATGGGCCCCTGATTGTAGGTTTTCCAATGATGAGAGGGCATGTTAGCATTGTCAAAACCATGGTTTCCTAAACTCAAACTTTTATAAATTCACCACCGTTCAGACCCGGACTAGTGTGCCACCCCTGCATACATCGGGCTTTCAAATGGTTTCCAATGACCACTCAACTCAGATTTTGCATTCCCTGGAAAAGCAAACCATTGATTGATTCAGCATGGACCCGTACAGCAAACCCCAGAACAAATGCAGAAAAGTCAGCTCCTGCTAAACAAACAAGTCCAGTTGTAGCCATTATTTCTCTCTTTTAACCTACACATTGTCATGCAGGTCATTTCAACATTTTCCCAACATCCTTGGAGCTGGCTCCAGCTTTTAGATTTCGAGGTTTTCCAGTGAGCAGATCGACGCTTTGAATTCCGATGACCTGGTGGCCACATGTGATGCCTTCGACTGTGGCATCAATTCTCTCTATGTCGAGCAGGCACGCGTTGGGGCCAAGACCTGCCTCTACGTCAAGGAGGACGAGCCAAGCAGCTGCCAGCAGATGGCGGCGGAACCCTACCAATCACTGGGCCACTTGGGGCTGACATGGTGATTCTGGATTAGACTCCACCAGAAAATATAGGGACACTCCAGAGGGTGGCTTAATCAAGGTGATTCTTTGTCCATTTTTCCCAGCTGAAATCCATCAGAACTGGGGAATCAGGGAATCTACAGGGGGAACATGTCCAGCATGTTGTGTGGCCCCAGGGCCAGGGCGATCCCAGGCTGGCGGCAGCGGCTGAAGACCGATCCCAACGAAGGGCTGTTGAAGGCACTGCCGAATTTGATGTGCAAACAGAGTGCGCACGAATGGTGGCGCTATTCCAAGTTGGTGCTGAGAACCGAAGGGGACGGCACGCCGGCCAATTTGCCGGTCTGTAGCACGGCCTACAGCGTTCTCACGGTACAGTAGCGGCGCTGAAATTGCCGGGTTTCAAGAACGATTGTTGGATATGTAGACTTTCAGACTTTGAGAGGCAGTTTGTACAGCAGTAATTTGCGTGAAATCAGCCCTAGCGAGAGACATAGATTGCCGATGATCGCAGTGAGATATATATAGTGAGATCTTTTTGCACGCGTGGATTTTGGATGCGTGCTCGCATATCAAAGTTGCTACATTGAAAATCTTGCAACTTCCAAGGCAGGTGCATCAGCTTGTGATTGTGAATACCCCTAAATAGGGTTATCCAGACTTTGATTGGTTTATAACCTTTAACACTCCCATTTGTTAGGAGTAAGGGCCCATCATGATGGTCAATGCAAGTGACGTACATTTCAGCCATCTGGTTTCCCAGACCTTTTGGAAGCGTCTGACCTGACTGCGGTGGATGACAGATGCTGAATAGCAGTGAACAACTTGTGACAACTCGATGATTGGGTCTAACATGGTCTAACAGTTTCATTGGCTTCTCAGGAGTGGTTCGTGAACTGGGGTTTGTGGGCTGGTGAGGGGAGAGCGCTCCCCTCAATTGTCTGGTTTTAGCCGTCAAACATACTGATACAACCAACAAGAATAGATGGCAACCTGGCAATGACCAAGGGAAAAGGGCATGTCGAGCATGTTTGACGCCGACGTTTGGGCCCTTCCTTGGGGCTGAGTGTATTACTTTTTCCCTCTATGATCAATGTTTTGGGACATAGCATCCTCCAAATCGAATAGAACAGTTTGGGAACCTCTATTGAAGTTAAAAATCATCACCAGCCTAAACAATAACTTTTTCTAGTAGCCCAATCCCCTCATTTTTTGGGGACTCATCCACCGAGGATGGTAAGACCATGATCATCATGGAGGAAAAGATCGACGGCGCCAACCTGGGGATCTCCCTCACGGACGCCTGGTGGCATCGCTGGCTTGGGAGGTCTCGGGGGATTTTGTTGGGGATTTCCTGAGCATCCAACCTTTCCAAGTGAATATTCATTTATCTATTAATCGTTACATACACACATATATATATAATTATATATATATATATACACATATTTATTATGTACGTATATATATATATATATTCCCCAAACAGGGTGTCCACACTGAGGGGTTCTTACGGTACGTGTTCAAGTCCGGGGTTAGATCAGGGTGCTCCATCTGGCTACTGGGGCACGGCGTTTTTCCTCAGCTCCAGAAACCGACATTCTAAGTTATTATGGGGATATTAGGTAGATAATATCATAAATAATAATGATAGCTATTTCCTCATGAACTCATCATTCCACTTTTTTTTTGTTTCTTTTGGTGTGAGGAAAACTATGAGCCCTTGTACCAGAATCGCAGCCACTACGTTTCCAGCGGTTACGCCAGCCAGTGGAAAGCTCTGGACGCTTGGTGGGATGAGCATGGCTGGGCTATCTGCCAGTTGCTAGAGCCTGAGGCGCGGCCGGGGATGGTTGGGGTAGGGGACTGCAGATTTTGGTGATTCTTAGTTCATATCTGCATGTAATCATTTATTGGGGATGCTTGGGGATGCTTGGGGATGCTTAGTTACCCGCATGAAGTTCATCGAATTTTAGGGCTACATAGTTCTGACCGATAGCCTTTTTTGTGGCATGGTCAAATTTCTTGGGTAAATAGGGATACCATGGGATACCTGGATACCCATCAATCCATTCATAGTCAATTTGTACAGCCATAATCATAGGGATTCCCATTGTCAGATGGATGATCCATTCTCATTGCTTGCACATCCTGGGAATGGCAAGTGGTCTCGTACATACCCCCTTCGCATGATGGGTTTGTCTGAAAATATGGTCAGATAGTGTACCCCAGCATATTGGTTATCATAATTTCCTTCAATACGATTGCCATGAATGAGGATCCATGAGGATATATTTCATTTTCAGACACACCCTAATATCTAATGTCATATGGAGTTGGTGATACATCACATGAATATCCCCGTAAAACGGTTGACATTGTTCCCATTGCATCCCCACAAAATGGTTTGTCGAAAGGTTTCAAAACCCTAAAAAAATTCGTTGGTTTTCCTCATAATATCCACTTTTCGTTTGGTTATACGATATCATGTATATATATATATACAGAGATCCCTACTATATCTTCAACTTCGATGGATTAAAATACACCATTTCCAGTGCTGACATCGCGGACAGGTGGAGGTGCTCTTTGGCGAGTGGCTCTGGGCGCGACATAGCGTCAGCTACACCAAGCTCCCGGCCTACTTTGTGGCCTTTGACATCTACAACAAGCGCCAAGGTGCGAAGAGACGCCAGGGGTGTCTTGGGGGTTGACTCGTTGGCCTTTGCGGTGGATTTTTTTTCAAGGCGGAGAATGTAGGATTAGTATGGTTAAAACTGAGGTTATACCCTACTTACGAACTGGGGTGAAGCACCCAGTGGGAGGGTAAGACATTTGACTTGGCCATGGGTGATGTTGCGAAGATCGGGTCGAACACTCTGAAAGTCACAGGATTTGCCAAAAGACACGTGGAGCATTTTCAAACCTGTTGCTGGACAGTTGAAAAAAAAGGGTCCACATTTCACGAAACTTACATCAGGGTTAGTTGAAGGAAACATCTAGAGGAAATCACGGTTTACCATGATTTACCATAATTTTAACCATGATTTCCCATAATGTCTACCATGATTTACCATGATCTTTATCATGATTTACCATGATTATTGACCATAATTTACCCTCAAAACATGGGGTTTCCTATGGTTTCCTGTAATAATTTAACACTTTTTTTCCCTTTCCCCTCCGCTAAAGGCCGCTTCGTGTCCGTGCGCGAGCGCAACCGACGTCTGGAAGGCCTTGACATCCCGGCGGCTTGGTGTGAAGTTGGCCATCGAAAATAGCATAGGTGAACCCACTATGGCGGTTTCTTAAAAAGGATCCCGCAAGCCAATGGTTACTATGGTGAATGATCATGAAATCCCTACTCAATGGCTTGAACATAGGGAATATATACCCTATTTTCAGAGGTAGACCCAATATGAAGAGCTGTTCATAAGTTCAAAAAACACTCAGTTTCCTGAGGTTGGTTCAAGAACACCACATGGTACAATTTTGGTATATGGTTTTCTGATGGGTTTCAGCACATGATATATGATATGATCATCACACTGATTTATCACCACTTGAAAGCCAACACGTCGCTTTTGAAGAGTGTGGAATCCCAAGTCCAGAACTTTTCAGGATTCAATGAACAAAATGGAGATGTTACGATGGCAACCAAGAAAACAGATGCTTTTCGAGTATCTGAATGTCAGGATTGGAGTCCGTTGAAGGTTTTGGCACCTCCTGGTACAGCAATGGACCCAGGGCTTTACATAGATGAGCTTCTAGATTGGGCACCTGAAATATCGATTGATATCCCCATCTCAGCGAGTTGAGCAAATTTGGTGGTTCTAGAGGCTTCCATTCCCACAGATGGTGACTGTGAGATTACTGCTGAAGCCGAGAAGTGGGAACATGAGTTAGATTCGGATGACAATTAGTGGGGTAATGCTATAGACAACTAGAATCTGAGGGGTTTGTTTACAATCCGTTCATGTGGTAAGCGCAATAAATAAACCATCCAAATTTTTCCCCAACTGCGGTATACCTATCCTAAATCGTCCCATTGAATTGTGGATGATTTGTTATTGGGTTTTACTTCCCAATTATATCCCCAACCATGACTGCGAAAAATCTTGGTACATCCGTATTCCTGAATTCCCACTACATTCCATGAAGGATAGTATTGGGAACGGCTTGTGGATAGTATTGGGAACGGCTTGTTACTGAGTCTACCTTATTATTGATATGATTCTTGGGATAATCATGACAATTGGGATGATAATCGGGCAATGTCAAGATGTTTTACGTTAATCCCTCAAACATCATATCAAGTTGGTCAGCTATGTATTCTATCCCAACAAACCCTATATTAAGCATCATTAAGCATCATTTTCTTCCAAAGTGTGGATGGTTATCATCCCAATTATTTAAAAATTATCATATATTCTCCAATATTACTTCCCATTAAACACCGTTAAACACCATGAAACACCATTCTTTGTTTGTTCCACATTCGATCCACGCGTTGCCTAGGTGGTGCCGCAGCTGGCCGAGAGAAAGTTTGCCAACCGCCAGGAATTGGAGGTTCACCTGGGAGCTGAGTGGCCATTGGGAACTGTGTGGAAACCGAATGTCTCCTGAAAGTTCACTATAAATGGCCCATTTTTAATGGGAAAATCAACTATAAATGGGAAAAGCACCTTGAGTCATCTTGATGTTTGATGTTTTTTTGATGTTTTGTTCTTGATGATGTTTGAGGTTTGATGCCCAGATCCGTTTTGGAAAATCTGGCTTAAGCAACCCGTAGATGATTGTTTGGATGGAAAGAAACTTTTGGACACTGAGACTGGCTGTGAACTGTGGTTCCGTTGGTTTCTGATGGGTCCACACAGTTCAGAGAGTTCAAAGTACAAAACCAGTCTTGCAGGCGTTCCTGAACCGCACCTCAGCCTTCGGGGACGGTCCTTTGGAAGGTGTCTATCTTCGCATTGCGACTTGGCTGCAGGAGATGGGGATGAATTCGATATTGAAACTGATGATAGACCATGGAATGGAGGATTATTTGGTTGTTTTTCAAGTGGATTTATGCTTGTTGATCTACAACAGTTGGTTGATTTATGGTTGATTTATAAGATGGTAAAACTGGGTGTTGATTTATGACATAGAAAGAACATGATGACCAACCATGGCCTGGATGTCACCAAGAGCCACCTTGGTCTTAAGTATCCGGCGAAGCCGATTGGATTTATGGTGGGCCTATCAATGCAGTTGGATGGGTGAAACTCAACCAATGATTGGGGATTGTACCAACAAGAACGACGGGGAAGTGTGTGGCTTGCTGATGTTGGTCATTTTTGCAGCAACTGCCAGGTTTTTTTTCATGATGCAGAGTCCCATATCTAGCAATAAACACTACAAATGACTGGTCACTGAATCAGTACTGTTTAATCCAAGCTTAGGCTTCACTCCAAGGTCCCTTTGTGTACTTTAGAATGGCCAGAGTGTTTTGTTTTATCATTCTTAGTGATTGGGAGCAGAACAAATTTCCCACCTCAGCTGAAAACCGTAGACGTTGTCGAAAGATTCCCTGGCCAAAGTTTTTGGAACGTGAGTTTAGTCCGGTTGCCATCAATTTTTGGACATGTAGAAACCATCTCAAAACAATGGTCTTATGCGTCTATCTGAGATAAGAAACCTCCATTTGCTTCGGTGATTTCCCCCCCTTTGACACCGGAGGGTCGCCATCTCGGCCAGGACGATCAACTGGAGGAGGGTGGCGGGCTCTGGCACAAGCGCCGCGGGAAGATTGTGCGAAGCGACTTCATTCAGACCATCCAGGATGGTGGGCATTGGATCCATAAAGAGGTGGAACGCAACAGCTTGGCCTACTGAGATGATGTTGAAAGAAGACTCAAGATATTCCAAGATATTCCATGATGGAGATGAAAGAGAAGGAACACATTTATTTAGTCTCTATCATGGTAGTTGTGGTTGGGGATGTCTTTTTTGGCTGATTCTTGATATAAAATCAAGAGGAAACCTGTTGGGTAGGATGGCCGAAGATGTGCCTCAAGGGCCCTCCCATTTTGTACAGTTTTTTGTGCAGCTGGGTTGTCAGACAAATGTCCGTCAGACTCAGAGCATGACAACTCAGCCAGAGGAAAATCACTCAGTGCCAAGTTTGATTTGTAGTGTTCACCTACCCAGACCTCAATGGGATTTTGAGGATCCTAAATTGGAGGTAGAGTACCACATAAGGCCATATTTTCCCTTACATAGCCCTTACATAGGCCGTTTATATGGTAGGTACCTCCAATTTAGGTACCTGAACTGGCCATTGAATACCTACCCTTTGGTAACTTGACGTAGCTATGGAAAATCACAATTTTAGATAGGTAAATCAGCATTTTTGTCATCTATAACCGGGCCATGGCTTCCATATCTGTGTCAAATAACCAGAGTGTACCTTTCAAGGGGGCGGATCATAAAATTAGTGAGGCCTCAGTCCATAGCAACACGGGGTTTGCCACAACGGACATTGGTTTCCCGGCGTCCCGACGCTGCACATCCCCACGAGCGGCGTGCTGCGGTTTGACGCATCACGACGCACTTGTACAGCTCCTGGGCTGCGACTCGAAAAACCACATGGGCGGAGACTGGAGTTGTGACTGCTGCCATTCATTGCTGAAAATCACCTCAAAGAAATGGACAGCTACGTTACCTTGGGTCTTTCAAAATCATGGAGAGGCGGTTAAAAATCAATAAACATCACCTTTTTTTGGCCTCAACTTTGCCTTTTGAGGTTCAGCTGTTAAAGGGTGTCCACCACTCACAGGTGCTCCTGGAACCAGCCAAGAAGCTGCAAGGGGGCATCTTTTTGAATCCCTCCTCGAAGGTTCCAAGCTTGCGAAGATCCATCCAAGAAGACAAGCACGCAGGAATCAACCAATACTGTACTAAATCAGACTAAATCAAGGAAACTCACTTTCAAAATTTTTGGCGTCCAACCCCCCAGCAATCGACTGTTTAACAACCATGGCTCTGACCTGTTGTGACCCCGTTATGGGGTTTCCGACGTTGACCCATACCGGCAGAGATTTCCAATTTAGCTGTCAAGTTCGCTTGGCTCTACCCTGATTATATCTACTTATATATCTACTTGTCCCCTTCCTTTTGAACAAGATGATTTTTGAGAAAACCTGTGGATTCTAATTGCCCCAGTTCACTCCATCCTGATGACGTTTTTGTGCCGGTGAGCGCCATGGCCACCCATGCGGAGCTCCTTCAGCTGGGAGTGCCTGTGGCGCGGGAACCTGGTTCCGAGTCAACCAACTGGATGGGTACGTTAATGCTTTGCTCATTTTTCATCCTAGACAACAATTTTTTTTCATGTTTTCTTCCCAGAAACAGCCTAAAAATGGGGTACCCCCTTTTTAAGCGTAGCTTCTTGCATTTTTTCACACACACCAAATTCTCACAATTAGGGTTTACCATGGTGTACCCCATGGTCGGGATGCCGGAGGTGGTCCACCTCGCCGGCTCAAATGGGAGGCCGGGGGCCCGGCAAGGAGGGACTCCGTGGGGAAAAATGGGGACATGGATCGGTTGATCATGCTTTAAGAATGGTTAATGATGGCTAATAATAGTGATTGCAATGATTAATGATGGTTAATCAGGATTTATCTTGGGAAAGCAACCAACAACAATGGATGAACGATGAATATTGGGGATTCATTTGGAGGATCATCCCATTTCGTAAATGGTTTGGGCTTATAACCTAGTTATCAATTATAAATGGGATAATCCACTTGGGGGACTTTGTAACCAGGTTTATTGGCCAGTTACCAAGTATAATCCTCCAAGTACTATTTTGACATGAACAGAAGGGGTAAAGGGTTTTGATCCATAGCCAAATACCTCCCAGCAACACAATTTTAATTCTGAAGCAGGAAGTTCCAGAGGATACCAATCATGTGAAAATCCATGATTTTCATGAAAAAGACATTGGGATTTCCCAAATGGACAGGTCACATTATCGGAGTGTTAGTATCATGTTATCACTTAATGAAATCGGCCAATGGCTACGCAAAGTTGATGGAGTACAAAGACCTCGCCCTGGGTCTTAAATATTTGGGCCACTGGGCTACACTCAGCATCCATGTCAAAGTATGGCCAGAAACTGTTCAGGACAGGCCCCAACAAAAAATCTTCAGGCAACCTTGGCTGGGGCTCCATCACTTCATCCGATGCACGGCCAGTCAGGGCCAAGACTGCCCCCCTGCCTGATGAGAGCACGCAGGTGGGGCAACTTCCAAGCAGCAAATGGGGCGTATCCATGAACTGCAGCAGTAAAATAGGTGATTTTCAGCCACTTTCTGTAGCGGTTTCTTCAAGTTACATGAGCTGCAATTGGAGATGTCGCCAATGACTATTGGCTTGATTCCAAATACAGTATATAGTTGTCGGTTGGTGCCAAATAATTGTGGCTGCAACATTGATATTGATAGACCAACTATATAATGACATCTTCAATGCAATCCAGAGACCTTTCATAACTCATATTCTGGTAATCCCCTTGATGAACCCATAGGATGAACATGGATTAACCAAACTGATTTAGTTCATCCGTAACCAGCATTTGCCAGCTAACCTTTGAAAGGTTATCTTTAGGACTTCAATTTTCTTACCCTCTGGTAAGCTAACATAGCTATGTAAATCACCACGTTAAATAGGCAAATCATATATATATATAACACAAAGGCCATTTTTCATAGCTATATCATATTAGTTTACCAGAAATGCTACCCAGCAGTAAACCAACGTAGATGTAGAAAACCCCACCATTTGTAGATCATTTTCCTCCGGAAATCATCGGTTTCCCAGCCCCAGGCGGCCTTGAGCGCGGCGGCCTGCGCGTTCAGCAAGGCCTTGGAGGAGCCAACCACGGAGCTGGCGCCCACGCGGCAGGCCGGAACCTGGCAGTTTGATGCGGAAAATAGGGTGAACATATGGAGGTTTCCTAAAATGGTGGTACCCCTAAATCATTCATTTTAATAGGATTTAATAGGATTTTCCCTTGTAAACCATCCATTTTGGGGTACCCCATTTATGGAAACCTCCATATGATATTTTACACCCTTGACATGTTTGTGGAGTCACTAAGCCTATTTCTTGAGGCAAACTCAGGTGTTTCGGGTCATCTTTTTTTGGGGGAGACGATCGAAACAACTTCAAAAACACACTTTTGATGGTGTTTTGGGACCCAATCTATGCTTACTATTGGGCCATTGGGTTCTCCAGGATCTGCCTGCGGTTCCTGGCGCTTTCGTGATTCGCAACGCCTTCTCGCCTGAGGAAGTCATGTCATGGCTGGCGGTGGAGGGAGCTGCGAATGGAGCTATGGCTGTATTGTGTTGTAGCCAGATTCTCCCCCAAAAAATAGGGAGCCGGTTGGAGCAGCGTTTATTGATCGGTCTTCTGCTCACACTAGCCCAGCCGCCTACTTGCCCTTCTAACTGGGTGAGTTACAAAATCGATCCACTAGCTGAGGTGACCACCTAGTAGGTATAGTCATCTAAAGAATCAAAAGTAGACATTTCGTTGGGTCAAACCCACCTGCTCCAGGAGGCATTTCGGCTGGCAGAGGCCGTGACCTTGGCCCATGGTGGACGTGCCAAGCGCGCCTGGGAGACCCAGAGGAGGGCGGAGTTTTGCAGCGAAAACTGGTGGGTTTTGAAGTGAAGATGTGGCAAACTCAGAATTTCACCGGGAAAATCTTGGATTTCATCTGGAAAAAACATTGGATTTGAGTGTTTGACCAGTAAAAACTGGGATTTGTTCGGGACAGAAACATGGGATCCTAGGAAGATATGTGAACAATTCCTCAATAAAGATGGAGACAAGTCTCTATATAAATATATATATGCATATATATATGTATATATATATACACATATTCTTGCCGTTAAAATCTGATCCTTTGGCAATCAGTGGCTTGCTGGACAATTCGCCTTCTTAGTTGGATGATTTCCAAAATCATTCAAGCTGGTGCCCCCAGCTACAAGTCGGTTTGTAGTGCCCGTCAACTAGTTCGAGATCTCTACCATAAACCCCAGCCAAGCTAATTATAAAATGTTATAAACCAACTTGGCCAACAGAAATCAGCTATAAATCCCATGAACTTACCGCTATTTTTTTTGTCAAATCACCATTTTACCATGGTTTTTGTTGGTCAAATCACCATTCTCCTCTGGTTTTGCTACATCCTTCTGAGACGCCCCAGCTCCGAACAAAAATCCACCGAGACCGTGGCAGAACAGCGCCGCGAAAGCCAACATCATCGAGCGGTCACAGCATCCTTGGAGATTTTGGGGAGGCCGGGAGGCCGAGCAGCAAAGGTTGAGAAAAACTTGTCATTTCACCGACAAAAATAGGAATCTCATATGATTGAATGGGAAGTATAGCTGATTTTATTGATAACGAGGATTTAGTACTATCCAGTGGTCAGGAGTGATTCGGAGCTTTTTCGGTATCCATATTTTTGCTGTTCAATGGGAAGCCAATGAGCCACTTAAAGCTTCCCAACATGATAGAATATGATTTCATGGGATTTATATCTGATTTATGATAGCTAAGTTGGGTTGGTAGTCAGACTATGGGGGTGCAGTTGGGGAAAGAACATGGGCAGAACCAGGGTAATAACTATAACCCTCTATAAGTTGGGATCTAATCCCGCAATGGTTATATCCACTTATAGCTAGGACTGCAGCTCTAAGTAGGGATTTTACTTGCAAAAATAGGAGGCTACGGGGATTTTACCGGCGAAGTTTGGACAGAATGTAGTAGAGTTGAGACCACAAGAACCTTTTTTTGAAGCTCTTGATTTTTGAATAATACCACCCAAATGTACTGTATATCATTTTTATGCATTATTGTTATTGTCATTACTATCCAATTACTATTTTTGTTATTAGTAGTATTTTTCTTACTCATTACCATTACTATTTGTGTGATTGCTATGATAACGGAGTTTGAATGGGGATGGGTCGATTTGGGGGACGAACACCAGCTATTTTCGGGTTTTGACCACCTGCCGACCTTGCAACAGCTGTGGTTTTCTGGGCTTCACAATTGATCTGTCTGAAAACGATTAGGACCAAGTTGCGGCCATCAAATACTAGGGGACATGGTGATGAAGTTCATCAGTCTTTTGGGGTTAGGGTTTTCAGACACAGCCATTTGAGTCTTGTTTTTGACTATGTTCCAAGTTTGGGATGCAACCAACAATCCAAAGGGGGATATTTTCTCTCCCTGGTACAAGATGGGTATAGACATAGACGGTACAGAGGTCAAAGTGATCGAGCACCAAACTTGGATAGTTCCAGATCCTACAACTACCTAACCATTCGTCTGTCCATTGGGCACCCCATTTTGTACCCGCATGATACTATCACCTCACGAATAGGGATGAGACAAGCGGCACCTGCAGGAAGTGGAATCGTCTTGAAATAGGCTAACCACGAGAAATTGATGGTTGATCATCATGTGCCTTGTACAAATTGCCATGTTGGGGTATCCGGTATCCATCCATGTTGAAACTGCAACCCTAAGTGACCCACCGGAATTCCAGGCGCTTGCGGCCCCTGCTGCCTTCACATGCTGGACCAAGCTGCAATGCCAAACTCGAGGTGCACTGTGCTAGACTTGGTGTTGCGGCTGGATGACTTAGACCCTTCCAGCGAGTTTTGGATGATGCTTTTGCAGTGGGAAGAACAGGAATTGAACCCCTACCGCAACCTTCTCTGGGAGGGTGATAGAACACCATGTAGAACATGTTTGACGCAGATTTTTGATGTTGGGAAAAGCGGTGATTCCTGGGATAGACTGATTGACCAACCATTCACCAGTTGATTTGCTCATCCAAATATGCTGAAGGCCAAGACTTTGAGGTATTTGAACAGGTGCTCGCGGACATTCTGCTCAATACCCTGTTCAAGAATTACCCTGTTCAATAGCCTGTTCAATACTCCCCAATTATAAGTGAGTTTATCAAAACATCAACTATAGTTTATCCCCCGAATCAACCCAACAGTTCACCAAGTAGACTGTGCGTGAACTTTGCTATCATTTGGGGGCAGGCACCCGGTGCGGAGATAAGCTCCTTCCTGCGGTGCTACAGGTATCAGCTGGGAACCCTGGAGATTTTGGTGCAAAACTTGGAGGTGAAATGGGGAATACCCGTGGATACCCCCACAGCATGCAGCATAAACGAGGTTTCCGACATAGGATATTTTTCCATTGTTGGGGAGGAGCAACCTAAGAAAAGAAGGAGATGTGAGCCAACACACTTTAAACCTGGAGATCCGCGAAGAGACTCGGGGAATCTTGGGGATGTTTACTGCAACACATTTAGAGATTCACAGGATTTCATCCAGAGACACTGCCGTAGCCCGAGGTCGGGTGATCTGAGCCGGCCGCACTGGGATCGCTCCTTTTGCCTCTGTGACGTGGTGGTTGAACCAATGGCTTCGGGTAAGCAAGTTAAACTTGGGGATTGAACCAAGGAATATCATGTCTTGTCACCAAAATCAATGGTTCAATGGAGTTATGCCGGTTTCACTGAGTATCCCTAAAGTTAGCCCAATGGTCTTTGATACGCCCATCATAATTTGGGGTAGAAAGCCAAGAAAACGTTTTCGTTTTTTCGGGGTGGAAATCTTCAACGCGGGTGGGGTTGGCAGTGACCTGAGTCTTCAGGATTCCAGCAATAGTGAAATGCAGCATGGCTTCATGGCATCGTCTTTGTCATTGGATTGGTTTAAGGGAAAATTTTAACCGGAAACCATGGTTTTTACCATCAAATATAGAGGTTTCCTGTTAAAATTTTACCTTAAACCAATCCAGTGACTTTGGTGGTGGTGGTTCCAATCCACGCAGAAGATTCAGCTCTGGATGGGTTTTCCAGCGGAAAGGATGACACATCCACAACTACCAGCTTTCAAACCCGAAAGGAACAGCATGCCAGGGTCCTAAGGCTCCTAAGGTCCAAAAAGCCATGCTGCGTGTTTTTTGTGGCTGGCCGAGGTGAAACCCCCAATGTCCTGTCCAGTTTTTCCGCCTACTCCCTGTTGCGACTTGGCGACTGGGGGCCGGTGGAGAGGTTTTTTCGTTCCAAATCATCCCAATGAAAATCATACAGTCATGCAGTGACTGGGGACCAAATCATCCAAGTCATTAGACTGCTGGTTGTATTGAAACCCATGTTTTTTTTTTGGATCCCCGATCTGACGACCCCCCCATATGAATGTAACCCAATCATACCCAATCCACCTTATGACACTGAGATGGATGCCCCAAAAAACATCACCGAGGCTCTACACCAATGACACCTTCGAGGGTGGCGAGACCACCTTTTTTGAAGCGGATCCCAGCTTGCCGGTGTCCAACAAGAAGCTGACGCCACAGCAACTTGGAAAAACAGGTGGTGCCACGGTAGATCCGCATGAAATCCGAATTTTGATGGGTTAGATTGGTTAGATGTGGCCATGATATTGTAATTAGTTGAATACCAATTTGTTGATCAAAGATAGGGGTTGACCCACAACTGTTGTTGCTCTCATTTATGTTTGGAGACAAGCATCCCAGGAGATCATCTGAACCTCCAAATCCTAGAGGCGCCTAAACTTACTGTACAAGCATGAAAGCAGACATGTTTTACACCTTTGAAATTTGGATAACCAACAAAGAACTGGTAGCCCTTTAAAATCCCAAAAGATTATAAAAGATTTATAACATCCCACGAGCATCCCAGGTGAAACCACTTTTCCACCTACAAAAACCAAGGTGCGATCGCGCCTCCCTGCGCGTGGCGTTGAGGATGCAGCCCAAAGCAGGCGATGCGCTGCTGTTCCCCCATGGCCTTCATCCCGGCTGTGGGCGGCCTTAACCGGGTGGGAAAGGTGGCTGAAAGGTGGCTGAAATGGGGGATGGTGGGGTAAAATCGATGTATTTCTGGGATATTCCCAGTCCAGTGACTTGGACTTGGACATGATTTTTGATGTGGTGAGCGCAACAAGAAACCTCCGATTTTTTGGAGGGTTACCATTTCTGGTGAGTCCTTGGGGATTGGTTTAGGGCAAAGTTATGGCCATTTGGATCAATTTTCAACAGGGAAGATCTACCCCCAGAGTCATGGCAATTGGTGAATTCAGGGGGCAAAATTGAGGATCATTCATGGGAATATGCCCACTGTGATGGGGAGATGGGAATATCAAGCCATGGCGGTTGCTCGGGGCCCAGGTCATCCAAGCCCTCTTCATGAGGGGTCAGAGGTGCCGAATGGAGGATGTGGGGCTGAGATTTTTGGACGATTGTCGCTACCCAATGAATTCGCCTCTGGTAATCTTGACAGATTCTAACAGTTTGCCATGGAAAATGGCCAAGGTTCAATAGGTGAGTCATCTAAAAATTTGTAGCTGTCCATAGCTATGTTGACTTGCCGGAGAGTATGGCACTTGTGAAGAGAACACACTTTTGCCTGGGGATGATGGCTGCCAGATTTCACTGGAGTTACAATAATGCCACGTCCACCGAGTCTAGCATCATTTAGCTGATTTTCCCTATTGACAATCACATTTTTCTGGGGCATGCCTTATATACAGTGGGATTATTTTCATACAAGATAGAAAATGGGAGTTATATACATTGTGGGGTGGACAATTTGTTTAGCATCCTTATATACAGTACCCCATTTTCAGACACGCTCATCTTCCAGTTCTATGACCCGACACTCAGCGGAGCCAGGTGCTCTCTGGGGAAAAGTTGTTGGTGCGGACCGACATCATGTATCGCGTGGGGGAAAAATGGGGGTGCCGCGGTGCGGATGCGGCGCGCTGATGTGGGAATTCAATGGAATTCAAGCATCAACCAGAGGGATAGGCGAAGAGAGGTGAAACTAGGTGAAGATAGGTGAATTTGGATAATGTAGGATAGTAAAATAATGTAAACTATCGTGAATAATGACCAACAAGACATCACAGTGGATCTTTAGATGATGGCCCAAAGCGCAAGAACTGCTTGGATGTGAATCGCTGTTAGTAAGCAGTTCAGAACCACGTTCATAAGTCACTTCCTGTGGTCAACCCAACACAATCAACAATCTCCGAATCTACCAGAAATGGCTTGCATAAAGCATCCCCGATGTTAGTTTATTGATTGGGCTTACCATATCATGAGCCTTTAATATTCTTTGACTTTCTCTCAGTACGTACTAGATGGGTTATACTTTATAGTCTATAGTCCATTCACGATTCCTGCGATGCTTACATATGGAAATCTATGGGTTTCCCAGGGACAATCTCAAAAGAGCGGGTTTTCAAAACCAAGTAGCCCGAGCACTAAGGCCGCCGGGGCCGCAGCGGAAGGACGAAGGGGGGCAACGATGAGAATTTGGGGATTGAAAAATCCAACAAAACGGAGATAAGAAAAGGAAGAAACTGCATGAAAATGGGCATGCGCCCCCGCAAACATGGGGATTTCAAGCAATGAAAGGTCATGAAGATGATTGAAGATGTAGATTTCAACTCGGAAAAACGGATGGAAGGACCAACTTGGAACGGCTTTCACCCATCAGGAGGGAGCCGAGGCTAAGGAAGGTGTGGAGCTTGGAAACTGGAACTTGTGAGCCATGGATCTGGGTCAAAGGCAAAATATGGTGGTTCTATGAGTTCTATGTGGTTTTATAAGGTTTTATATATTTTTTTTTGGATATGGTTTTTATATGTTTTTAGATGGTTTTTATCTAGCTTAGTGCGGAGAATAATTGGATAATAATTGGTTTTTCATTCTTGAATGGATATACCTTGGTAATCAACCATGGCTAGCTGGAGAATCCCTGCACTACATGGAGGTTTAAATGGGAGAATCATCGAACCAAATGGTTTGATTTCACAGAATGTATATAATATATATATATATATACATATTTATATACAGATGATAAATAGGAATGGTGATGATGATGATGATGATGATGATGATGATGATGATGATGATGATGATGAGCATGAGACTAATGATAATGCTGATGATGATAGTGATGACAGACAACCATGGTAATAATGGAAATAATGATTCTAACACCAATGATAACAACGGTAAATAAGATAGTAATAGTAATAGTAGGGAACATGATGATACTAGCAATCCTAGCAGCAACAACAGACATCATCACCATCACCATAACAAAACAATAGCAATCATGAATTATTATGACAAGCATATGTACAACAACAGCAATAATACTTCATGAACATACAGCACTGCCATGCGATTGTCTCACAGCCCCACTCCATCCCAGTGGTGCGCTACCAGGAAGTATACATCCGGGTGAATTATAGTGACCGTACTGCGACCTCACTGGAATCGTGGTTGGTAAAGGAATCATCCCCAAAGGGTCGCAAGTTTCAGCTTAGTGAAATATCACAATTTACCCAGATACATGTAATACAATACCGATTGATATTCCTGCATCATCTCCCCCAGAAGAGCAGTTTTTTCTTGCCCCCATTCTGGCACCTATCTTGACAGGTGAGGCAGCGTCTGAAGGCGCGCACGGTGCTTGAGTCCAAAAACCAAGGGATTCTTTTCCCAGTAACAGCTGGACTTTACCGTGCTACGTGCAACACTTGGGATTTGTCCCTTGACTTTACGTGTAACAATTTAGGATTTCCCAGTAAAATGTGGAATTTCTCCAGCAAGAATTAGGATCTTTACAAGCAAACACTGGCAGTTTAGCAGCGAAAAATGAGATGTCATTTGTACTAGCAAACATATGGTAGATGATTTACCAAAACCCTCGATTTTGGCAGTGGAATTCTCCTTTCATAGGATTTTTGCCAAGCAAACATGTGATTTTCCAGGGACAGAACCCAATGACCTGGGACCAGCCCCAAAAAACGGCGACCTCTCCTGGAGAGGAGAGATCTCACCACCAGTCTGGGGAAGCGGCAGCGTTTTCAACAACATGAAACTTTGGAAGACAGATAAACTCTTGGTTTTTGTGGTAGGTGATGCTGTTTTGAATCCATTTCCGGAAGAAAACATGGAGAAACTGTGATCCTGTTCTGCAAGTCTGCGATTCGTGAAATCCCTATCGAATCCTATCGATGATTATTGACGAAATCCTGAGTAGAACAGTTTTTGCTGATAGTCTTGCCAAAACATGATCCCACATCTTATCCCATCCCCCCAATATCATATATATACTGTAACCCCCCTTATATACCCCCAAAATGATTTTTTTTCGATCGCTGAACCAGAGGTGTCTGATTTTTCTAGATACTAATTATTAGAGGGAAGGGATTGTTGATGATTGGAGGTACCTGCAGATATCTCATTGCCGTCGCTCCACAACTCGTGGTTGACATAGCTTGGTAAATGTGAAGTGCGGCAGGAAACGAGGCAGACTCCTCTCCCTTGGAGGCCCGTTTGGAGACCGACTCCGGGAGCTTTCCCTGGGTCAACGCCTGTCCATATCAGTGGGACACCAATCGGTTCACAGGAATTCACCATTTTTTCCGTTCAGTGGCTTCCCATTGTGGGATGGATGACCATACCCCATGGAGAAACGTAACTTGACCATGTCCCCATGGCTCATGCGAGTTTGGCTTCCCTACCTGGGTTCCTGCGTGCCAGGTCAGTCCAACGGATCTGCAGGAGGTTGGAAACAGCTGGAGTTTGAGAGATGGCTATGAAAATCATTCAATTTTGGGATGATTTTGGCATGTTGGGATTTTTTTACTTAGCTTTGGGATGATCTTGGTTCATTTCTAGTTGTACATCGGTTGCCTCACCATAAAACTCTTGGGTTTCAGCCAGTGAACTCGCCATCCCTGGTGACCCATCTCAGGAGGATGATGCGACGCTGAGTGATGATGAAGCCGAAGATGAGCCCAGCGATGAGGAGTCTGGTGCCAAGGGCATTTTATCGTAGGGGGTGTCATCCTGAGTATGGCTTGATTATATAGTGGGTCATATATTGGCTTGATGAATTTCCCAGTTTTGAGGTACTCGTACCATCTCGTACCAAAGCCTACTTGCGGGTGCATACCAGGCATTGTGAGTGCTCAGTGACCATTGTATAACCTGGCTACATGTTGGACAGATCAATAGATTGTAGATTATGAACTACTTGCGATTACTGGGATCCACATCAAAGTAATCATGGTCAGAATGGATAAGTTCTTCAATGGATGGGGGTTCAGATGAGTCTTGACATGCCCGTTTTCATCAAAATCATGACCAAATAACGGGGAACATGATGGTACTACCATGGGACTGCTCTCGGGTATGGGCCAATTCCATCTAATTCCGCCATTTTCTTCCCGTGGGCCTAGGTTGGTGTCCCGGCCAAACATCCAACCGACCTTTCTGCCCGGCAAGATCAAGGCGTATCCCACATCTTGTGGGTACGGTGTGGGATGCACATTGGTATTCTTTTGACCATGGGCACATCTAAAAGGGGGGCCATTTTTTTTAGGAATTTTGTGTGTTTTTTTTTAGGAATTTTTTGTGCTTTTAGGTCTGTAGCTGCTTTGGCTTGTGGCTTCTTGGCTTTTGTGGCTTTCATCCGAAGAACCACAAGATACCGAAAGAACCGAAGACACCGAAAACAGGCTTCTTGGTAGTGTATAGCTTGCTTGGCTTTCTTGGCTTCTTGGCTTTTGTGGCTTTTGTGGCTTTTGTGGCT
>BGPT01000510.1:170875-206777 GCA_003297045.1 Symbiodinium sp. clade C Y103 | reverse complement strand
GAAGGCCCCTGAATCTACACTTATTGGTTCTCTCATGTAGTCAAACTGTTGGAGTTTTGATGGAGGTTCCATGGAGGTTCCATGGAGGTTACATGGAGGCATGTTCCAGGTAATAATTGGACACATATATAGACAATTAAGTAAGAAAGTAACGTATAAATTAAAAGTAATAAAGTAAACAACTAAGTGAAATAATAGTGAGTTTGTTTTTCCCAGGTATTTTTTCAACAATCAACAAGAATGATATAATAACAATTTGTGTTATTGTTATTTCAAATGTGCTGTCAAACTTTTACTGACAGGGTTTGATAGTATTAGATTGGTTCCAGGCTCACAAAATCATAAAATCTCAGACTTCCAAACCACCAACCCAAACCACCATGTAAGCACAAGCTGATGTGAGTTGCCAAGGCTTGGCTCGCATGCTTGGCTGCTTCGAGCATAGACTGCACTTAGTCAGTTGGAGCATTCACGCTTGACAGGGTGGATGTTGACAGCGGAGTCTCGAATCAGGTCTTGAAGCTACCCCTGTGACCATCTTGACTCAGATCTCAGATTTTTGAATAGCCATACAAAAGGGCATGTTTGAAAGTGAGGATGTACTACAAACCAGCCATAGTTTTTTGTGCAACAAGGAGGTAGACAGTTTACCGTTGGAAAGTGATGGGCGAACCCTGGGCTGCTTGGCCCCCAAAAAAAGGGGCCTGGCCTAGGCACAGTTCTAAGAGACCAGCATGAACAGATCGGAGAAAGCAAGATAACCATAGATAACCTGGTTTTCTGCCAGTTGCTCTGATGGCCTCTGAGGGCATGAGTCGGCATGAGTATCAAATCCAAGAAACAAACCTTGATGTGATCTAGATGCAGTTCCCGCTTTTGAAGAGGTCGCCTTAGAGACCGGCGATACCAGCGCGCGGCTGAGAAACACGAGCTGAATCCAATTCATATCAAAGTTGCTTGGATTCTCCAACCTTAAGCGTCTTAGCCTTTGTGCATGGCTGATGTTGTTTTGCGATTGCACAGAGTGCGGGACAAGAAAAGGCAAAATCTTTGGGATGGAGATGGTTTCGTCATTGTGGGAATTGAGTGGAGTTATTTGCCCACTGAAATTTGGCATTGGGTCTTGGATGGCCGCACACCTAGAAGGACCTAGCTGGTAGTCATGTTGAGCCAGACCATCCCAAGAACCAGGGATTCTGCACAAATTACGAGGAAATATCAGGAAAGTCTCCTGACATGGACCCTTCTTTGCCACATCCTTGAATCCTGGATGTTGACAAACATTTCTGGACCTATCCATGTTTGCTGAATCATACAGATTTCCATCCAACTCCTCATGCCATTCTTACATATTCTTACACTACTTGGGAGCGTTTGCAACATCATTTGTATGCTGAGGGATGAATCAAGATCAGCTTTTTGCTTGGGTAGCTTCAGTTTTCACTCTGGTTTTACAATTTTCCATGGCGCGGATGCTGAGAGAACCATCGTTAGGGATTCAAGTGATTTGTTGGGTCAGTTGAAATTCAGTGCGCTCCGAATCTCTTGGCCAGGGCTTGCCATGTAGGCAGATTGTCGTCGAACAAGATTTTAGAGTCAAACATTCGCATCATCGAGAACGTGAATCTTAAGACTTGGAGAATGAAGTGAGTTCTCCGAAAACTAAACCATGTTTACAAAGTTGCTGAGTCTCCCACCGCGGCCTTTATTTTTGGCATCGGTTCAGCGTGTTTTGTTTTGATTGCAAAACATGTTGTTCTCGGATTTTATTAGGTCACTACCTTGAAACCCAGCTGTTTGACACTTTGTAATACATTTTGTAACATTTTGTAGCCCGCGTTGCAAGGTCACGGAGAAACATGCTTGGACAATCAGACAATCAGACAACTCAGACAAGCATGTCGTGACTGTTCACAATGGTCCACTGGTGCTGATAGTCTGACCCTTGAGGATTTGGCGTCAATGCTTGCAAAGTACCAACACAGAATCCTTCAGTATTTTCTCAGCGCATTGCTGCCATCAATTTGTGGAATCTGCATTCCGTTAGCCAATCGCATCAGAATGTCCTTTTACACGAGGTCAGGCCCCAAAGCAGGGTGTGGCGAAAGGCTGGTTGCGCAACTCATGTTGCATGTTATGGGGGTTCAGCAATCCAAAAAGGAGCAATCCTTCCCAAACTTGGCATCCAAGGTATTTTCGCGGAAACTTCGTCTGTCGTTTACGGTAGGTTCGCTCCCAACCCTTTCATTTAGAAGAGCTCCCTGAAGAACACCATTTTGAGAGGAATGAGTTCAGGCATTCAGGCATCCTAGGAGCATCAAAGGATCTCAGAAAAACAATGGGGATGGCCGTCTCTCCATTAATCTCACACCTCTAAGATTGAATACTTCCATATGCTCCCTCAAAATGAATAGATCCAGTAGAGAATGAGGGGCCTTGAATAGTGGGGGGATAAGACAAATAGCACTGCATAACATAGTCTTTACACCCCCCGATTAAAATCATCCGATAGTAAGATTAGGTATCCCATGTAAGGATTCCTGATTCATTTGGGATCTTTTATACCCCCAATTAGCATAGTGGGGTTATGATACCCAAAGGTTTCCCCATTACCTGCAGGCACCGATGGCCAGCCTTGGGATCCCGGCCGGCTTGTCCGACCCCTTGGGTGACCGAGTTCGTGGACGGTTCATGTCTTTGTTGGCCCTGTATATCCCGTATGAAACAAAAATGAACATGTACTCATGTATACTCATGTACTCATGTTTGCAAAATGATGAACCCATAAGATCCCATGGGTATGGATTTTTAGCAAGAATGATTCTTTCTTTGGTACACACATGATCACACATGCACAGTTGTTTGGAAGACGCATGCTCAGAAACATGGCGAGTGCTGGTACATTTGATATGATACGCTATTCTATATTATTGATGTCTAGGCGGATATGACTCAACTCCAAATTATAAATGTCCGTTGCCTGGAGTGAACTTGGATCCTGTTGTGCAATGTTGACAGTGCTCGAAGACAGGCTGTTTGACATGGACTGCTGCAATGTATAAACCAGCTGGTTTCTAACCCCCCATTCAAACAAACAACAACAACCAACCATGATTTATCTAAATTTATCCATTTCACTAAATTCTATCAGATTCCCATTTTTTCACTAATATTGATCAAAGCCGGCCATGAAAATGACGGTTGGATTATATATGTGAATTTCCATCCTAACCCCTCACACTCACCCTCCTCCCAGCCGGCGCCATGGATGAGTCGGAGCACTTGCTGAAGCTGCGGGCGTTGCTAGCGCCGAAGGCCCCCGTTCCGGCAAAACCCCAACGTAGACCATCGAAAAAATGATGAGTGAGATAAAATTAATAGAAGAATAGTTTGGGTTGGAATATTCATCAATCCATATAACATCATTAAATCGTATTATAAACCCATCTTAAAGGTTTTGTTTGTTGCCTTTGAGCCACACCTAGCACAATTTAAGGTTTCAAGATAGCGAACTTGTGGCCCAAGCTGATCTTAGGACCCCCAACCAGATGGCTGTTGGACAATCAAATTCTTGGCATTCAGAAACAAGATTTGAATCAGGTCCAGAAGAAGCTCGAATCGTTGCGCATCATTTTTTTTCTATGCCTTGACAGACGGTCGGCTTCGTCAAACGACCCTGAGGCGCAGGATGAAGCTCCCACGAAGAAGCGGAAAGTGGAAGAAGTGGAGGGCCCTGATTGGACCTCTCGCTATTGCAACTTGACAGCACTGGGACGACAAGGGAATTTCTGGACCAACTTGCCTCCAGAGAATCTGTAGGAGAAGTGGTAAAAGCTTAAAGAGTTGAAACTTGCCGACACCAGCCCAAACTCAAAACTTGAAGGACTTGTCTTGGTTTCATGCACAAAAGAGTCTTGGCCATGAATTTATTCCAAAGGAGCTACACTAGTCACCAGCCAAAAAAAAAATCTCATGGGCTCTTACTCCAGGCGTGAGTTGAAGGGAGCGATAGGATCCCGGCCAGGTGTGGTGGATGCCGCTGCAGCGCTGACGCCTCTGGATGCTTTAGCAGTGCCTTTGGCGGCGCCCATGGCGGAGGCCTTGAAGAAAAATGGCTTCGATCCACTCTTTCCTATCCAGGCGTGGCAACCCATTTTCCTATTCCATTTTTTGAGGAAAATCGGCAAAAATCGGCAGAAATCTGCTCAAGTTCGGAAATTGGGATCGTGCTTTCATCTGGAGGACACTTTGATTCATAAAACGAAATCACATTGGACTTAAACTTCAGTCAATGGCTTGCAGGATTTTCTTTGAACAAGAAACATTGCATGATTGTGAATGTTTTTCCTTTTTTGACGTTTTTCCAGAACGTGTTTGCAACTTGCAGACTATTCTTCTCTCAGTGGAGTCTCAGCTCACTGCAGCATGCTTTTCCCCAGGCCATGGTCATTCCCTTGTTGCTGAAAAGTGCGGAAGCTGCTGACGACGAGGATTCGGCCTACTGCTGCTTTGCAGCAATAGCATGCTGCTGCCATGACCTGCACATCACTGGCATCATGATCCGGAAATTGGGGCATTTTTTCCCAGCTACTTTCAAAAGCCATACGATGGTATACGGTATATGACTTACCAGGAGGAGCTACTCTTCTCTACGTAAGGTTGATGGTAGTTCTTTGGTTTGCTGCAACGCCATATCTGAGGCTGTGATGTCTGCGTAGCAGCGCCCACCGGTCAGGGAAAGACCTTGGCTTACGCCGTGCCAATTGTGCAGGCAAAGATGCCTTAAGGGTCCTTGGGGTTTGTGTTTCGGAGCATTCACACGGAACACATGTGCAAGAGGTGGCTTCAGTGGTTGTCTTGATCATAGGTTGTTCACATTTGTCAGATGCCTCGTAGTTGTATTGACTTGGGTTGCTGGCAAGTTAGTCCGTCCTTGCTACTCTGCGCTGTAAAGGGCTGGGCCCAAGCATCCGCTTGAAGTTGGTGACGACGCTGAAAGGCGTCATGTCATAGCCATGTTTGTATCGCGTAAAGCAGCGACTTGGGACATCAGCATCGCAATCATCACAATCTATTTGGCCTTATGGTCAGCTCAAGGAGCTCAGTGTGCGGCCCCAAACCTGACTGGTGCCGAGTGCTTTGACACCATTGTCAACTCATGGCTCCCTACCAACAAGGTCCTTTGTGGTCAAAACTTCGGCTTGTCCAATGAGGAGTTTTCCTTGGATTTGCCAGCCTTTGAGCTTGCCAACAACTTTACCCGACGCGGCTCGGATCTGTGGCTAGATGATGAAGACCAAGGTTTAAAGACCTGGGTGGGTTGTGGGAATCATCCTGGACTGGTGAATGGCAGTTCATATTGTGCCCAGACCAGCAGTACCATTGATTTGGGCACCATCCTGGGTGATTGGGGCGTCCTGGAAGGCTTGACACCGGTGGCATGCTTGGCCTACAGCCTGCAGGACTCTGCGTTGTCTGTGTCCTTTGACCCGCCTCTGTCCACGGAGTTCATCTTGCCCGCCTTTCCGGTGGTGTTGAAGCTCTTTGGATATACCTTTGCGCCGGATGCTGAGGTGTGGGAAGGAAATGAACAACATTGTAGTTGTGTCCCAAAAATATGGTGTTTTCAACTGTTTTCAACTGTCTTCAACTGTTGTCAACTGGACATGCAGATCTAGTAAGAAATTCCGTTCGCTGCAAAACAACGTGCATGGCACTATGACCAATAAGCTAGTTGCAGAGGGGTGGCCAAAGCCTTGGTCGAGATCTTTCTACAAACTCAGGTTCCCTTGCTGGATTACATCGGTGCAGACTTGCAGTTGAAAACTGGAGAAGCTCTGAAGACCCACCTTGCTTTTTCTGGAGTTGTGGAGCTGGCCTTTGGAATTCCTTTCATATTTGAGTTGGTCTTGCCTGTTGAAGGTGTTTTTGGAATGTATTTGGATTTTGGTGGCTCGACACTGGCGGAACCTTATAAAGTCATGGAAAGTCTGGTGAAGTTCAGCAATGAGGTCACACTCCAGTGGGGTGTTGTGATCCAAGTTTCTTTGCGTCCGCAACTGGCCGTTTTGGGCTTTGAGTTCAATTTTCCGGTCTCAGCCAAATTTCAGGCGCAGCTTTCGAACTGCCGGTGGCTGCAACGTGCCTGTTCCCCTGTTCTGTTGAAGCAAATCCGGCGGGGGCACAAAGATTCCACTGGTATCCAAAGATATCTTAAGTCATGTCGGTTGGATGAAGGGTCTTTCCTGTGGAGTCTTGAAGTTGTACCGTGGGACCCATCGTCAGAATCTTTTCCTGCCACAGAGATCCCCCTGTGAGGTGCTGTGGAAGACTGGTGCAGGTTCCTTGCCCAACGTGTATCTCTCTGGAACGCTCTACCATGCCACTTCGCTCAGCGAACTGATTGGTGGCTTACCAGACCTGGGTGTGGTGTGCACAATTGACTTCTTCCCGAATGCTGCAACTTGTCAGTTGACGTCCTCCCATTTTCCGTATTTTTCCGTTGGTTCAGACTTGTAGATCCACTTTCCGCATGCCGAAGTACATGTTTGTTTGACCCACATTCACCTGATTCAGGCCTACTTTGTAGAAGAATTTGGTTTGTGGACCCTCCATAGGAAAAACAACATTTAGCTGGTAGATGCAGCTACTACAGACATCATCTGCTGCAGGATATGGAGTTTTGGCTTCCACCCAGAAGCACCATGAGTCTCAACACACCCCTTGGTGTGCAGATTTCAACAGAGGTTTTTCCTGCAATCTGTCCTTCATCAGTGAAAGTGCCCCCCAGGTAAGGGAGAGTCCGTTCTGCAACGGAGATGACACCATGGAGGATGAACCAGAGGCCGGGCTCATCTTATTATGCAAGTGGGTTTCAAACCACATATAACTGCTGTATACCCTATATGTAATTGAAAAAAAAACATTTATAGATATGACAAATAAGTTGGAATTATTGCCGGCAATTAAGTTATCAACCACGGATCCAAACTGGGATGCACACCAAAGTAGCTCCCAGGATCCAAGTTTTGGAATGAATGTCAGCAGGTCGGATTGTATTTCACGGTGGAGAACGGCAAATCTGTTGCAGATATTCGCGCATGGGGTATGTGGCTGGCCATGAAGGTCGACTCTTCAAGTGGCAGCTTGACACTGTGCAAAGATGGAGAGTGCTCCCAGGAGTTTTGCGTCTGGGATTCTCAATGTATTGAAGGCTATCACTGTTGCAAGACCAACTTCGAGTTTACGTGCCAAAAAATCTACAGGCCGGAACAAGTCGAAATGTGAGGCTTGCTTTCGACCTGAAAGGGTAGTTCAGATTTCGAGAGTTCTCCTTTGAACTGCGTGCTAACTTCTGGAATTTCAGCTGACCCACAAGTCATTGCAGATTGACATCAATTTGGATGATCCTTGGAGCTCCAGGATAGTTCTGTGACAGCTCCACCGAGAGTAGTCCATTGATACTTCTTTACAAGAATCGCTGGCTACCGTCAAAACCCAACGACGGCAAACAACTGGTTACCCGGTACAACCCAGTAAGTACCTTCTTTGGTGCAAAATAGAGCGCCCCATTTATATCCATTTGTAGATGATTTATCTCGTAACAAATTAAATTGGTATTTCCCAATTCCAAGTTTGCTTGGACTGGTTTCAAGATTTTCAGAGAAATCAGTTTCCATTATTGATTTGAGGTTCTAAATCAGTTGAATTCCTGATTTCGAACCTGTAGACCAAAGTTACGTAACTTGTATAACCCCCCAACATTTTGACAACGCAGGCACCGTTTGTTTGCCACCGACATTAGTTGTTTGGAGCTTCCGGCCGCTCAAGCCGTGGGCTTGGCCGTGGATCCTGCAGATGGAAAGCTGGAGGGGGAAGAGTGTGCCTTGGAGGTTACATTTGTGATATACCGACCATATACCGACCATATACCAATGCTTTCATCAGATACACCCTTAGAAACATTTAGAAACCTTGGTTTAGTATTGAATCTTCTCATTTTGGGGTCCCATATTGGGGGTATTTAATGTTACGGGGATGAGATTAGTCTTATCCAAGTTAATCTGTACTGATGACCTGGTTGCGGATTAGCGGTTTAAGCACTAGCCGCAGAGGCCACGGTCAGGCAGCTACTGTAGTGTAGATGGACGGGCCACCAGGGTCTTGGCCCATCTTTATATCTTTGTGGACAGTTTTTTATTCACAAAGAGATGAGTGAAGAGTTGTTTTATACCTGGTTGGAGAGTCTGAGGTTGTCAGTATTGACAATATATTGACAATATCTTTTCCACTCATCCCCGAACCAATCTCACTCATTTGCGGAATCATTTCGGCCATGGATCTGTGCGTAGTCTTTTGGTGGTTGTACCGTACGCCAAGGTACCCTGGACTCAGATTGTGGGATTGGTCTGCACTGTTGCATAGAAACTGGAGATCCCTACTGTCGAAAGATTCAAGAGCTCAGTCTTCTCGCCTGCAGTGTGAGTCTGGAAATTTGTGCCACAGGGGGCTATAATTTCCTGAACCCCTCGGCCTTGCAAGACGGTGTACACATTTTTATGAGAGTTCAAGAGACTAGTTCAGTTCGCTATACGCCTTTGAAAGCAAATGATCTCAGTAAGAAAAAAGCAGATAAGGAGCTTAGCTCCGCTGACGATACTGCTTCTCCAACCTCTGCATAATGGGTGCAAACTGCAAATAAACTGTTGGGAGTAGGATGTCTTCATATTGGTTTGCCTGCAAGTAGGCTGCTCCCAAATTTGATTGCTTTTCATAGTCCATCACAACTTTTCCAGATCTCCCCATTTTTTTTGGGCCATAAACTGGGGATCGATCCCTGATTTTTTGGAGACACGCACGATTCTCGAGGCATGATTGGCCTTCAGTGTTCCTGCCTCATTGCAGCCTCTGGAGCTTGTGAGGAAGCGGCCTCTGTGGCACCCCAAAGGGGTGGAACCATAGCCACACTTACCTTGGCCGCGTTGATTTTTAGTTTGTGAAGGAGCTTGCACACAATAGTCTATCAAACTCTATCAGATCTTGCAAGATGTATGATACTATATGACTATATATATATATATATACATATTATACTTCATATCTCTTGTTCCATGATCCAACTTCTGTGTGCAGCTGCTGGGAACGTTTCAATTTTCAAGGTCCTTGTGGGGCTGTTCTGCACCAAGCCCTCTGCGAGTTAAACTCCCGTCAGGGTTGGAGCGACAGACGATTCGATTTGCAAAATGCTGAGCGAGAGGAAGCCTTTTTTGTCTCGGAACCCATACGTGGGAGTCATTCCACTTACAAGTGGGTCACTTAAAAGATGATTACATTCGAACTGGGATGCTTTCTATTCTGATCTGTGCAAACAAGAACACTACACCCCAACTGGCCTTCCTTGTGGTTGTTGGGATGGAACCCACGTATTTTTTTGGCACTAAGACTGGATCAATTGGATGAAGCAGAGGCATTCTGCTCTGGGGGAATCTGATAGCCAAGCTAGCCTGCATTTGGGATTGCTTTTGTTCGTTACCCCGCTTTTCTCTTCGTTATCGCTGGAAGATGGCTATGATAAAAAATAGATGATGCTGTGGACGATGGTAATGATGAACATGAAGACAAATATGACTATTATGATGATGATAATGACCAAAACGATGACGATGACAATGACGCTTTACTGAAGATGGCGGAAATGGGCGGTCATGACGATGATTAAGAAGTTCGTAAAGAACATGCTACTGCTACTGCTATGTCTCCCAGCTGAGAATGATTGCCCTTCCAGGCGCTGTTGGACCGTTTGGTTTGCCATGTCCGAGCAGTGGTGCTCTTGCCTACCAGAGACCTGGCGTTGCAGGCCGGCTATGTGGGACTGGAAACATGGGATGGTTCCTAATTTTCCTTCCGGTTCTCAAGTTGATTCTCAAGGATCTGTCTCTTTGGCATTCTTTCCCGCGGGTTCTACCTTTGCAGACAACTGCCTTTAATCTGCGACGTCATTTGCACTTAAGTAAAACACAGCAACACTTCAACTCCAGAAGCAGAGGACACAATGAAGCCAACGGAGTTAGGGATCAGAGTCCGTTCCTTCATCATGCTCTCAATGAACAAGCGGGACTCCCATTTTTTCAACCTGTCTGTCATTGTACTCTCACAACACAAGCAACGGATGTGATGTTTTCCCATTAAATGCCACACCATGCAGCTAATGACTGGGGTAAATTCTCTCAGAAACACAGGTTCAACGTGTCCAGGTCTTTCGGGTCTTCGAGTCCTTGTGCAAAGCGCTGCCTTCAAAGTCCTTGCGCTTGCACTGTGCTGTTGGCACCAAGGACCTTCGAGTGGCTCTGTGTGGACTTTTCATCTCAACACATGGAAGAATTGGGGAGAATTTGAGTAATACAGGAAATTAGAATCAACTAGTGACGTTCTTTGGATTTGTTGGCTCTGCTCCGGCACTCCAGCAGCACTGCAGGCTGTGGCACAAGAAAAGCAGCTGTTGAAAGACACTCCACCGGACATTTTGATTTGTACTCCTGGACGCCTTGCTGAACACTTCTTGGGACGAGGCACCGAGAAGCTGGGACCGCTTGGGTTGTTAGTCCAATCGAAGTGCGAGGAAATGAGTGAAGTTGCTGTTGAAATGAGAGTTTTGTCATGTTGGTTCGATGTTTGGACCTGGCGGTCATGCCTTGTGCTCTTGTAAATGCCATTTCTGCGCAAACAGACCGCCCCTTTCAATAGCTTCCACAGTGCAAACCTCTAAGAGTCCAAGAATCACCAAGAAAGGCATTTTTAGCAGTTGCTATGTCAGTTGCTATGATTGAAATGACGAGGGCAATCATGACCCGGGTCAGATAGCTCAACCGGTCTGTCGGTTGGACACCCAGCTGTTGGTTGATGTTCGCTGCGGGCCGCTGCTCAGATGCGTGCCTCGATCTGCGGCATCTTCGATGGTTTGTGGTGGACGAAGCTGACCGACTTTTGACACAGATCCCAAGCTCAGTTGGTCCGAAGGGGCCGGTGGTTCACTGTTCCTGGCGCTTCATCCAACAAGATCAACTGGGCTGGGGTGACATATCCCACTGATGTCGGACGAATCTCACGTGGATGGTACGAGATCATATATATTTAATATTATTTAATATGATACAAATTGATCTAATACGGTTAATATATTATTATCATTACTATTTCTTAGTATAATAATAATAATAATGATAATAATAATAGTAATAATGATAATAACAATGATAATAATAACATTAATAATTGTTGTTATTATTATTATTGTTATCATACATCAGTATTGCATCCATGTTGCCTGGATCCTGAGGACATACCACCGGTGGTTGGAGGTCATGGACCGTGCCTGCCGAGATGCGGCGGTGTCCGTTCGGCCGCAGAAGCTGTAGCTGGATGGAATTCGTTGGGCCCGTTGGGCCAGTTGAGGATGGGCTCACAGGGGGGGGGTAGATTCGGGTAGATACCCTAAAGACATCTAAAGACACTGTTTTCATCAGAGAATTTGCAGGTCCCCAACTTTCGGAAAAGCTGGGGTTTTGGGCGCCTGTCAGATGGATGATGCACTGACGTAGAAACATTTCGACTTTCTTTCAATACTTGGAGGTGGGGACACCAGGGGAACCGTTCTGCCCAGGCTTTTCTCCGCCACGATGACCTGGGATCCACGGAAGTTGGCTCAGCTGAAACTGTTGAGGCATGGGAGAAGCCAAAAGCTCAAAGAATCACAAGATGAAGTCTTTGGACATTTTGGATGTTTTGGGTTTCATGGAATGACATTCAAATTTTGGTTGGAATGTGCTTACACCTTGCGTGAAACGCTTCGGTTCAAGATCTTCTTGGATTGCAGTTTCATCAGACTGGAAGTTGATTCGAAAAGAATTGCGGGGAATGTGAGATTTCGGGCCCATCCCCAGCCCTTGGACTTACTTTGTGTTTCAACATGTTTCAGTCTGCTTCAGTTACTTCATTTGTTTGGGCTTCTGTGGCTATGTGGCGCTCTCAGATGTGAGGCCGTTGTACTTCTTCTCGTCCCGCACTGGACAGCATGCGACACCGGCGCAGCTGCAGCAGCACTATGTGCGGTGCCCTGCGAGCTCGAAACCTCTGGCCGTGTTGTATCTCCTGGAGACGGGGCTCAAACATATGAGCTTGACTGAGATGAGATCAACACTTTAAATCATTTTGATGATATGAATAGAAGGAATATAAGTATAAGATAGTATAAGTATATGATTTGAACATAAGTAATCATATAAATATAGTATTGAATGTATATATATATATACATTTATAGAGTTATATATATATATATATGTTTTGTTTCCCAGTGTAAATGACTTTAAATTAAACGGAAACTGCTTTGGTGTCTGACCCACCTAAGAGACACAGACTTTGCTGGGCCTTGCGGGCTCCTAGGAGCACGTGCTGCGAAGTGCCGGGGAAGATCATGAGCACGTCAAGGCCCGATGTTGAGATTTGACCTTTTGAGTTTGAGTTACTGCAACGGAGCCACTTGCTGATTCAGCTTGACGAGAGATGCCATGTTAAATTTTATCAACGATCTTACAATCAAGGAGGGCGTGACTGAATAAGATGATGGAAGTGATGATTGATGCAGGTGCACTTGTTGCCAGCACTTGCCATCAGTGCAACTCGTCGCATTCCGACATTGTCAGGTCATTGTCTTCTGCCAGTCCGTCAACACTGCACACCGCCTGGCACGGCTGCTGCAGATTTGCTGTGCTCTGCGAAAAGTGGGGGAGGAAGCAGAAGAGGAAGCCAAGACAGAGGATGAGCTGCTGCAGGAGACGGGTGAACATGCAAAAGACGTCCATATTATTCCAAACCAACCATTGGACAAATTTGGATTTGAGCGGGGAAGGTACAAGGTTGGATTCTTTGGCTCTAACAAATGCTTCAATCATATTTTGCCCCCTTCTGTGGAGGATGGTTGAAGGTGTTGATGTTTTATTTATCATTAGGCTATAGAGATCTACAGAGGCTTTTGCTCGGAAGCTTTCAACTTGGGCAATCTGAAGCCGCCGTTGCCCCTTGTGCTATCCAAAAGGCATCCCATGGCAGTAATCGGATTCAGACCCAACTCCGACGCCTTTGAGCCATGCTCAAAGCCTTTCAAACATTGTCAAACAAAAAAAGGCTTGACTCTGTTGATACTGTTGATACTGACCCTCCTCCATTGAATGCAAGTGACTTTGCCACGTGCCGCTGTTGCACTGCAGGATGTCGATGTTGCTGCGACGACGCCCTTGGATTTGTCGCCGGAGTGCATCGCAGAATTCTCATCCACGCTGACGCAAAAGGAGCGCGGAAAGTTGCTGAAACGCTTCAGCACCGGAAAGGTAAAATGCCTGGTGTGTGGCTGCCTCAGTGAAATCAAACTGTTTGGTATTGAGGAAGTTCCGAACTGCTCTGAAGTGGATAGCCTGTGGCTCCTGTCGTGTCTCCAGTCACCAAGGTTCTGACGTGGTTGCGCGCGGGATCGACATCCCTGAGGTCACAGCAGTGGTGAACTACTCTGCGCCTTCGCATATCCAGACCTACATTCATCGAGTAGGGCGGACTGCGCGAGCTGGTAAGGCCTGGTGTGACATCGTGACATCGGGCAGGGTGCTGAGTTTCTGTTTTGGAGTACTGGTGACATGAAGAAATTGCATAGTGGAGCTGGGGAGCTGGGCGTAGAGCTCTGGTTTGTATTTATTGGTGTTTTGCCATCCATTCTTCCAGTCGTTCTCGTTGAATATTTCATGATATAAACTATGACCCTATATGTACTGTCTGTATGATGTACTAATATATCTCAATATGGGTACTTGTACCGTGTATCATGTATGACATAAGAATACAAGTATATATATAATATATACTAGTATATAAGTATACACATACATATGTTCTGTATATATGTATATATAGATCTACGGTGACATCTATGCATCTATCCATTGCAGGTTGGGCACACTTTCACCTTCGTCACTCGTGGTGATATGGATCGTTTTGAGAAGATGCTGCGGGAGAGTGCAGACTGCTGGGAGCGCATTAGCAGCTCGACCATCAAATCATGAGGAAAATGATGATCAACCTCTGGCAGCCAGAAGTTTTCAAGAAGTCTACTGAGCATTCTTTGGGTCACCCCAACAGCTGCTTCTGCAAAACAGTTATAGATTCCAGGTGAACCATGGTGAACCCATCAATAACATCAACTAATACTAACATCCCCTAACCATAGCAATTCCCTTGCATTTTTCCTTCGGATTGCAGCGAGGCAAGTTTCCCATCCCCAAGGAGGCGCGCAGCAGAAAGAAAATTTGGTGGACCCCAGCTTTGGAAGCCTTGCAACGGTGCCTTGGACGTAACGACAAAATGTGTTTCTGAGGTCAAAATTCAGGGCATCCCAGAAATCAAACGGAAATTTACAGGAGACCCCTACATCTGATGATAAAAGGTACAAGCCATAGGCCCATAGGTTTCTTGTAAAAAAGTCACTGGAATCAAATTCGCTCAATGAATTTACGATGTAATAGCAGGCTGCAGTTGGCGATCCTCCAAAGGCCGTTCGGTTACCTTGGTATGCCCTTGTCCAATAATCACAACAATCATCACATCGGTTCGATGTAAAAATGATGATTTGGCGGCATTGTCGACCCAAACTGAAGGATGGAGACATGTTCATTGTGATGGCAAACCAGAGGAATCCTCAGAAAACCATATCCATCGGATAAGTTGGATATTCCAATGGCACAAATCATGATTTCTTTGTAGCAACTACCGAGTCAGTCCCTGAGGCTGGATAGTGCACATCAATATAGCTGCCCTAGCTGGATGTTCATCCCCTCCAAAGGTACCACTCACCATCTCGCAGAAAAAACTGGAGTCGTCCTGCTCCGCCTAGGTGTTTGGATTCAGAATCCAAAGGTCATCTGAGTGTGGTGAAGCCCATCGATGAGGAAACGTTGATGGGTAACCAGGGACGGCCCAAAGGGGTGCAGGAAAACCGCGCCCATGGGACAACCACTGAGGGCAGCATCTCAGGAAAGCAAGTGCCAAAGAAGGAAAGAGCGTCAGAAAAAGATGAGAGATCGAAAAAGCAGCAGAAGAACTTGGAGAAGCTGGAAAATTTTGCGAACATGTTGGAGTTCTTGAAGAGTTGCGGGTGGGGCACCTGAGGCGGTGGAAGACGAGAGTCAGATTGCTGAGGACTATGTTCTGCACGTGGATGCCTATTCTGTAGCTGCTGTAGCTCCGTCAAAACGCAGTTTCCAACCTGATGGACAGAGAGTGGAGAAGTGCGAAGAATCTCGTCTTTCACTCACCAAATGCTGCTGGCTTGTGCACCCGCTTCCTAGTGCAGAGAACACCAGGCGCATGGAAGAGCAGGGTCGGACACTTCATGGCTTCGGGGCATGGCTCAGATTGCCGTTTGCTGCAGAGTGGCTTGCAGACAGCAACGTCCATGTAGAGCCAAAAAGGTGTACATATAGCTGCAGAGTGTGAATGTTGGTTGCTTCGGGCTGCATGATGGTTTTTGGTCGGGGCATTCTCTTGAAAAGACTGAAAGACTCTACGCCGTGAATCCAAGCCATTTCACGAACTTGCAGTGCATCGAGCCTACCTTTATAGGACATCTTTGCTTGAGAATATTGGTCTGCTTGATGTCCAACACATGCGGCAATTGCAGAGTTCTTGTTCGTCCAAGGACGCAGCAGATGGCTTCATTAAATCAAATGGTCCAGGTGTGGGCGATGCCTTCTGGAAGTTGCTGGTAGATCTGAAGCTAACCCTTCGGTTTACATCAAACCAACGGGTGAGTGAACATCTGGATATCATGCTGGCTGGTGCTTCCCTCTATTTGATAATTTGCATCCTACCTTGCATGACGGTCCAACTTTCTGCGTATACTTATATATATATATATTAATGTATACCCATATATATGTCTGTATGCACATAGGTATTTATATACACAAGTACATCATCTTCATTCTTGGGTCATTCCATCCCGGCATCCTGCTTCCTCGGGTCCTCGGGTCCAGGCGCAGCAGCGGATGCAGTCCCTCCTGAATGGCTTGGTGAACCCCGACGATGAGACCATCGCCAACGAGGTGCTGATGCGGGGTCCAGCCATGTTGGGCTTCAACGGGTGGGTGGGACAACCACAATATCATCATATATAATTATGTAAGTGATCACAATGGGACTTTACTCCCAAGATTGGGATCAACATTTGATGGCTGGTATACACAACCAGCAATTGATGGGATGATACAGCAAGATATAGACAACATGTAAATCCTAAGGTGGGAGGATCAACATTCAGCAAGCATGCGAAACAAGCCAAAATGATGGAGTGGGGTATCAAACCAACAATATAATATTGATTTGTCTCAAGATAGGGATACCTACCACAATCTTTGCAACTTTGATGGGGAAGGTTTTGGGGTAGCTCTATTTTTAGAAATACCCATAGAGTTCAAGGCAACCGAAACGCTTGGGAGTGGACCAGCACGAATTGGGGGAACACTGACAGCTTGATGCACCAACGCTGATAGGAGCGACGGAAAAGGGAGCAGGAAGAGCAAAAGGCGGAAGCATCTCAGATGCGTTGGAAGCTGATAACGGTCATTACTCTCATACAGTATTTTTTTCCCGCAATGAATAGTAGTGGGACATGTTTTTTACTGTTGCTTGCCGAACTCACAAATGGTATCAAATGGTCACCGCGCCAGTTTCTCTTTCATGTTTCTTCAACAAGTGCGGGGGGTGCTGCTTAGACATAGCGCTGCCAAGTCAGCAGCAATATCTTGCCAGTAGGCTTTGGATCTGGACTCGCTACCAAGGCAGAAGTGAGTCAGAAGTTCATTTGGCGGCTTTGCGCAACTTGGTGGCAGACACTGAGTGTGTTTGTCAGGAGCTAGTTGGAACAGATTGTCTAGCCTGGAGTTCATTGCTGAAACTGCAGAGCTTCTCGGATCAAATGCCATGATATGTCCTCGAATATCCTCATGAAAAACTGGACCCGACCCCAATCGCAGTGCTCTTGATACTGGTGGTCTCCTTACCTTGCAGATACTGCAGAAATCTTGCAGATACCTTGATTCTTGTAGACTATTTGGGCTGGTGCCTTCGGCACGAAGGGGCCAGCCTAAGTCCCCAGCAATTCCCCAAATTCAGCATCAAAAAAAGTTAAACCAAATTGAATTTCTTTTGAATCCTTCAAGATTTGACCCCAGAATCTCTCGGCTGAGGTCTATTCTGGCGAAGACCTGCCCCGTGACACCATGTGCCGCCGGCATTGTCGGGCTGTGTGCTTGGTCGCCTTGGCCCCGAATGTTCCCAGCCAGGTATGTGTATCTAAAGATTGTGGACCAGGTTCATGGCGACAAGGCGAAGCCCGGAACTTGGGATCACCCAATAGGCTATCCGAAGAAAACTCTAGGATAGTAAGAGGATGTAACAGGGGTCAAAACCTCCAAATCTAGTGGACAAGTGAGCAGCAGACTTTCAACCGTCAAGAGTTGTGGAGCTGCTGAGAACTGCGACATTCACTTAAAGTGCCTGATATGTTTGCATGACTCTCGATGTTTACAAACTTCTTCTTGCACACTCCAGTATATCCTCTAGGCAGGAGTGACAAAATGTTCCACGGAAACATCTTCCCATCTGTTGTGCAGCACCATTTCCAACCACCGCCTGTGCTTGTAGTTACTGCATGAAACTCCAAAAACAAGCAAAAACACCTAGCCTAGTGCTTTTCAGACTTTTTTGGTACTGTACCCCGTTTCACCATTGATTCCATTTGATTCCCTGGTTTTCAGAACAGCCTACCGTTAATTTTCATCGGATGATAAGTTGGACTCATCCACGTCCGCATCCGGCAGATCTTCAAGAGCCACGTCTCCAGTGAGTCAAGCAAACCTGTTTGGGTCGCTTGGTCAAGCAATGAGTCTCGGATCGTTTTTCAAAACCACTCATTTATTGGTGGAATATCACAGCCATTATAACTTTATAACAGTGGATTCATAATTAATGCCTCAACCCCTAAATATATCCAAGCATCAAGTACCCAAGAAAAACCTGCTAGAAATATATTGGATCAATTGATGGGTGTTTAATTGAATCGTAATATTAGGGGCACGGGATTGCGTTGGATTCTTTGGATGGGCTGCATCAGGAGTTTGTCGTGGAGGAGACCATCATGGTTGACAGCATACACGGACCTCCAAGGCACACCACGCTCTGAAGTCAGCGAGTGAGGTCAGCTTGAATAGGGCTACTGATGACTTGTGCAGTTCAGATTTGGTGGAGAGTCTTCTTAGATCTTCAGTAGCTGGGCAGTTCATGGAACGAGTCATTTGACACAAAAGGGCCACCTCTCCTACCCTGGGAGGCTAGAGATTCAGCTTTATGGGCAGCGGGTGCTGCTGGACGTCTTAGATAGGCCGCTACTTGTGGCAGCAGCGCCGACTCGTGACAATCGGGAAATGAGTCTAAGTGACCAATGTATACCCAATAATGAAAAAACAACAAAATCGCCATAAATGGGTGGTAGAAACATGTATAAACCATCCCCAAGTAGTAGGTTATTCTTGGGTTGCCCACATTAAGAGCTTAGATCATCATGCTGAAAAGGTTTCCAGGACTGCAATGTCTCGCATCTTGACCTGCGCAGATACCTTGGGCAAGCTGTGTTGAAGCTACCTGGGGCGGTACGCTCAACTCAGCTGTGTGGCGGAAGAGGGTGGAGCTGAAATGATGTAAACTGCTATGAAAGAACTCCCACGAAAAAAAATGCGGTGGACATCACAGGCCATGTTGGCCTGCAGTTCGGATGGAAGTTGGAAGTCAATTTAAACTTTGCCTCAAGCTGCAAGCTGATATGTAGAGACATTATTTTGGAACCTTCCACCAGAAATTATCCAGGACATTCCAGGGCTGCCACTTCGGCATACCCAGGGCTTCCCCTGAATCCCGACCTGCATCCGCCAGCCAACGATGGGGCCAATGAAGTCCTCGCTGCCCGTGGCTTTAAATTCCTTCAGTGCGATGAACGACAAGATCGCTGCGCAGTTCGGGTTCAGGGCCCAAGAAAGGGTAAGACGGGTAGGAATCAGCAAAACTATGAGATAGTTTCGAGACTAGAAAGCCAACCTGAGAATAGTGCAGTGACATAGTGACATAGAGCATCTGTTTATTTCGTTTGGAAAGGCTTTGAGCTGTGAATCCTCCGCATAAGCACCGTTCTCGGCCTTGGTACACCTGAGGGTGTCCCGAAAAGCTCGGCTGAACGTGGTTTGGCAGGCCCAGATGAATAGGGTCTTCGGGCCTCTTCTCATATTGTCTTTCACAACTGCCCCCTCCAAGCCAGATGAAGACAGCTCACCAGCTGAATGGACCAATTGATCAATGCTCAAGAGCTCCTCCTTTCTTAAGTTGTAGGAGGCTGATGAAATCATTTGCTGGAAAGCCCGCTCTCAACCAACCAACAATTTTACGGAGAACACAAGCAGCTCTTGGGCATGGCTACATGGTTTTGGATGTAGCTTCTCCGATCCTTTGCACTTCGACTTGGCTTCTCCAACTGAGCAATGCTCCAAATTCGGGGTGGTGGTGAAAAGCGGGTCTATACCAAGTGGTTTGATGGGGATGATTGGGGATGGCAATTTTTTTGCTTCTTATTTGCCATGCTCATGCTGCAGGTCTGTGATGAAAAGCATCCGGGTCCTGCACCAGATTTGATCCGCATTGCCGAGATGGATGAGGCTTGTGAGATTGTTGACCTCACGGTTTCTTTGTTAGATGGGATGTCTTGGCGATGGTGGAACTTTTTGGATACCCTCGTAAGGGGCGGCATCTGGTCCGTGCCGGCGCGCCAGGATGCGTCGGACAGGAGGAGTTACCAGTTTCACCTAAAGGTAATCAATGTCAAGTTGCGCAGGTGCCGATGGGGCAGTGTGCATCTTTGCTGCAAACATCTCCAAAAGAGTTATCGGTTGGTGATTCAGTATACGCAGGCTATGATGTTCCATACCAAGCTTCATCACCAGTTCCTGGCTTGGAAAAGTTATGATCATGGTGAAAATGACGCAAGAAAAATCACCCCATCCCTTTGCAATATCAGATATTCCCACTTATTCCCAATGTTTGGGACCCCGATTTGTGAGTCGATCATAGTCCGAGACATTCGGCCAGGGCGACTGAAGGTCCCCGGCGCCTGGCTGTGTGCCTACGACTAATTCAGCCAGATGGAGAGGTGCCACGGGATGAGAGATGTGGATGTGCATGATTTTTCCATTGATCTTCCATATGGGGGAATGGGTCAAAACCTATGATCTTCCAGTATTGTGGGGGATGAACATGGCATAAAGTGCATTTGGTGTACCAGGGCTTTTGATCCATGACCACATCACGAGTTTGCGAGATGTTTTGCACATCTGAGCTTTACGTGATATTGCAATCTCAATCATACAGGATCCCTTGCTTTGTTGCTTTGCTCTGTGCATTTGTCAGTCAGGTGAGCAAAGCCTCTCCAGTGCAGCACTCGCCACAGGCGATGGATAGACATTGAGACCTCTTTGAATGTTGTCTCCACCTGCAAATATGTTTGATGATCAAGATGGTTGAGAAAAGGTTTGCCAAAGTAAGTAGTTTTTTTTGAAGGTAGCTGGGGTGGTACTCTAGTAGTAGGAGCACCAGCAAGCTATGAATTGTGGTACTGGCGCAGCAATCAGAAAGGGCAGCCTAGTTGCATAAGTACAGTTTGTAAAATGCAAAAACTCTACCACTGCCCGGAAAGGCCATGTTATCCTTTTTACTTCAAATTGAGCACTTCAGGATTGGTAGGAATTCAGAATGATATTTGTGACAACTCGTGTGCAGTGGTTCGCTCTGGATGTCACAGCCAAATCACCTACATCCCAGATGTATCAGCCATTTGCATATGGAGGTTTCCTAAAATTGGGTACCCCAAATCATCCAAGTCATTAGACCAGTTTTGGTTTTGAAACCCATGGTTTTTGGGATCCCCCATTTTAAGAAACCCTCCATTTGCGTCCACTCTCTGGAGGCCTGGAGTTGCCCGGAGAGCCGGGTCATCGAGAATTTGGAGGACCCTTCGAAGTCACTCGGCATGTTGCCATTGCCATCCTGGAGGATTGCAACAGCACCCATTTTGATCTGTGCGAAACCTACGACTATAGAAATATATACCAATTGCGGATGGTTACTACCACCCATTTATTGTTATTTTGGGGATGGTTTATAATTGAATTTATCACATTACCTTCAACAAAGGGCCCAATGCGGGTTAAAGCCGGCAAATCTATGGGTTCCCCTTCATCTTGATTCTGTGACCCATACCCCAGTGACAACCCCATTAAGAGAAAAAGGGACTTTCAACCAAACATGGGAAAGAGTTGACCTTCCGTCAACTGAGGGAGATGCCACCCGCAGATCCAGATGAGGAATGGGGTCCGTTGCTGAACCTTGTAGCATGGGCACTACAATGTTAAGTGCTTCTACTCAGCTTAGGATGTCATGCGCATGACCGCAGATTGCAAAGCGCTAATCTGTCAGTTGCTATCAAGGACAGCAAAGGTAGACAGGTCCGAGTGCTAGCAGAAGTTGTTTGGGCAGAAGATGTTTGGCATTTGTGGCATTTGGCAAATGCTCTATTCGAGCAATTTGACAGCACCTGACTGGTATTTCAGAAAGCACAGTGCGTTACATCGGCCGCTAAAAGCGCATAACACTCTACTTCCAGACCAAGAAGCTGCATGGGTACTTGCACAGTGGTTACATGGCATGTATCTACGAAACACATTGGGCATGAACTCTTTTCCCTTTCCATGAGTAACTCAACCGCTTAGCTTCCTAGCAGTCCACAGGCAAAGCCGTAATGCTATCGCTTCACTTCACAGCCTTTTGGGCACGTCCGCATTTGCCTTTCATGTACAGTGTCAGATCAAAGATTCAAATGTATGGTATATGAATGTGTATGTGTATGGGTGTTTTCCCTTGGCATCAGGAGCATGTTCGAACTGCATAAGAAAAACATCAAGATGTCCACCATGTTGGCATTGATGAACTGCTGGAAACCTCAATGTGTTGCAAGGGTTGGGGATTCGGATGAATGTCAAGGACCTTAGGTAGATAGTTCATTGGATAGACACTGACATTCTATGTCTCCTTGAAAAACAACCCATTCCTTTTTCACACTTGGCATCATTTGCGCACACAGTGGAAAAGCACTCAAAGTATTTCTGGTCATTGTCAGGAGTGCAACACAGCCGTTTGGTGTGAGGTGCCCGTTCGGGGGGACAGATCGACGGTCGATTGTTGTGCAGTCCTGCCTTTAATTGTGGGAAAAACAACAATGACATCAGTTTTGCCTGGTCTTGGACCTTCTTGTTAAGCTGCCATACATTTAGAAAAGCAGGAAAAAGAGAGTGGGCAATGGCCTTGGTTATGCCATGTTACGTCCCCAAGTCGAAGTTCATCCTTGTTTTGTCCGTGAAGGATAGACGCCTCGGGTGGACCATGCCCACGTGGATGTTGCGAGAGAGTCACTTGCAGCTACTGTTGGGATGCCTAGTGCTGGGGATATCCTGGATTGAAGATCTCTAGCTTCTCATCCGATGTTGTCAGATGTTGTGAGAGTGGAACTGGGAACATGGACAACTGGGGTACTGGTCTTTCCCCAAACTGCGGTACATCGCGGTACCCTGGTTTTCACACCAAATCTCTGATGCTGGATGTTCATCCCCCGATGCTTTTGGGTATGGGTCAAAACCGTGGTACCGTGGAGAACCCCCAAAATAGCTTCGATGTATGGAAGTTCATCCCTACAAATATGGTATTTCAATGTATTTCATAGGTAACTTGATCCATTCTCATATCCGGGAATCGGAGTACCTGAACATGGTGTACCTCAAATCCGATGATTTCTCATCATTTTCCCTATCCAATTGGCAATTTATTGATGTAATTCCTCCATTTCCTCACACCCATACGCAGATCTTGACCCATCTCCACCGAACGAAGGAGCTATACCATCGAAGCCCAGCTGCTGATGTACAGCAGTCACTGGGCAGAAACTGAATGGAAGGGTGCCTGGGTTTAGACATTTCAAGCAGGGAACTTCACCAAAGTTCCAAGAGGTGGGATTGTCAGCCTAGGTCTTCCAGCCAAAGAGCAGGCCTGGAAACATTTGGAAACATCCGAGGATGAAAACTGTGGAGTGTTTTGTTTTGTTGGCGAAGAGCACTTGACAGCCTGAAGATGTACTGATAGCTCCATAGTAGCAACACACTTTTCCGGAGAAGTGGCATTCCATTTCATATTGTACTTGGATTTTTCGAACCGACCACAAACTCAGCAGAGCGACTCCGTAGGCGGCCAGCAGAAAGAAGTTCAATTTCTTTCGGAACAGCAACCTGGGTGGAGCGCAGGCGCCGCTGTGGAGTTTTGTGGCAGATCCATCAGCAGTTTAAGGACCTTAAGGCAAATGAGAAGATGGAAAAAACACACAGGATAGTCAGATGATGTCAGATGTAATCAAGTATAGTTTAGGAAAAATTACGAAAAGACAGAAAGTCTAGAAAAGCACCAGTCAAATCATGTCAAATCAATCAGAGGATCTTCTCTCATCGGACCTCCAGGAGGATAAACCCACAAAGCTGGGTGTTTGGCGCGAGTCGCTAGGACTGGAAGCGGTTGTCCTTTCCAGTCACAAGTTTCAAACCACTCTGTCCATGAGATGGTTACATTATCCACCAATTTTATGCTAGGTAGGCCACAAGTTCCGCCACCTCCCTGCTGAAAAAACAGTTTCGGAATTTGCGAACTTCCTATTCTCTGCTTTTTTGTGAGTAGAAAGATCACCTGACTTTGCATTTTGAAATGTTGGTTCCATCATTCCTCCAACTTCATGCCAATGTGGGCAGAAGCAAAAACTATCGACCGGCAGATTGCTTTGATGCAAGAGTGAAACGGACAGACTCCGAGTTTAAGTCTTTGACCTTGTGGCCCACACCCATTCCACATGACCACTTGCCGCCAATGGCATCCCCCGTTCAAATGCCAGAGTCTAGGAGATCTCCTGGACTCGATCGAACAGTCGGATGAGGGGTGCCTTAATCAGTTGGGTTCGGCCAGGGTTTTTGCTTTGCATCAGGATACCATGCTGCTATTTGGCTGTTTGGAAGGTAGGTGCGAGCCATTGTATTAGTATCAGATATCATGTATCATGTGACCAATCAGTGACCGATGGTTAATGATGTTTGCACAGATGTTTACAGGCTTTCGTTGCGATTTTTTTGCTGCCTGTGACTTTTTTCCGTAAGGTGGTAGGCAAACAACCAAGCAGTGGCCTGTTCTGCCAAGGCTGGTGTGTGAGGCTCCGTTCACCTCCAGGGAAGGCACAGAGGTGGCAACCGTTCGGATGGAGTTTGGGGGCCAAGTTTCCAAGTTGCAGCTCTTTTTTTTGGGAAGAGTTGAACCACCAACCATTAAGAAATCACATTTGTGACATATGTCATATGTATTCATATGTGTCCATATGCATTGGGGGCACATCCAGCAGCCATACCAGCCATGTTGATCGATTGCTTCATCCGCAGCAGCCAATGACCGCACCGAGGATCGACGTCTCCTCGGCGCAAGCGCATCATATGCCGCATAACTTGGTGTCCAAAGACATCTCCAGTTGGCCCGTGGAGAAGGTCAGGGTTGGAGTCACTGCTGTTGTACTCGTGATATTGTGGTTATATACTGATGTAATTCGGTATAATCCTGGTAAATCTACGGTTCAACATCACTGTTGGTGATTCCTGGTGCTTTGCACAAACATCCTCTTCCGTCTTTTCCTGGTGGTAAAATCCCGGTAGATGTTGGTGAATCACTGGAGGAAATTTTGGACATGTAGAGGAAACCCTGCGAGGCACCACTGCGTCGAGGTGCTCCGTCGCAGGCCCTGAGTTGGGTATATAATGGATTATGATGGTGTATATATGATATAATATATAAACATAATATATATATATATAACATAATATAACATGACACATATATATATATATATTGTAAAACAACAGGTGTCACCGAAGCACGCAAAGTGCCACACTCTGTTTTCCTATCGCCGAACGAACGTGCCCTGTCGGTTGACAGGCCCAAGGGCCCTTGGTCACCCCTTGCTGGACACTTCTCGATTTGTGCAAGTGGATATGCAAGTTGGATGGCACATGGTCCCAATTGGACTGCTGAACATGTGGCAAATTAACACGCCCTCCATGGGGCATATGCTGTACAACACAGCTTTCACTTCATCGTACGTGTGAACGTCACATTTCCGGAAGGACACTGAGATTCCCAGCAGATAGCTTCCAGATACATGGCGAGGTCAACAGCCGGAGTGATCTTTCCTTTGGGGGTACCTGTTCCATTGGTACCATATGTCTTCTGAATCCATGCTAAATAGCGGCGAGTGTCGCCATTGGTCTCGGATGACTTGACCAACTCACTGTAGCACAGGTTCTGATCTTTGACTTTGTCCATGACGCAAACAACACGGCCCCATTCATGAATGGTCATCTTCTCGGGCAATGGAATCTTGGGATTGCCCTGGTGATAGGCTGGCGTGAAGGTCACATTCCCACTGCCACAAGGCGGAATCACCTCACCAGATGGATACGGGTTGACAATCTCGACGGTGCCATCATACTTTGGGACATAGATGGACTCAACCGATGAGATGCGATCCCATTCTGTTCCCTCATCCACATCACGCTGACGCTTCGATGCATCAGTCATAGATCCGGAGGCTTGCTTAGCCATGGTTGCAGACTGGATCTCATCAAGGAAGGATGCCATAGGAACCTGAGTACCACGATTGGCTTTGGACCCACGGTATGCTTCGATCACCTGCTGGGTCTGGCCATGAATCACTGCGCGATGAAGGAGTCCACAAAGAGCTCCGATCTCTGGAACATTGAGCTTCTCGCCATGCGTTCCACTCTGGCGGCGAGACTTCGATGGAGACATCGCGGGGCTGGACATCACACGGTCTATGAAGGCTTATGAAATGCTGTGACTTTCCAAGGGTTTCCTTGGTTCGTTCACCACACAGGCGGATCCGGTCTTGGGCAAACTGCACATGGAAAAATAATTATTTCACTGCAAGCTGTCGCAAACATCTTCATGCTTGTGGCAACACTGACCTGCTGCAAGGTGGATGGATTGAACGATCTCAAGATTAAGTTTTCTTATCTATACATTGGGATTAAACTTATCTTATGGTTATCTCAAGGTTACGGCTTTCAGCCTGGGATTATGAGCATTGGGGGATCGGACTTCCAAAAGATTTTTGTACACTATACAAACCTTGCTGACTTTTGTGCATGGGCGTTCACTTGGATGAACTCGGGCCCAGTTTGTCCATTGGCGGGGATTCGCCCTGTTTCTCTTTCTTTCCGGACTGCAGGCAAATGGTTATTTCGTATGTTCCACCATCAAGAATCTCATATAGTGGTTTGGTATCACCCTTCAACTTCGTTAAACAATCCGCTGACATCCGAAGGTTGTTCACCCAAAACACCAAGATATTTTGATTAGTGGTGGTTTCCTTTGCAATGGCATAATCTATTTGGAGTCTTTTCTCAAGGGATATTGCTTGGCTACAGCAACTGCGAGTAACTGCATCGAAAAATCCTTTTGAATCAACAACTAAACCAGCTGCATCTTTTGGGATTTGATTTCGGAATTCTCGTGGTGTGGTGCCATGCAATGTTTCCGCAAGGAGGGACTGGAAAGCTTCTATGCCATCTAAACCATTTTGACTAGCCAAGGTTTCTGCCGCAACACTGGAACGGACCACTCTTCTCAGCTTTTTGCTTTGCCAATCTATGATCCAGCAGATGGTTCGGCGGCGCTCAAACATGGCTTTGGTGGTCAAACACAAAAGGTAACCACCCTGGCTTTCGCCATTTGCTCTGGTTGCCCATCCAGCATCGGATATGCAGAGGATTCTCCAATCACTTGGATCAACATTGGATGGAAACTTGAGGCACACTTTTCTCTCTTTCATCTCTCTGAGAGCTTTATTGTACATCTGAACATCAGCTACAGTGCCTTTCTCTTGAACCCCTTGCAAATACGACGCTAAGAAAGACTGGTCAGGACGGGTCGATGTGGCGACCCAAGCAAGCTGGCCGGCACAGGTTCTCATGATGGAGGCATCTTTCAAAGGTGTACTGGCAGTGCCTAATGGCTTTGTGGGGACTGGTTCAAGTGCATCGATGTAGGATTCTTGTCCTACCTCTATGGCATATGTTGTCGGACACTGGCGTATCTCAATTCCGGTATATCTAATGGTGTATGTCCTATAATCACCAAAGGGTAGTTTTTCTTTGAGCTTAGCCAGAACTTGATCCATTTCGGGTTCCCCTCCACCTATTAGGTCATCAACATGTACTCCACATACCCCAACCAATTTGGAACCTTTGCGGAGGCAGTACAGACAAGGATCTAACTGCGACATCTCAAGGCCTGCTGCTTTGAGTTCACGGGAAAGTCGTAAAAACCAAGCCCGTGGCGCTTCCGCCAGCCCGTAGGCTGCTTTTTCCAACCTGAACAAGTCATCGTCACTCAAGTCCATCCACTGTTTAATCTCCTTTGGGGGCTTAAAGAAGATATCTCTGGAAGATGGATCACCTGAAAGGAAGGCAGTTTTTATATCGGCTCCCCAGAGTCGCCAGCGCTTTGATGCGCAAAGGGATAAAATCAAGTGCTTTGTTTCCTTACGTAAAGTAAGGGAATCGGTTTGAATTTTCCCAAGCTCTGGATCTTGCCAACCAACTAAAACCAACCGTGCCTTAGGGGTCTTATTTTTGTCATCGGGATCACTGCTCTTTTTCCAAGTAAGTACCCATCTTGCTTTTATCACCTTTTCTATGGGAATCCCTTTTGATTTACAAAGTGAAGTCACCTTATTTTCTATCCAAGAGTTCCATTCTTTTTGCATTGCTTTTTCAAACAAGACTTGGTCATCCTTGGATAATTTTCGGAACGACACTTCAACCCTTCGGAGCTTTGCTTTTGGGGTTACCTGGAAACAATCCTCTAAGACTGCCCATAAACACAACGGGTTCTCACTGATATCTTCAGGCATGACATCAAGTGACACTTCAAAGACCTGTTCGGATCGAACGGGAGGCGTTTTGGATGACACATGCAGTTCATCATCTTCAGGAACTGGGACATGGATAGCTTGTTCTGCCATTGCACCATCAGTTACTTCGGCATCAGCTGACCTTTCTGGTTGCTGGTCATCCAACATCTCGCCATGAGCGTCTGACGCTGGTGCAACACTGGATGCTGCAGCTGTTTCGCTGACATCAGGCAAAGGAGCTAGGGGCTCCACAGGTGGCTCATCTGCAGGGCCAAGTGAAGGTGAATATTCAGTTGGTGGTCTATTCATTTCTATCTCTTCAGCTTCACTATCTATCCTAACCCTAGGTCTTTTCATGGGAGTTTCTTGGACATCATCATCTTGATTTGGAGAAGGAAACAGATCATCCAAGTTGACAAGGTTAGGCATTGGACCCTCTTGCAATGCTCCTGCGGGTGGAGCTCCAGCTGCACGTGCTTCCCAGTACTCTGGTGAGCGATAGAAGCGGCGGCGAATTTTCCGAGGACCGCGCTCCAAATGGGGCTTGGGATGGTCCGGTTCTGCCTGCACATCATCACCCAATTCCAAGTCCATATCTTCAGGAAGGTCTTTTGTCAAGTCTATGAAGTTACCAAACCTACCATGCAGCTTATCATCGGCTCTTTGAACATCATCCGGGAGGCTTCCTACTGCAAGGTCTTTGGATAACTTTCGGAAATGAGCTTCATCTTCGGCCATGGGGCGGAGTGATTCAGGAGCACACCTATAAATCATTCCATTGAAGGACACCCAAATGATTCTGGGAGTTGGACCATCGGATGCAGATTCAGTGCCTATAATGCGGCCGGGTCCTAACCAAACACCATGTCGGGTGGACAACAAACCCCGTGCTCTCTTTCTGAACATGTAGACCTGTTGGCCTTGGATGAATGGACCTCGCATGGGTCTACTACGGCCTGCAACTGCTCTACGCCAAGTATCCTTTGCATGTGCATCTATGAATGCCTTTTCTGCAACATCTCTGAGTCTAAGATTGGCAGCAAATGTCTCATCATCAAGGACTTGGGACTGCGTGGCAGGATTGCGCTGCTGGTCTACATCGGCCAAAGAGCCTGCATGAGTTGGCTCTCTTCCCAGAAACCACTGCACAGGAGAAAAACCATGTTTGCGAAGTTGTTCATTGCGGATGGTTGCACACATCTCTATGGTTTCTTCTGGGCTCGCATCAAAACCAGACAGCCAGACTCGCTGGGCCATGTCGCGCAGTATGCGGTTGCAAACTTCTACCTTTCCAAGCTGCCAATGTGCTTCAGCGGCAATATGAAGCAGCTGCACATCATGTCTAACCAAGTATCGCTGGAAGTCTATGGAAATTGTCCTATGATCCGGATCCATGAAAACAGTTTTAGGAACCCCATATGGTCTACCCCAAACTTTATGGAAGGCTTCGGCAAGGAGCATGTTGGGAGGAACAACAATTTGCTGGCAGAAATCTGTTGCAAGATCTACGCAAGTGAGCACGTTCCTGACAATCTCCTTGACCTTTCCGGATCGATCTTCACGTTTCAGTTCAACCTGAACAAAATCAACTCCAACAATTTGGTTTGGCTTATCAGCATGTTGAATGGCTGCTTGGCGGTGAGAAGGTGGTCGCTTCAGCTCATCGCAGACTGAGCATGTGAAATCTCGAATTGCTTGCACTATCGCAGGTGATGATTGGCATCTGAAGGCAAGGCGAAGCATTTGTTCTTTGGAGGAATGACCAGTATTGACATGCAGCTTTCGGACTAAAGCTGTGGCTCGGCTCTTTTCTATGGAAGATTCTGGAACGCCCTCCAATTCATGCTGGGGAACATCAACTTCATCTTCTTCTTGAGCGAGGATTTCTTCTACATGAGTTGATGGAAACTTCTCCTGAACTTCAGGGAGCATGAACTTCACCATGGTTCTGCAGAACTTCCTGGGATATGTTTCAGCCCAACTAGTCAAATTCTTGCCTTTGTATGATCCTTCAAGATGCTCATGTCTATGACGGCCATCGCACCGACAGGCTGCAATGCCAGCTGCAAGGGACTCTAAGGTCGTGACAATGCGTGTCGGTTTCAGGATGGGAACATCACTGCGAGGCGATCTCAAGCCAAGTGCACATTGATCAATCCGTACTTCCCAGCATTCTCCTAGATTCAACTCGGCCCAAGCCTGAGAAGAAAGTGGATTTTCACAGTGAGCATGTCCTCCGAGATATGTCTGCAAGTGCCAGGCTTCTGAAACATTGTGCAAGTACTTTCTGGCTATCATGCGTTGTCTTAGGATTTCATCTCGGGTTTTGGGGTCTTTATTCAGGTTCATGTTAGTCCATGCACCCCACAACTTACAAGGAAAGCTAAACCACACATGGCTGGGACGGACGAATGCAATGAGCAGCAAAAGGCATCGCCGATCGTGCAATCTAGTGAAATCTTGACCATGGTCCAAGCCTAAACGGATGCTGGTTGTCTTGGAGCGATCTTCAAAGGCTTTGGAAAGAGGTGCTTGCCCTGTGAAAACTTCAATTAGGCCAACTCTCTGGTCAAGTTTCGGTGCTTGGTCTTTCAACCAAGACTTCAGTTCAGCTTTGACACCGGCTGGATCTGTTGCAATGCGGGAGAGAATCAAACGGCTACTGGCTTTCCTGAGTGATGCTATGCTTTTCTTCAGTTTATCTTGAACATCATCAGGCAAAGGCTGCTGACCATCTAAATCAACCCAATCAGTTTCTTCATAAAGAGTTTCCATACCTAAAGTGCTATCAGGGGATTGGGAAGTCTCCGCATGGTTTTCGTTACAACAGAAACATGTTGGCTCATCGGAGGCAACTTCAGCAGGTGCGTCAAGCAGTGGTTCAGGCAAACGAAATGCAAAAATGGCTACGTTCATGGGGCTCACTGTACATCTATCATCTCCGGCAGGTCTGATCCTCCAGGGATGGATGGTGAACTCCCCAGATTTGCTCATTTCGGCAACTGAAACCTCAAACGACTGACTACCAGCTTCAACTGGAATTCTTTCTTTCTTTGGTTGATATGCAACAGCCGCATACATAAGGTTATCAGCTGATTCCCCAAAGACTTTTGCCAACATTTCTTTATGAACACTCATGTCCACTACCCCATTTTTGGTGTTTTTGACAACAGTTTGAAACGCTCGTCGTTTATCAAGAACTGTATTTTTGGGGTTTTTCTTACTAGTTGTAGATTTTGATACAGGAGGCGGCAAACAGTCTACCTGGGATTCTGCACATGTTGCCTTAGTTGACCACTGGTCGGATGCGCCTTGGTGAATTGCGCAATTGGGCTCATTCTCAATCATCTCATTTTCATCGCATTGGGCGATCTCCAGCTCTTCGGTCGGGGGACACAAGGGCAGCAAAAGGTGCCCATTTGAGGCTTGAGGAAGTCGTTGATTGAACATCTTATGCTTTTCACTTGTAATCGTCATTGAACCAAGATCCAACACTGCTCCCATTCCCTCCAAAACTCGCCTAGACAACAAGAATGGAGTGGCACCCGGTATCACATAGGTGGTTATATTCCCATGCAGCTCTCCCAGTTTCACAGTCCACTTCAGGCCAGATGTTGTGGTCTCGGTCTGACCATTGAATCCCTTCAGCTCGACAGGTGGCAGGACAATGGGAACTGGTGGAGGATAACCACAGGCTTGGAAATGCTCAGTGTATCGGGCAACGGTTTCGGATCCAACAACTGATGTCGTACAACCAGTATCCAAAATCGCCATTCCAGTCGGAATCGAAGCCAGATAAACATCTCCAGAAACTTGAGAACCATCTATGCAGGTGACCATGTATTGGAATTGGGCAGCAACTGATGACTCGGTCATGTGAGCTTCTTCCCTTTTTGGGTTGGATTTGGAAACCTTTGAGCTATCACCCTTTTTCTTACTGAAATCTTTTCGATCATACTTGAACGTCTTTGGCTGTTGGGGTTGGCTACCAGATGCACCAGTGTTGGAGTCGGGTGCAACAGCTACTACTGGATAGTATGGTGCATTCCCCATTCTACTCTTTTTGATTTCTTTCACCCTTTTCTTGGATTCTTTGTACGTTCTAAAGTTCTTTTTGAACTCCTTTTTGGCCTTCTTCTGAATCTCCAGAACCTCTTCGATCTCATCCTCTGCAGAAGCTTCGGAAGACTGATCGGATGCTTGACCCATCAGAACATCATCCTTGTCCACGTCAGAGTCTGTGGCAGGCAAGTCAATTGAAGAACTATCATCAGCTGTATCCTGCACGGCAAAGGTCTCACGGCGTGCAGGCTTGAAGGGAGGCTTCCCTCTTCGGTCTTCCAGTCTGTGATTGTCTTCGATATCAGAAGCTCTCAAAATCCTCTCAACATCCAGGAATCTTGAAGAACCACCGGTTGATCTAATGACTTGGCTACGCTGCTCTCTGTTGAGGCCAAACTTCCTCATAAAAAGGTGACCCAACACTGATTGTGGAAAAATGGGCTTCGGCTTTCTGTATCCAGGTTCTAACGTACCCAACATCCGCTGCATCTCCAACTGCTGTTTCTCAAGGTCAGCCTTGTATGTACCAGAAGTCTTCTTTGAACCTTGAGAACGTTTTGAACCCTTTGACACATGACTGGCTTGGCTACCAGCAGGTGGACTCCTCTGAGGCGATCCAAAAGGCTCAGTTACAGGCGGACTCCCACCAGGCATTGGTGGAGGATGGGCTCCAGCTTTGGATGCTGGACTGGATGCAGGTGCGGCTCCAGCTTTTGGGGCTGGACTGGATGCCGCTGCAGGCTGGGGATCATCAGATTCTTGGGCTGCACCGCCATCTGTCTGATCGGCAGGACCATCTTCAGGAACATCAGGCTCTGAAGAGTCCTCCAATGAACTTTCAACGGGACTTGCAGGACCCAGAAATCTTCGGCCAGATTCGCCTTTGCGGCGTCTTTTTGCATGCGATGCTTCACGCTCAGCAGAAATCAGATTCTCTAATCGTGCCAACGCGGTTTTGAACCTCGAAGCAAATGCAGTTGCTCCTTCATGGGGCTTTCGCTTCAAGTGGAATAAAAATTCATCTATGCTCTCATGCAGCTCGACTTCAGGAAGGTGTTTGTAGTTCCTATCAAGGCACTCCAAAACTTTCAACCAACCATTTTTGCTTCGCAGATCAGCTATAGATAAATGTTCCGTACATCTCCAAGCTTCACCAGTGAGTCTCGAAAGGAGTTTCGGACCAGCTAAGTGTTGAACCTTGTCTTCCAATGCAGCTACTGACAAAATGACTTTACGTCGGAATTCTCTGTAGTTGCCAGGTCGACCATCGAAGGAGATGTCCTTGAAGGGGTCTTTGGAATCCATTGCAGCAAATACTCTGCAAACTCTGCCAGGGATCGCACCAAGTTCGTGAGGTCAAACTTGATGCCAATGGTGCTAAGGCTGGACAGCCTTGAAACCTCGGGTCCAGTGAAGGACCTCTTGCGGTTCGTAGGATGGAGCAAAGCCTGGAGCTTATTGCTCCGCTACCGTGTAAAACAACAGGTGTCACCGAAGCACGCAAAGTGCCACACTCTGTCCGAACGAACGTGCCCTGTCGTCACCCCTTGCTGGACACTTCTCGATTTGTGCAAGTGGATATGCAAGTTGGATGGCACATGGTCCCAATTGGACTGCTGAACATGTGGCAAATTAACATATATATACTATAATACATATACATATCTGCTTACCTTACCATCTCGTTTTTGATATTTGTACTCATTTTGGGATGTCACCAGGCTGCCAGGATCCTGAAGCATGGCCACATGATGAAACGATGGTGCTTAAATGGAATGCCCTCAGGAAATGATGCAGAACAAGGTACAATATTTTGTCACAGCCCGGACCTGAGGGTGTCTGTCATGAGTCCAAATTTGCCAAATTTGCCAAATTCGTATGTTTGTCTCATGATGTAAGCAGACATGATTTAAGTTGCGGTACACTGTGCAGAAGTTGTGTTGTTGTGAGTTCCGGGACCATCTCATCGCTGGTGATGCAAATTCATGAAAATTCTGCAGGTCATGGTAGACTCCTTGCCCAGCCATGAATTGTTTGGAACTCAGGGGGAAGGACAGTCCCAGTCTCTACCGGTGCCCAAAAGAGAGAGAAACAACCATATTTTTACATCAATTTCTTGGATAATTGCCAGATATGCAACACGAGATGGATTTCTTGAGAAATAAGAACACCCCGTAAAACTTGCAATGAAATGGAATAGGATGCCTTGGGAAAACACTGTCAAAAGCTGCCTGCTGGGCGGAGGTGTCTACCATATGTGAGGGTCTCGATGGGTGCGGTGTCAGAGTGCACAGAGGCGGGTAACTCCGTCCACAGTGCATGAAACCTAGTGAAACCTGATTCTTTAGATAGGAGGTCGTTTCGATACGTTTGGATGATGGTAGTCTTTGTTGCCGTCAGTCAACTGGAAACCGTGGAAGGGCACACCGTATCTCTACGTGAGTGACAGCACAACCTTCTGATAGATATGGGCGCTGAACGAAATTTGGAGAGGCCAAGACCGTGCATTCTGTGAACAACGTGACCTTCGACAAAGGGCTGATGATACAGAGCACATTGATGAACCGGAAGGCCTTGGGCGGGGTGAAGAGATAGGAACGATCCACTGATCCACTAAATTTCGGACACATTGCGGCGTATGAGATTGCCAAAACTGAGTGGGTGACAGAGGAAAGTCAAAAACAATGCGTTGACCACAGAGTCAGAGGCTGCAAATGTTTGTTATTGGCCCTGCGACAAGTTGCTTTGACCCTGTGCTGGCACATGAGGCCAAAATTGAGATCTTGAATAAGGACACAACAAGGGATCTGCACTCAGTGCAGAAATCCAAAAGTCAGTGAGTGTTGGAGTTGATTGGAGAACGCAAGGTCTCCAGTCTCCCTGCTAATCCAATAGAAAGTAGGATCGGCCACTACCGATTGGGATTCCAGTGACCTTCAAGGTCTTCAACGAAGACAAGGTGATCGGCCAGGGCGTCATCTATGACCTGGAGCCGGACAAGGACGGACTGCATCCCCAGCACCCTTTGCGGCGAAACAGGAGAGAAACAGACCCACCAACCACCAGCATTTTGGTATCAGAGGTCAAAGGATCATCCAGACCACTGTGAGTCACTGTGAACTGAGTGGTACCATGAGAATCAAGCAATCATAGTTACCATGGCAGGACTACTGGATACACTGCTTTGGAGGTGGCATGGTCTTAGAAGGGAAGCGACCATGGTGGTGGATACATAATAGGCGCACATTCCCAACAACATGCCAAAGGCTCCAGATTGACAATGTGTGCAAATGTCTACATAATATAATATGATATAATACATCATTATATTCATGTCTATGCATGTGTATATATATATATATATATTACGAAAGCCAGCCGAAGGCCTGGGCTGAGTATAGGTATAAGCGAAGCGAAGCGAAGCTAATCTGGGGGGTGTGGGGGNTATATATATATATATATATTACGAAAGCCAGCCGAAGGCCTGGGCTGAGTATAGGTATAAGCGAAGCGAAGCGAAGCTAATCTGGGGGGTGTGGGGGGGAGGCTCTGATTTGGGCCCGTTTGGGAAGGTGAGGCCAGAGCCTGGCTGGGGAGAGCAAAAAAACCGGAGCCCGGAATTTTCGTTTTTCGGAG
>BGPT01000510.1:134751-170612 GCA_003297045.1 Symbiodinium sp. clade C Y103 | reverse complement strand
GTATTTACAGTGTTTTTTGCTCCGAGACTCGTCAAAAAACACGAAAACACAACCTATCTGACCATTTTTGGGCTCTAAAAATGAATGTAAAAATCATGCAGCAACAACAACAACGACGACAACAACAACAACGACAACAACAACAACAACAACAACAACAACAACAAGAACAAGAACAAGAACAAGAACAAGAACAAGAACAAGAACAGGAACAGGAACAGGAACAGGAACAGGAACAGGAACAGGATCAGGAACAGGAACAGGAACAGGAACAGGAACAGGAACAGGAACAGGAACAAGAACAAGAACAAGAACAAGAACAAGAGCAAGAGCAAGAACAAGAAGAAGAACAAGAAGAAGAAGAAGAAGAAGAAGAAGAAGAAGAACAAGAACAAGAACAAGAACAAGAACAAGAACAAGAACAACAAGAACAAGAACAACAACAACAACAACAACAACAACAACAACAACAACAACAACTGCGTCTAAAAGTATTTCGGTGTAAAGATGTTTGTGTGTAAAAGGGTCTGTGTGNCAACAACAACAACAACAACAACAACAACAACAACTGCGTCTAAAAGTATTTCGGTGTAAAGATGTTTGTGTGTAAAAGGGTCTGTGTGTAAAAGCCTCTATGTGTAAAAGCCTCTGTGTGTAAAAGCGTCTGTGGGTAAAAGTGTTTCTGTGTAGAGATGCTTGTGTGTAAACGGGTCTGTGTGTAAAAGTGTTTGTGTGTGAAAGGGTCTGTGTGAAAAAGCATGTGTGTGGGTAAACCGGCCTGTGTGTAAAAGGGTCNGTGTAAAAGTGTTTGTGTGTGAAAGGGTCTGTGTGAAAAAGCATGTGTGTGGGTAAACCGGCCTGTGTGTAAAAGGGTCTGCGTGTAAAAGTGTCTGTGCGTAAAAGCATTTCTGTGTAAAGGAGTTTGTGTGTAAAAGGGTCTGTGTGTAAAAGCGTCTGTGTGTGAAAGCGTCCGTGTGTAAAGGCGTCTGTGTGTGAAAGGGTCTGTGTGTAAAAGGGTTTGTGTGTAAAAGCGTCTGTGTGGAAAGGCGTCTGTGCGTAAAAGGGTCTGCGCGTAAAAGCGTCTCTGTGTGAAGATGTTTGTGTGTAAAAGGGTCTGTGTGTAAAAGTGTTTCTGTGTAAAGATGTTTGTGTGTAAAAGGGTCTGTATGCAAAAGCTTCTGTGTGTAAAAGGGTCTGTGTAAAAGCGTCTGTGTGTAAAAGCGTCTGTGCGTAAAAACTTTTGTGTGTAGTGTAAAAGGGTCTCTGTGTNCGTCTGTGTGTAAAAGCGTCTGTGCGTAAAAACTTTTGTGTGTAGTGTAAAAGGGTCTCTGTGTAAAAGCGTCTCTGTGTAAAAGCGTCTCTGTGTGAGAAATTGGTGTGTAAAAGGGTCTGTGTGTAAAAGTGTTTCTGTGTAAAGCTGTTTGTGTGTAAAAGGGTCTGTGTGTAAAAGTGTTTGCCTGTAAAAGTGTCTGTGTGTAAAGAGCATACAGTGCAAAGAAAAAAACCCGCCTGAGCATTTGTTTGGAGGCTGGCTTTCGTCCCCCCCTTCTCAGGTATATATATGTTTGAAAGATGGTAATGTTTGATGATAGCGATGGACGACGACCTTTAATTAAGATGACGCCGATGGATGATGCGGACGATATATAAAAAGGAAGATGACTGGAGATAGGGAGCGAACCGCTCTGTGGGTGTAGGAAAGAAGCACACCGCTCCATTCACTTCCAATATATATTTTAGTTTTTCGGTTGATGTTGTTTGTGTTAGGACGTGCGACGAGGACGTTATGAGATGACGACTTCAACGACGACTAAAACAAATGAGGATGTTTTATAAGACGATGACTTCAAAGAGGGACTAATCGTTTCATCCATAGTTTTTGAGGCAAATTACCCATATTTCAACAAGTGTCCTAAAACCACCGTTTCAGACCTAAAAAACGGTCAGTTCAGGACACTTGTAAAAACCCATTTTTTCAACAAAAGACTCAAAAGACCCAAAGATACTTAAAGACAAGACGCCATATATAATTAAGAATTGAAGATGCCCTGCTATATGGTAATTGATGGACACAAGCAAGAAATGGACGAAGACCTTTTTGATCAAATGGCACAAGCACTACACCAATCCAGCAACCCCCACAATCCACCAACAGCAACATCCACAAGATGGAAAGCAGACGGAACTTACGACAAGAAACCGTTAGACCCAGACTATTTTTCAAAGTATTATCAAAGGAGATTATCAACACCTTTCACCTGTCCAGACTGCCGACGAACCATCACAAGCAAATCCAATCTATCAAAACACTGTCAAACCAACGTTTGTATGAACCGTAGATGTCATTGATGAAATGATAAAGCCTTCTCATTAAAGATGATTTTTTAATGAGAACGTTTTCAGGTTGATTTCCAACCTCAATCCCAGAAATTCCAACAGGGAACCATTACCCGAAAAAGACTACTTAAAGAAATAGTGCCTTATATAGTAAGGAGAATATGGGTGAGGGTGTAAGGTTAAGAAATTAATTTGATATTGAAAACCGACACAATGAACAATCCAATCAATCTCAACATCTTCAACTCACCAATCGAACGGAAAAACTACTTAAAGAAACATCCACTAATAATAATATAGAATATAATATAATGGAACGCTCTGACCAGATAGTTTTAGATTACGTTTTATCAAGTGAAACAGGGGAGATACTCAAACGGAATGGACAAGAACTGAAATAGTTGAAGATAGGTGAGAAGACCTACAACTTTGAAAGAAACAAACCCATCACGAACAGATTGAAAACCAAATTCAATAAAATAAGACAAACAATAGACTACAAAAAATACGAGCTGAAAGAGAAGAGATACATTAGATGGATAAATTTAGACAAGAACAAAGCCTTAACTGGAATTCAAAAAAGATACAAAGCAACAATCACCGACGAACAATCTGCCTTCAAGAATTATACATCATCTTATGCCATCAGTGACATTAGAGTTAAAGGTGTCAAAGCAGTCCAATACCTTAAATACCAAGACTTCAAGATAAAAAAATATTTAAGGAAGCACAAGGGAATGAAAGTTTTATTACAAACTTTCAGCAACTTCAAGAGCAAGAAAACTAACGAAGTCGTGAGAAGAGAAGTTAGGAGTAGAAGATATGAAATAACCATCGAAGAGGAAATAACAAACGTCTTAAACCAAATGGCAACTGACATAGAACATCAGGCAGAAGTATTAGAAGCGTCGGAGAGTGGATTAGTCCTAACACAGATGGATAAGATAAAAATGAATTTTGACAAATTCAATCCAACTCGTGGTGGAAAGTTCATACCTTTACCTAAATGGGTTCAAAGCAAGAAAGCGTGTATCAACATCAAAAACGAAGACAACAAATGTTTCAAGTACTCCGTTCAATGCGGTATATGTAAGGTTTATGAGAAAGACCATCCCGAACGCTTATCTCACTACAAAAATTTAGATGATAAACTGAATTGGACTGATGTAAATTTTCCATCATCAAATATTGACATAGATACATTTGAAGAAAACAATGATGGGAAAATAGCAGTCAATGTTTATTTTCTTGACCCCGAAGATGGTAAGCAGTCAATCTTATTGTATAGAAAAACCAAAGTTCAAAGAGCGAAACATCAGATAAGTTTATTGAAACTTGAAGACGGGGATGATTACCATTATGTCTATATCAAAGATTATGACAAACTCATAGGAAGCCAAACGAACAAACACAAAGCAAAACTTTTTCATTGTTTTCACTGTCGCCACGGTTTTCAATCACAAGCACTTTTAGACGAACACAATGAAAAAGGATGTATGGCAGTTGAAGGACAACGAATAGAAATGCCATCCTTTAATGAAGATGACCCTGATAAATTCTTCATCAAATTCAAAAATCACTATAAAAAACTGAAAGCACCTTATGTTATTTATGCTGATTTTGAATGTTTGACTACAAGAACGGGAACAGTAAGCACCAAAGAAATGAAAACTGATAAATACCAACATCACAGACCCTGCGGTTTTATGATAAATGTTGTTAATTCTATTGATGGGTCAAATGAACCTTTCCTATACAGAGGCGAGGATTGTATGGATATTTTTGTGAAAAAGATGATTGAAGTAAAGGATAAGATAATGGAAAAGATGAAGGAAAATAAAGAAATCATAATGAGGGCAGATGATTGGAGAGACTTTAAAACGGCGAAGAAGTGCTTTATATGTGGAATGGACTTTAAAGAGGGTGATAAGAAATGTAGAGACCATTGCCACTTTACGGGTAAGTATAGGGGATGCGCCCACGATGANTTTTCAATGAGATATTACAAAATTCCAGTCTTCCTTCATAATCTTAAAAACTATGATAGTCATTTAATCATTGAAAGAGCAAATGAGTTGAGTGAAAGAGCGAAAATAGATGTAATCGCATTGAATAGTGAAAAGTTCATAACCTTTGCTTTTAAAAATCTTTGTTTTAAAGACAGTTTCAGTTTCTTGTCATCTTCTTTGGATAAGTTAGTCAAGTTGAGTAAGTATGAAGACGGAAATAGAAAAGAAAACTGGCAAAACAACTTCAAATTTAGTAAGAGAAACCCTTATGTGAGTAATGATGAGGATTTAGATTTACTGACTGATAAAGGCGTATATCCTTATGATTACTTTACTTCATTTGATAAATTCAGAGAAAAGCAACTACCACCGAAAGAAAAGTTTTACAGCAATCTTACCGAAAGTAATATTGAAGATGATGAATACGTAAGGGCACTAAAAATTTGGGAACATTTCGGTATTAGAAATCTGGGTCAATACCACGACTTGTATTTGAGAACTGATGTTTTATTACTCACTGATGTCTTTGAAAATTTTAGAGACCTTTGTTTAGAATACTATGGATTAGACCCCGCACACTACTTTACCCTTCCTAACTTTNACTGATGTCTTTGAAAATTTTAGAGACCTTTGTTTAGAATACTATGGATTAGACCCCGCACACTACTTTACCCTTCCTAACTTTGCTTGGGACGCTATGTTGTTGAAAACGGGTGTCATAATAGAACCCATTACAGACCAAACTATGTATGAAATGATTGAGAGGGGACTTCGTGGTGGAATGTGTCAAGTCAGTCATAAGGAAGCAAAAGCAAACAACAAGTATATGGAAGTCGAATACGACGAAACAAGACCATCTAATTACATCAGTTATTTAGATGCTAAGAACCTTTATGGACTGGCAATGTCAATGAAACTACCCATTGGAGAACTGAAATGGATTAAGAAACTACTGAATGAAAAAATGATAATGGACTGGAACGAAAACGATGACTTTGCTTATATATTAGATGTTGATTTAGAGTATCCAAAAGAAATACAAGACGAACAGTCCGACTACCCATTAGCACCCGAAAACCTGAAAGTTGAAGAAAAACTTTTATCAAAACATCAACGGGAACTACACAGACACTACTACAACGGAAAGGAAGCAAAGGATGAGAAACAACCAAAGTTAGTGCTAAACCAAATGGATAAAACGAATTATGTAGTCCATATCAAGGCATTACAGTTTTATCTGAAAAAGGGGATGAAACTAAAAACAGTTCATAGAGGAGTAAAGTTTCAACAAAGGCAATGGTTGAAACCGTGGATTGACTTTAACACTGGAAAGCGAAAGGAAGCAAAGAGTGATTTTGAGAAAGATATGTTTAAGTTAATGAACAACGCTGTTTATGGAAAAACAATGGAGAATGTAAGAAACCATATTGACTTTGAGTTAGTAGCAACGCAGGAAAGAATACAAAAATGTATCAACAATCCTAATTATAAAGGATGTCATATTATAAATGAAGAACTGGCAGGAGTGGAAAAAACAAAAACGGTGTTGAAATTGGATAAACCAATCTTTTTAGGAATGTCTATTTTAGATTTGAGTAAGTTTCATATGTATTCGTTCTACTATGATGTCTTGAAAGCGAAGTATAAGGACGACATAAGATTGATATACACTGACACGGAGAGTTATGTTTTACAAACTTTCACCGAAGACCTCTTTGAAGACTGGAAGGAGATAAAGGACTATATGGATTTCAGCGGTTATGACAAAAACCATCCCTGCTATGATGCTACAAATAAAAAAGTTCTTGGAAAGTTTAAGGACGAAATGGACGGAAAAATCATAACTAACTTCATAGCATTGAAACCGAAAATGTATTGCCTAAAAGTCTTCAACGAAAAGAAGGCAGAAAAGAAAGCGAAGGGTGTTCCAAGACTGAAAGTGAAGAAGGATTTAGATATGAAAGACTACGAAGCAACACTACACGAACACATCCCGAAGAATGTAAATTTCAACGCTATTAGAAGTAAAAACCATCAAATCTACTCAATCAATCAATCAAAAGTTGGACTGACAAGTTATGACAACAAACGGTATTGGTTCAACGATACTGAAAGTCTCCCTTACGGACATTACAGTTTATCAAATTAATAATATTATTCAAAAATGATATTATTAATTTTTCATATCAAACTCCAATTACACAGTTGTAATTTCGGTAGTTGATATATCAATTTGTTCTGCTTTTCGTTCTCTAACTTCTCCACTCTTTCAACNACTCCAATTACACAGTTGTAATTTCGGTAGTTGATATATCAATTTGTTCTGCTTTTCGTTCTCTAACTTCTCCACTCTTTCAACCAACTCTTTTACGCTCTTTATGAGTAAAACATCAATTCTACTCTTTTCGTCTTCGTCTATCTTTTTGATTTGTTCTATGTAGTTGCTCTCAACCTTTCCGTTTGAACTTCCCATATACTTTATTTTGGATTTTTTATATCCTTAATTTCTTTCTCTAACTTTGTTATTTTCTTATTCATCTTGTCTATCACTACCATTTGTTCTTGAAGTGCTTTCCATAAAATACAGTTCAAATTACTATAATTCAAACTTTTATATTCATATTTTTTACTAGTAATATTTTCAAATTCACTTGGTATATTTTCCTCAATCTCATCTGCTACAAAACCTAAATTTGTTTTACCTTCTTCATCATTGATAAGTTTGTATTTTCTAACATCAACCTTTTTAACAATGTTGCTACAATTCGTGGTGATGGTTTGGATGTCTGTTTTTAGTCTCTTATCTGATGTTTGTGTCAATACCGCACATTCAATATTGGCACTTGATGTAAGGTCAGCAGTCATTGACATATCATTAGCACGAACATAAAATTTAGTTCCTCCATTAGTACTAAATCGTATTTCACCATTAGGGTCTTGATTTACAAAACTGACGTGATTGACACTTGCTGTATTGTAAGAATACATATAAATACTTTTGCCGGTTTCTCTATGTAAAAATAGTCCTCTTGTTTGCTCTAATTCAACATCAGCAAATATATTTAGATTTGGATTAACATGTTCGTATCTCATATACAATTTACCCCAAGCATTACCAGCAGGAACAGCACCGTAAAAATTAGTGTCTGTATCGGCACTTCTATTAGCAAAACCATTACCAAACACCCAATCAGCAGAAACACCAGCACTAAATAAAGCAATATTTGTAGGCGCTCCTCCATCAGTAGAGTAGCCAGTTCCACACCTAAAATATTCAACGCCGTTTCTTTGAAATATCATATCAGTATCATTAGTTGTATTAATTGTATTTATTCTCGCGTTAGGAGACCATAATGACGAACTGCTATTAACTTCAACATATCCATTTCTCAAATAAAGATAATCAACACCATTTCTTTTAAATGTCATATCACTAACACCAGCAGTATCTATTGTATTAAGTCTCGCATTAGCAGACCATAATGACACTCCATTATTGACTTCAACATATCCATTTCTAAAATACAAGAAATCAACAAAGTTTCTTCTAAATGCTACATCGGCATTACCTATACTATCATAAGTGCTAGATTTTACACCTACCGTCATTTCTACTTGACCTAATGTTCGTTCAAATTTCATAAATTCTACTCCGTTTCTATTAAAGATTAAATCACTGTCATTGTGTGTATCAATGGCATTAGATTTAACAGAAGCAAAGCAAACAACATTAGGTGTAAAATAACAATCATTCCAAGCAAATTGAACCCGTAAATTATTGCTATTACCAATAAAGAACTGATGAATACTTTGAGTAGGACCATTAACAACATAATTCAAAGACCTTGCCCCTGCTCCCGCAGCACCGGCATTAAACATATATCCATTAGGAGTGATGTAAAGATTACCATTAACAGTAGCATTTCCTGAAACATATGTTGTTCCATTAACTGTTAATGTATCCGTTCCATTTTGAACCCCTCCACCTGCTACAAAAGCACCATCTACAATTTGTAATGTTTCGCCTGTTTTGTTAACATAGTTAGTATCATCAATAGTTCCTAAACTTGTCGGTTTATGAAATGTTATTAAATTATTTTGTAATGTCATAACTTTATTAGTTCCAACAGCGGGGTCTCCGACATAAAAATCCATTTGACCCGTTTGTTCTCTCATAACATAGTTTAAAAAGTTAGTAATGTTTAATGTTTCATTGATATAACTGTCGGTATGTTGAAAATGTAATTGAGTATTTAATGGTATATCCAACTTTGTTCCTAAAACCAACGGTATATTTCCAACTATGACGCCTCCGTTCGTTTCATAATCAACATCGTAAATAAGATAATTTACATCATTATGTCTAAAATTTATATCAGTTGTATTATTATAACTATCAAAAATATTAGTTTTCAATCTATCTCTAATAATTGACTGACCGTCCGTGTCAGTATTACTATAATGATAAATAATATTATCAGTTCCAATGTTTATCATACTACTGCCGTTTCTTCGTATTATAAATTCAGTATTACCGTTAGTGTCATAAATTCTACCATTTATAATATTAGATAAAACATTGACTTCTTTATGTAGTTCAATAGCATTATTTTTTAAAGTCATCACTAAATTTGTCGTTGTATCTGGAACGGTGGGCGACCCTACATAATGTTTTATTTCACCTAATGAATTATCCATTACATTATTTATTATTGTAGAAGCAACATTGTTATAATGATTATCACCTTTCATTATACCTGTAAAGGTAGGATTAGCAACATTCAGTTTAGCATTCAATAAAGCGTCTGCTTCCGCTTCCGTGTAATGATTACCTAATAATGTATCAACTTGACTACTTGTATAATATGGTGTAAATAATCCGTCAGTCTCGGGTTTAGTATAATAATTGCTTAAATCAACTTCGTTCCCTGCCCCTGCTATGTCAAGAATGTTTTTTAACTGTCCGTCGTCTGGGTCAATGGTTCTAAACTCGTATGCTTCAATTGACCGATTTATATTGTAATTATTCGCCATATGTTATTACAATAGAAATAAATTGAATTTATACAGTTTAATCGTAGAAAATGACGGATTGAGCCTTTATCTCCAATATACATTCGTGTTCAATAACGATATACATTTTGTCAGGCATCAGTCCAGTATCAGTCCCGTTGTCTTCGGTGTAAAGTCTCGTTCCATTCAATGGACGAACACGAACGACCATACTTGAATTATTTTTAAGATTTAATCCGGTGTAGTTGGCACTGTTTAATTTTTTGAGATTGAACCCTGCCAAAAAGGAATTCGTCCTATACATATGAGGTTTGATTGAAACGTGATTGTTTCGTGTTTCTTGTAGATGCTTGTAGTTGTCAGCAACCCCCATCGTTNAGGTAAGGATTGCTTTTCCAAAATTTCAGCATACTCTGCGAAAAGTACATCGTCCAGTCTATGAAATTCCGCTGTTATTAATGGTTGTTCAATAGACCATAAGTATGAAGTATTCACCGTTGTGAATTCTCCGCTTTGTAAAACTAATGGTTCAAGGGGGTCGGACACCAACGTCAGTTCAATAACAATCGGACAGTAAGACAATGGAATAAAGTTTGATACATTGAAAAAGGGACAAGAAGGTCGGTAATAAACAGTCTTTTTATTCAAAAATCCAGCATAATTATTAGGAGTTGTTTGTTCAATAACGTTCTGAACTGTGTTAGAACCTGGATTGGTTGCCAACTGCGTATAGGTTAAAAATCTATTTCCTTCATTGTAAAAGGTCTCACCGAAACCGAGGTTGTCAGTGTAGTTTCTTGAACCGTCGTCTTGTAAAATATCCATCATTGCCTCATAACGGTTTAAATCAGGAATTTCGGCAATGACATTTGAACCCGCCATCACTCGCATTCGTTGAAAAAATNGTAAAATATCCATCATTGCCTCATAACGGTTTAAATCAGGAATTTCGGCAATGACATTTGAACCCGCCATCACTCGCATTCGTTGAAAAAATGATGATGGTTTATAGGCAGGTCTTAATTGTTTTGTTCCGTCATTGTCTCCGTTGATTAAAGTAAAACCTATCAAAAGGCTTCGTAGGTTAATCCATTCGTTCGCACCGCCTGTTAGATTAAAGCGGATGACGCTGTTTGAGTTTGATGAGTAAGTTGAGACCGAAGAAGGGTAGAAGGTTTTAATCCGCTTGTCCCGAATATAACTTGCTCCACCTTTCAATCTATATCTTAATACATTTTCGTTGAGAACATCTGTGATTTCCAATGCTTCCATACTTATATATATTCTATATAGAAAATATTTTAACAATTAGGTTATATCAAAATTATACTTTTTAAATGAATTTTTTGTTTTCTTCCCTTTGCTCTGGGGTTTGTTTTCTATAAGTTTATTTTCATTTTGCTTTATATCTTTTCCGCTCTCTATGACCTTCTTTATCTCATTGTAGGTTAAATGTCTTTTCTCCTTCATATTCTCGTTTTTCAGTTTCTTCATTTCCTGCCTGTTGTTCTTCAAGTATTCCCTGACGATGTCTTCCATATAATAAGACTTATATAAAATAATCTTACATTATTGCTCTGATTGGTTCTGCTACATTTGTTTCACTTTTACCCATATCACCGAAATTGACGGCGTGGAAACCGTGGTTATACAAAGGGTTCAGACTGTTCTTGTTGATGGTTATGTCGCCCCCTCGGTCAAACATACTGATTGGGTCTCCTACCGCCCTGAACCTTGTGTTTTCCCTGTCGTTGTTTTTGAACCAACTGACGGTGGGCGTTCCATAGTTTCTTGTTGTGAATTTTTTGTTGTAGTCCTCGTTGAGTTTCATAGCGGTTGCCGAACCTAACGAATGACTGACGATTGTATCAATGTTATCAATGTTGTTTTTGATGAAGTGGTTTGCCGTCCTGTATCTCTTTGACCTATGAACCATCTTGAAGGGTATGAGCGTGTCATCTAAAATGTCCCTTGGAAAATCTTTCGTCCCCGCTATGTATAGTGTTTTGTTTTCTGGATGGTGGTATAGTCCTTCATCAGTCCTGTTGTCGTATGCTTTTTTCAGTCCTGTCTCGTCATTGATGTTGTTGAACTCGTCTAAATACTTGTTGCCTTCCTGTATCTCTTTACTGAATTTGTTTAACAAACTCTTCTGTTTGTCGTTGTGTTTCGTCTTGTATTCCTTCCCGTCAATCTCTTTGAAAGGATTTAACTTTTGTATTCGTCCTTCTTTGCTCACATCGTTTAGTATTTTCTTTTGAAGCATATATAATAATGTATAGATTAAAAATATTTTATTTTCTATCTTTATTTATATCCTTATGAGTAGATTTAAAAAGATTTACATAGACAGCCACCACCGAACTCAAAANTATTTATATCCTTATGAGTAGATTTAAAAAGATTTACATAGACAGCCACCACCGAACTCAAAATTCAAACAGTAGCAGTGATTTTGAAATTTACCTACCAGAAAGTCAGGAATGCGGAAACGACACGAAACTATACATCCACGAAATCACCATCCCTAACTCCATCTATCCCGTTCAAGAAGGGTTAAACAATGTGATGTATTTGAGATTGACGAACTTTTCAAACACCGCCGATGTTAAAGTTGAACTTTTGAGTTTTTCTTATGTTGGTGATATTTTGGCTTCATCACTTCAAACGAAGATGAACCAAGCGACCAACGGTTTTCAAGCAAACAATGACTACTTCACTGTATCCTACGACTTTAACACTAACAAAATAAGAATTCAGTTGAACTATGTTGATTTTTCCTTCAAGATACTCACCGACTATGAGATGGAATACAACACCATCGCTTGGTCGGGGACATCTTATGATAGGAACAATCTAAAATCCATCAATCAGGTTTTAGGGAACTACACCCCCTCGTTGAACTCTTCGGACTGGTATAGTGGTTATTTGACCTTATTAGCGTTGAGAAATTTATACCTGACTTGTAGCGAATTAAGCGATGCTAAACAATTGGGTTCAACCGGTGCTTACAACATCATTAAGAAAATCCCGATTAACGCCCCTTTCGGGTCGGTCATCTATGACAATGAGATAATCAATGTTGATTATATCAATGTATCAAATAGAGTGTTGAGAACGCTACACTTTAAATTAGTAAATAGTTATGGTAATGTTGTTGATTTGAATAATGTGAATTGTTCATTCTCCCTGACCTTCATTGAGGATGATTGAGTTAAAGATTTCTTTTATTAATTCGCTGGGTATTCCATATAAGTCATTTTGACAATGTATTATATAATCATTACCCCACTCACTCTTTTTGCCTGATGGCATCCGTTGGGCTGTTTCTTTATGTTTGTTGTTGATGATGTTTCCACAGTCTTTTCTACATAAAGGTTTAGGTTTCCAAGTTTTTAGGTTCGTCCATATCCTCGTTCGTTTTCGGTATGAAAAACCATATTTACAATAATCAAGGTCAAAGTAATCAAAATCTTTCATAAAATCCTGTTGCTTTAAAAGTCCCGTCTGTGGGTTTTCTATGAACCATACCGACGGATTAAAGTAGTTGATGATTTCAATGGTTTTCTTAACAATATTATTAGCGTAATCTATCTTTCTAAAACCTGTGGTTTTTGCTCTGCTATATTCGGTGCAAGGTGGCGAAGCCCAAATGATTTTAAACTCATTCGGTTTAAACTGTTTGTAGTTCCATTGTAGGATGTCGGCATTGATGTCGGCGTTCTTCAAATCTAACGATACAACATCATAACCTAACTCTTTGGCGACTTTGCCTACACTACCCGTTCCACTGAAAAGTTCTAATAGTTTCATATTATAAGTCTATATATTTATAATATGAAATTACGACAGTAATACATAAGAATTGTTAGTCGGGTCTTTATTGATTTTGTAGTATGCTAATGTGTCTTCTTTCGGTTGAGTGATTTTACCCGATGTAATCCACTCAAAGTATTGTTTCCTTTTGTCCTCCCACGAACCGATGGGTCTGCCTATCTGCTTCTTTTCAAAGGCTTTGTTTATTCTATCCTGTTTGTTGTCCTCCTTCTTGTCCTCTGGCTTTTGTTTCTTCAACACTTCCAATACTTCATCCAGTTTTTCAAGCACTTCCTCGCCATTATTTTTCAATTCTTGCATTATCTCTTTTCTCATCTCTTCTATTGATTTACCGAACATTGCTTCCATATGTTTTTGAAAATCTCCCATACCACCCTATATACTTATTTATATAATTATTTATTTAAATATATATTTAGATATTTATTTATTTATCAAATTGCTTTTACGCTAAAACTACTCTTTATATATCTTTTTTCAGTCCATATCGTTCATTGACTTTCTATCGCTACTTTTTGGAGTTCCCATTACATCACTTATCATTCTGTTTCTGTTTGCTTCTTTATCCTTGTCTTCTGGTGTAATCTGGCGGTTGAACGAAAAACTGATGCTATGGTCTTCACTTTCCAAAATGATTTCACCGTCATCATCTTTTTTGACGTTCATTGTTTTATCGTTCTTACTGATTTTGAAACTACACGGAGAACACTTACATTTTATACCCTTTGGGTTTATTTCAATCTCATTTCTCATTTGAAGTTTTCCTCTACATAAGGGACATTCAAAGACAATGTTTTTAGATGTTAGTTTTTGTTCCTCATTGAGATTGACGACAGCGGGTTCATCATCTGAAAGTTTGTAATCTTCTGGAATGGGACTTTTAAGATGATTACTTTTCCTTTTCGGTGACATCTTTATTAATATTAATCAGATAATTTAGAATAATTTTGATGAATTCAAGTATCATTCTAAATAACATTTTCATCCGACTGTCTCTGACTACTGGGAACTTATTATCATCAACGACCCTGTTTTCAATCTCATCTATTGTATCTTTGTAATTTTCATACTCTTCCATCCTGATTATATATAATTAATTAGATAATATCGTTTTCATATAATCTAATTATATTTTTTTTGAGGTCAGCATATTTCTATTAGGGGCGGATAGAAATACAAAAGATGACATCAGAGGGACGCGGTGGGAAACCAAACTAATTAACGTCTTATGTGGATTGAAGCAACTGTCCCATTTTCACCTGACACCCGCTCAAAGATGAAAAATGTTTCCTTCAATATGTTATATCATAAATTTATTTCTAAATGAATTATATATGATAAATATAAAGCCATACAAGCACAAAGAATATAACTGTAAGCAGTCATCATACGGTTATATGGCACACTTACCAGCCAGAATATTATTAAACGCTCCGTCGGGAACGGGTAAAACTGTCGCTCTAACAAATTTGGTTTTAGACATCTATAAAGGTTGCTTTGAGAAAATCTACATTTTTTCACCGACCATCTTTATTGATGACAACTGGACGGTTGTAAAGAGATACATAGCAAACGAAATGGATATGAAACACACAGACGATGACCCCATTTACTTTGACACTTTTGAAGAAAAAGATTTAAAGAAAGTAATAGACACGCAGGAAGGAATAATAAAGTATATGAAAGAAAAGGATTACAAACATCTATTTAACATCTGTATCATCATAGACGATTGGGCGGACAACGAAAAGGTGGTAAGAAAGAACAAGGAACTAATCAAACTCTTCACGAAAGGTAGGCATTGGTATATCTCAACCTTTATCACCTCGCAATCTTACACACAAATATCCCCAGTAGTGAGGAAAAATGCCACGCAACTGTTTATATTCAGACTTCGTAATCAAAAAGATTTGGACGCTATTTTGGAAGAATTGAGCGGGTTGTATGATAAGAAAACATTAGATAAGATTTACCGAGTTGCCACTGACGATAGGCACGGATTTTTATACATAGATTTGATGGAAAGCGACAAGAAAAAGATGTTCTATAAAAATTTAAACCAACGAATTACCGTAGAATGATTGATAATAATATTTTTGAATGTTATTATTAATCATTTCGCTTTTAGTTTTGGATAGATGTAGGTTTTGTATAGTTGCTGTGCTTCTTTTNAATATTTTTGAATGTTATTATTAATCATTTCGCTTTTAGTTTTGGATAGATGTAGGTTTTGTATAGTTGCTGTGCTTCTTTTAGTTTTTCCTTTTTACCCAGTCCTTTGGTGTTTTTCCATCCAGTATATACTTCCTGAAACTTTTTGTAGTCGGTCGGGTTTATTTCGTTCCTGTTGTTCATTTCTTCAAACTTCTCTCGTATCACTTGTATTCCTACCTTACTTGGTGAGATGACCTGCTTGGTTGGTTTCTTTACTGGTGTCTTCGTTGATGATGACGCTTGTGTTTCTTCCTTTGCTTTGGGTGCTTCATCTACGTCTGGTGTTTTATTATCTTTTGGTATGTTGATGGATTGAAGGGCTGGTTGTGGTGATGCTTGTTTTGCTCTTGCTCTTCTTTTGGGTGGTGGCTTTGTTGTAGTGGATGGGTCTTCGTCAAACTCCCTCTTTTCTTGTGGCGGTTGTTTTCCTTTCAGTCTCTTTGCTGGTGCTCTTCTGTTGCCTATGGGTGCTCTCTTTTCTGTTGATGATGTGTTCATCGGTTGTTCTGTTGGTTCTGGCGGTGGTGCTACATCAACTTTCATTGCTGTTGTTGTCTCTTTGGTCTTCCTTGGTTTCTTTATTGTCTTCACGACTGTCTTTTTGACTGGTGGTATTTTGGTTGTTTGTGTTGGTTCGTCCTTGTCTGGTATGATGGCATCAGTCAGTTTTTCCGCTATTAGTCCTCCTATTGAGCCCCCTTTTGCTGTTCCTCCTGCTGTTGCTACTGCTTTGATTATTGGCTTGGATGATTTCAAAAAATTCTTTAACACACTTCTGTTTGATGATGGTGGTTCTTCGTCTTCCTTTATTCCTGCCGATGCTGTTGCTCCTATTGCATCGTATGACCCTTTGTTTGCCATATAGTGGTCTTGACTATGGCTCAAATTTGTTTGTTCTGCTACTCTCCGTTCGTTCTCTTCCCTCATCTCCCTTTCTTTGTCAAAACTCAACTCAAAGTCGCTGATGGCGTCGTCCCTCAAATCGCTTATGTCTTCTACATCAAAGGGTTTCAGTGCTTCCTCCTTTCTTGCCGTTNGCTGATGGCGTCGTCCCTCAAATCGCTTATGTCTTCTACATCAAAGGGTTTCAGTGCTTCCTCCTTTCTTGCCGTTGCCTCTTCTGCCATCTTCTTAAAATTCATCTGCTGTATGTCTGCTGGGTGTGATGTGTTGTCTGCCGTGTTTAATGGACTGTCGTGATAATACCAAGCGTTCCTATCAAAAACTCTTCTAATATCATTTGTTTTAAATCTTTCCCTGTCAATCTCCTTTATCAATTCTGAATACGTAGGCCTTCTCACTAATCCTTGTTTCGCATTTGCTACTTGTGCTGTCATTGCTATATATTAATAAATAGAAAATTTATATTAATCTTCCGTTTCTCCTCTTAACNTTGTTTCGCATTTGCTACTTGTGCTGTCATTGCTATATATTAATAAATAGAAAATTTATATTAATCTTCCGTTTCTCCTCTTAACCATCGTTTGTATTCTTCAATTCGGTTTTTCATATTCTGGACGTTTGCCCCGTAATCTTGTAGTCGGTGGTTCTTCCTTATCTCCCTCAACCTTGTCATCTCGTTTTGTAGCATTNGACGTTTGCCCCGTAATCTTGTAGTCGGTGGTTCTTCCTTATCTCCCTCAACCTTGTCATCTCGTTTTGTAGCATTTCGTTTTCTTCCTTCATCCTCTGGTTCGTCTTTAAGACTTTGTAGTCATGCTCGGTGTTGTGATATTCAAGTAGGTTTTTAAGGTAAAGGTGGTAGTTGTGTGTTGGCATTCGTGCTGTGTTGTGGTGGTCTGGGTAGTAGTGGTCATAACTGCTATACACTTTTTTCCTTCTATCTGGCATTTCTGGTGTTCCGCTCCTGTAATTGACACTTTTACTTGAATGGACTGTTTGTCGTCTGTTGATGTCTCTACGGACGTTCTCGTAGATGTCCTTTTTGTTCAGTTCAATCTTCTGTTCGTTGATTGTCATTTTTATATATATTACTTTACAAAATTTTTGAAACTAATGATTTTAATTTTTCCCTCTGTGCTATGCTCTTCTCCTCCTTCGCTCGGTAGTAGGCATCCCTTGCGGTCATCTCTTTCGTCATCTCTTCTTTCAGTTGTTGGACGAGTTCCTTTTTAAAAGTCTCTGGGTCAAAGGGCGGTTTGGCTCTGGAAGGTCTTACCCTTTTGGGTTTTGGTGCTGGTGTTGGTTTCTCTTCAATAGGTTTTTCAATGACTTCTTCTGGTTTCTCTTCTTTTGGTTCTTCTTTGGGTGGTTCTTCTTCTGGCACTGTCTCTAATTCTTTCACTGGTTCGTTGCTTTCTTCTTTATCAATGTCTTTCACGACTATCTCTGTCATATAATATTAATTTAGATAAAAATTTATACTTTCAAAATTTCGTGCCTCAAATACGGTCGGTTCAGTCCTTGTAGTTTGAATGTCCTGTTGCCCACATCATCGTATTTTATTTCAACGACTTTGTGATTTTCTTTTGACCACTTGCTGACATACTCCTTTCTGTCCGTATAGTTTCCTCTACCTTTGGCGAAGATTTTGACTGTGTCATTTACATTTATTTCTGGATACTTTCTCGTATTCTTTTCTCTTCTCGTTAGGTTCGTCCTGACATCTAAATGGTTCTTGTCGTCGTGGGCGTCCTTGGGTTTCATCTTGGTTGATGAATGGACGGTGTTGNGTTGTTGTATTTCTCCAACGCTTTTGACATCATCGCAGTCCAACTGCCCTGATTAAACCTGACCCTGTCGTGTATCATATTTTTCATCGTCCTAATGAAACGCTCTGCTACGTTCGCGTGTGTTAGTGTGATGATGTGAGTGATGCCTTCCGCGTCAAAGTATTCTTTTACTACTGACTTGAATGCTCCGTCATCATCGCTGTAAATAGACATTGGAAAACCCATTTTGTTAAAACTTTCTTTCAATGCCGATAGGACGCTTGAACCGTCTTTATTTTTCATAGGAACGACGTTCGCTAACTTGCTGAAAATATCTATGACAACTAACGCGTATCTCGGTTCGTTGTTCTTTTTGGGTATTTTGACTTCTGGTTCTTTGGTTAAAGGTATCATATCCATTATGTCAATTTGGTATTCGTATNCTAACGCGTATCTCGGTTCGTTGTTCTTTTTGGGTATTTTGACTTCTGGTTCTTTGGTTAAAGGTATCATATCCATTATGTCAATTTGGTATTCGTATCTGGCAAACGGTGCGGTGTAGGAATTAGAACCCCTGTATCTCCTAATCTGTTTGTTGGGTTGTTTCTTCATCCATTGGCTCACATCAACCCTAATGATTGATGGGTCTTGCTCTTTTGCCTTTTTGAGGGTTTCATCAATAGAACCGAAGCCGTTTTCCAAATCGTAATAGATGTTGCTGATAATATCATCTTTTGATAATCTCCTTGCCATATATATTATAGTATTACAGTAGATTTTAAAATTATCAACACTAAATAAAAATACTTAAAGAAAAAATGGCATAATATAGTAAGAGTAAATAAGATGAGCGAATTTGACTGTGGATGTCGTATAGTATGTGAAGTCGTCAATTTAAATAGGGGCGATTATAAAAAACCTATTTGGAATCATCTGTTGAAAACCTTTGTCAATGTTTGTGGGAACTGTGGGAAGAAACAAATGAAATTCCAACATACAGAAAACAAACTTCTGGAAATGGAAAAGCAACGGAAGGAATGGTTTATGAACTTTGAAGATAATGATGATGATGAAGAGTATGATGAAGAATATAAAGAACAGTTTAGAAATATGACCGACGAAGAGATTGAAAGACATATCGGACTTGAAAGAGTGAGAAATGTAATGGAAGGATACGATAAAGAACACGGTATTAAAAAAATAAGAAGGCTGATAAGGGAGATAAAGAACGAAGATAAAGAAAGTCAAGAAAGTGAAACACAGATAATATCCTACAACTCTGATTGAGAAAATAATCCGACCTTAAAGAAAAAATACCTATATATAGTAAGAGAAAATGAGTAAAGTTTTTAGAGTAAAAAATATTCAGGAATTGGAAGGGGAAAATATGGGTCTTTATGCTGACTTTGGTAGTGAAAGTGAGGATGAAGAAGAATTTTATAAACAAGCAATGGAAAAGGAAGACGAAGAGATTAGAGACTTTGTAAAATGTCATCCTATGCCTACACCCGATGACGATGAAGGACACACATTTTGGAAGAAAGTAATTGACAGGATGAAAGAGAATGAAGGAGTAAATGCTATGATAATATATTCATTCGTAAATTTTACCATTATTAAAAAGATGTATGAAAACCTCACTGATAGAAAAGTCATCGTTGATTGTGGAAAGGAACTTAACCGTGATGGAGAATTCAACGCTATGATTATCAATATANAGTCATCGTTGATTGTGGAAAGGAACTTAACCGTGATGGAGAATTCAACGCTATGATTATCAATATAACTCTTTTGTCAATAGCGATGGATGAACTGAATGATACAAATAAACCTTGCCTAACACAAATGAGAGTAATTGAACACTGGTGGGATGGAATAGGAACGTGGAAAGCGTAAATGATTAATTCATAATATCTTATTAAAATATATTATGAAGTAATCTTTCAACAAACATACACACGATAAAAAACCCAAAAATAATCAACAAGGTATGGATGAAACGTTTTTAACAAATTTACCCCAGAACCCCCCGCCCAAAAAACATCAAAACCAAGGAACAAACATTGAACATCAACATAAAAACATAACAACCTAACATCTAACATATACTCCCCAGAACCACCCTTTTCCCATTTTTTTCCCCTAGGGACTATTTCCCTGGGCCAACTCTCCTCTGACCGGCTTCTGCTCTGAGCGACTTCTTCCCCGAGATATTACTTCTCTAGGCTACATACCATCCTCTGTGACCGTTTCACTTGGTGAGCTTAGTACCCGTTGACATTTGCCCGTAACTTGCATTTTTTTAACTCAATTTGCGTGAAGGCATTTGTGTGATTCTTTGTTCAGTGATGTCATCCGTGAACACGGTTCTGAGGCACCGCTATTTTACCGAGTTTCATCCTGCGATCAACTGGTTAATCAAGTCTGACCCTTTCTTTTTGATGCGGCGTTACGTCAGCGAAAAAATGTCGTTCCAAGCACTCGTTCCAAGCACGCACCCCGAGGAAATCTGTGCCAACTGTGATTATTGGCGCGTCAGAGCCAGATCCATCTTGGAAACAGGCCACTGCAGATGACGAACAAAGAACAGCTGAATCATGCTGATTCAAAGACTTGGGACTTCGAATGTCGTGCCGTTCACTTGTCAAACTTGTCGGCGGTCTAAAGGTCTGAGATTTGGCAGTCTTTGATGTTTTGGACTTCGTGAGTCTAGGATGAACATTTGCTCCAGAAGCTCGGCGCCACAATAGTTGCCAGACCCTTAGCTGCCTTAGCTGCTTAGCTGTAGGAGGTATCCGTTTGCTTTTCTCTCCACAATACACGCCTTAGTAATTTGTTGGCTGTGGCTAGCGGCATGTGCAACTACTACATATTTGCCCTTGCTGTTTGTTTTTGCATCGAAAAAAACTCTTGTGCTGAACGCTCCCAGTTCCCATGTATTTTCTGAAGCAGAGGCAAAATCTTGCAGCATCTCGCAACGCATGCGATTGTCCGCATGTCTTATAAGGTGTCGAAAAGAGAAAGTCCATATCCAATGTGCTTGCCGGGTGATTCGACGGTGAAGAAGTGCAGCAGCTCGACTTCCTTCATCCTTTGAACACGAGCCGTTCAAGCTTTGACCAGCATCGGCATTTTGCTAAGACAGAGCCGGGGCCAAATTGCATTGAACCGGCACCGTTGACTAGGTCACATCATTGGCTTCCGTGGAGGGAAGGCTGGCACCGATATGTATCTCTCGGTATCAATTTGCAGAGTTGCTTTTCGAAGCAGGGGCTTCATGATGAATGGTGAAAAATCGAAAAGCAGGAGTTAGCCTCGGAGTTAGCTATTTTGCTGAGGCTGTGACAACAAGTTGTGTGCAGCGGGTTATGGCTTGCAGCTCATCCTGATATTTCCCAACACAATGGATATGGATCAAAACCATTTTAGCCTCGAAAAATGCATGGTTTACTGCAAAGAATGACCAGCAATTTGTGGGTCCATGGGTACCCTCGTATTTGACGCATGACGTGTTCATGCCAAAGCAAAAGATGTCATCCTAGGCCCTGTCCCTTCTGGCAAGATCCATGTGCTAGTGCAACCTTATTTGCTATCCAACAAGTCCAAGAATTTGTTGAAATGCCTGTGGCATTTGATGCTGTCCCCGACTTTTTGCTGGTCCTATTCCCTTGATGACTCCATTGCAATGGTGATCTTCTGGCAAGTTGTGCCTGCGGTTTCTTAACTTTGTTTGGCACTGACAAGACAGCGACCAGGCGATAGAGAGGGACAAGCTCATGAACGCCAGGGGCCCAGATTTGTGTGTGTCGGAGGGCGAGTTGCTTCGTTGCGACTTCTGATTTCCTCCGTGTGGCCGCATAGCGGAGGCGAAGATTGAACTTCTATCGCAAGACTACATCGTGAGGTGACATGAAGTCTATTGTCACCTCCATATCTTGTTGTTGGCTTTGCGAATGCCCCAGCCCTCTCCATCTCTGTGGGCGGGCGCTGCCACAAGCCAGCTAAACCTGCCACGATGCAGAAAGTTTGCAAAAGTTGGCTTGGAAAACCGGCTGTGTCAGGCGGCGATCAGCCAAGTCTAGCGGAGTTGATATCGAGTTTACAAGAGCAATAAGTATAGTATTAAACCCATGGGCCGATTCAATACCTGTGGTGATGGTGTCTTGCCAGAACATGTGCAGCAGCGGCTCAAAAACAACAAGGTGCTCACACCATGCGCAAGCTCCGGGAGGTTCAATAATTCCAAGATCAGGCTGCCACGAGAAATCTGAATGAGCATTAATGTAACTTCTGGGGTCATAATTTGATGTGCATGGGGAAAAAAGAAACAAGTATCTCTTCAGGCGTTTGGGATGTTCCCAAATTAATATAAATCGACACCTTGCAGTCAGAGGTCACTCCTTCCAATCTGTGACCCTGTCGAGTGACGCTTGGAGAGGATGCAGACGGTAGAGGCGTTGAATGGGCGCTCTGTTTGCGAGAAGAACATTGAATAGAGATGAAGAAATTCGAAAAAAGTATATAGATGCAAATATACATATGTTACATATGTTGTATACCAAAGAACCTTTGTGGATGGGTGGAAAGATGACCGCTATCCTTCGCGGAGATTTCAAAAAGTTCCACGGATCCCATGCGACTTTCTGCTTGGCTCCTCTTCGCGCTTCTTCGTTTTCGGGGTAACTCACCGTCAGTCTTGCCATTGCGACCGCCAGTTTCTGGGTGCTTTCCTCTTTTTACTTGATCAACTTTCCTGAGGACTTTCCTGTCACTTCTTGCTACCTCCCACCTGCTTTTATCTCAGAAATCTGCGCAGAACATGCTCAAGAACATTACAATGCGTAGCTAGAGTTTTTTGTGCTGCGCTGCTAAGGGAGTTGCGCCAGCGCAGAACCTGCACAATCCAAAATTCAGCCCATGCAGCCATCACAACAGGGTCGTGACCAGTGCAAATCATTGTACGATAACGTGGCGGAGGCACAATCAGTCCTTGTTGGATACGAAGATGAAACGACATTGTTCCTGAGTGGCCACCGAGTTTTCGGAGCCCGGCCAGGTAATTCAAAGCGCCTATCTGCACGGTCACAGTGGCCAAATTTCTGCCTTATCCCCGCCTCGCGTGTACCTATTGACTTGCGCGTAAGTTGGGCATTTATTTGCAAACATCCTGTGGTACATGTCAATAGTCTTGCCATGTCTTGCCTTCCTCAAAGACGACGAACCGCAATTTGTTGAAATATTCCGAAGAACTGATGCAGGAGCGTCCCCACGGAACTTCTTTCTCGATGTCCTGGCCAGACCCTTGCCCGTGATCTGGCTGCCAGCAAAAGCAAAAGGGGAACCATTTTTATGGTATTCTGTCACGTCACTTTACTTTTGAACCTTATCCTCCAGGTCCGGGAGAATCTTCTGTAGTGCTGAACGCAGGCTTGAAAATTACCAATGTTGCAGCAAGCACACACTCGCACATTTGCAATCAATTGCATGATTTTGCTGTGTTCCTGCTCTCTAATTCTTTCATTGCGTTGTGTCCGACGCATCTCTTACCATGTGCCGAATCTCTGTTTGAATCGTGTGTATTTGTATTGTGAATGTTGCCAAAGGAAGTTGAGGAGGAACATTTCCGTGGTACGGACATTCAAAGAGCTGCGTAGCGCAGAAAAAAGCTGAGAAGAACTGTGAAGGGCTGAGCTGAAAAGGGCTCAAAAGAATGGCGACGAGCTGAGAAGAGCTGAGAAAACAAGGGAGGAGAACAGATGAGAAGACCCAAGAAGAGTTGATAAGAGCTGAGCCAAGCAGGCAGCTGAGAAGAGTTGCGAAGAGCTGAGACAAGCTTAGAAGAGCCGAGAAGAGTTGATAAGATCTAAGAAGGCAGAGGGAGACGAGAGGGGGGAGGAGAGGCGAGAAGAGAAGAGCAGAGAAGAGAAGAGGAAAGAGGAGAAGAGGAAAGAAGAGAAGAGAAGGGAGAAGAGAGAAGAGAAGAGAAGCAAAGAGAAGAGCCGAGAAGAGACGAGAAGAAAAGAGAAGAGCAGGGACGAGAAGAGAAGAGAAGAGGAGACCTTCACGACCTCAACTTTGAGTTTTTGACGGATGTCTCGCACGAAAGATAGCCTTTCACAACTTCAACTTGCAATTTTGGAAGGGAACCTCGCAGGAAAGCTTCGTTTTCTCAACTTCAATTTGCAAGTCTCGGACGACATGAGTTCTTGCGAGATCCCCTGCCGATGCACGAAGTAGTATGTTTGCAGTACAAACCGTGCCTCAGAAGATGGATGGGGAAGGTGTGCCGTGCGACGGTTGCAAATGGTTTCGGTCATGCTGGGATCGGATCGGCCAAGCATTGGAACTGGGGTTTGAATGTTTTTGCGATGCTGTCTTGCGCGCGTACTTCTACTCTCTTCTGCGACTCTGTGCTTGCACTTTGCAGTGGAGTGGCTGTGTCAATGTCGCTCTATGTTGCAGCTGCATACTTAGTTTTCTGTTTTTTTGCTCCGTGCTTGCAGCTGGGTGGCTGCGTCGATGCCCGGCATGTAGTTCTATGGTATTTTAAAACTCAGTGCCTGCAAATCACAAAGGAATGGCTGCCCCAAGGTTGACATGATCTGTGTTTGAAGATGTTTCTGGTTTTTTTGCGCTACCAATCCTTTTCAAAGCTTCAACATCGTACTTGTTTTGGGCACGCGTGCGGACACTCGGTTTTGGAGCAGCAAGGTATGTTGCCATTGTGCACAGTTCTTTGGTGTTTTGTAGTTCAATGTTTGCAGATCACATTGGGGCGGCATCACGATTCCTTGCTGCCGCGGCCGTGAGCTGAAAAGAGTTGAGAAAAGCTGAGCAGAGCTGAGAATAATAGCCAGAATAGCTGAGAAGAGGCGAGAAGAGAAGAGAAGAGAACAGAAGAGCTGAGAGAAGGTGAGACGAGCTAAGAGAAGGTGAGAAGAAGAAATGAGAAGAGCCGAAAGGAGGAGAGAAGAGCTGAGAAGAGATGCAGAGAGATGAGAGGAGCTGAGAAAATTGAGATGAGGAAAGCCGAGGAGAGGCGAGACGAGCTGAGAAGATCTGAGAAGGGCTGAGAAAAGTTGAGAAGAGCTGAGAAGATCTGAGAAGAGGAGAGAAGAGGAGAGGAGAGGAAAGAAGAGATGAGGGACGAGAGAAAAGATGAGAAGAAAAGCGCGCGGGAAAAGAAGTCAAGAGTAAGAGATGAAAAGAATAAGGGATATCAGATGACAGAAAGGTCAAGAGATTGTTCAAGCAATCCACACGGGTTGTTGGACATCCTATAGGTACATCCTGTTTTGCTTTGTAGGTCGTCATTTTTGAAAATTCCGCCCCCAGCTTGTCCAGGCACTACTTGCATGACGTACTGTGATTCACTGTGCCGTGAAATTGGGCTTGCTTGCCAAAAAGGAACCCAAACTTCCTTAAACACCTGTAGTTGCCATTGGCTGGACTTTCACATTTTGCTGCAGAACGTAAGGACGACATAGTGCTGTAACATGATGACGCGAATGTGTCTGGACGATGGTGGTGTCTTGTGAGTTCTATTTTCATTTTTTGGCTGAGATTGGGTGCAAAACAACGAAGACATGGTGGGCCTCAGTTGTTTTCTCGAACTCGGCCTGACAAATGTCGTTTGCAGAAAAAAAGGTGTGACTTTTTTGGTGCTCCCCTTCCCACAAATTTCTGCGGTTCAAACTCCAGACTGAGGCTGATGCGACTGAGGTTGGCTTTATTCATCAGCAGCCAGCTAAGTACTTGATAGGATGTTGATTGTAAACCAACATGGTAGCTGTTTCTAAGGTGTGTGCTGTGTGGATCGTATTCTGCCTGTGGGCCCAGAAGTATGGCGCTGTCTCATAGGTATAGGTATGTCAGATATTTCAGATATGTCAAGCATCCAACAATATAAATGTTCCGAAGCATTGGGAAATTGAGACATGGCTCATTGAGGTGTGGGCAATTGACTCCTTGGACCAGGTCGAGGCACTTCCCTAGCGCTGGGCATTCTTTCGCGAATTGTGTCAAATTGTGTAATGTTTCAAACTGTTATGTCAATTTATGTCATATAATATCATGAAATGTCAGTGTGAAACACGCGCCTTACGTTTTCTTATGTTTCTTGCGTTGGTGCGCCCAAAGGTATCAAGGAAAGCCAGTGCGCTTGGTGCTGCTGGCTACAGTTCCCATGACATGGACATGCTGGAGTTTCGATGCGTTGCTATGTGGATGCAGGCTCGAACCACAAGACTTTGCAGAAGGATGTTGGAGCCCAGGTTATTCAGCAATTCCCGCCAAATTGTGAACGATGTCAGGCAACCAGCTTGCTATTGGCTTGCGGAATCTCGCTAGAGCAAACCTGGAAGGGAAACATGTGGCATATCCTCTGCTAAGTCAGGTTTATCGTAACCGTGCGGCATGAAGTATATAAAGTACATGTGCATGTGAGGGAAGGTAATGGAAGGCAAGGTAAGGCCAGGCCATGCCATGTAATGTAACATAATTATGTACAACGCAATGCAATGCAATGTGATGTGATGTAAATACAATGAATAGATATACAAACATATATGTATACTCAAGATATGTGTATATTTATTTATACAAAACATGCATATATATATATATACACATGCATACATACCATAATTAGATGAAATTTCAACATAGAGAGATAGATGAAATAAATAAAGATATAACTAGCTAAAGAATAGAAAAATAGAACATAGAAAAAAACATAAATAAATAGATAAATAAAGAAATAGATAAATAAATGGAATCGATGAATAAATATGTACACATATGCATATGCATAGAAGATACATCATTACACATGCACATTCTCATCAGGTCTTGAATGATTTGCGTCGCTGGAACCGTTGCAATTTTAGGCTTTCTCACGACTAGCTTTCGGAGAGCTTTGGGCTCATGGTCTTGCCAGAATTTGTGGCCCAAATAAGGTTCATGCCGCCGAGCAAGAGTTGTTAGAGGCACCGATGAAGCTTTCAAAGAACAGACCTCACACTTGGAATCAATTGACAAGATCAGGACATCCAGCGTCGAACTTGCTCACTTCAGGACCAGAATGTTTCTTTTAATGTGGAGTGACAGAATCAAAGTGCCAAAGCGCTGTTCGTTGAAGGCCAGATCACATCATCACACTATCCCTTTTCCCATTCAAGGCCAGTGGATTACGGCCAAGTTCCGCGCGATTTACACTTCTTCCTTGCGGGGTCCCCAGCCTTTGGATGTCTGGGGCTGCCCTGGAAACTCCTTCGAAAATACAATGTGGCAACTTACACATGTTTGCAGGATGTTTGCGCGTGTAGTGTGCAGGACAATCTCTCATAGTGAGCACAGCCTCGTCTCATCTTGTCTCTTTTCAATTTTGCGCCGGGAACACAATTGATTCAGAGTGTCCCGAAAATGCAAATCTTCAATGGCACAGGCCAATTGGCTACGTGCCTTGGACAAAAAATCCCTTGATTCCGTGAATGCTTTACGGTTCCCGCGAAAATGCATTTTCCACCGGCACCGCTGGTGGCAATGATGCCGCCCGAGAGATGGGGTTGGGGTGGATAGGAACCTTCTCTACAACTTGAACACGCAACTCATGCTACGTTAAACATAATCTCCTCTGAAACTTGCACATGCAACTGATGCTAATGCTTGTTCCATATTATATAACTTTCTTTGCCACTTGGAAATGCAACTGATGCTCTCTTTGTTCCATAGTACCATTCTCTGCAGCTTGCACATGCAACTGATGCTCTCTTTGTTTGATAGTCATTTTCCTTGAAAATTGCATACGCAGTGATGGTGATGGTGATGATGATGATGATGATGATGATGATGATGATGATGGTGATGGTGATGGTGATGGTGATGGTGATGGTGATGATGATGATGATGGTGATGATGATGATGATGATGATGATGATGCTGATGATGATGATGATGATGATGATGATGATGATGCTGATGATGCTGATGATTCTGATGATGATGATGATGATGATGGTGGTGATGACGATGGTGATGATGACGATGATTGATGATGATGATGATGATGATGATGATGATGATGATGATGATGATGATGATGATGATGATGATGATGATGCTGGTGAGGAGGAGGTGGTGGAGGAGGAGGAGGGACGACGACCATGACCGTGACCATGATGATGACGATAACGATGACGATGACGATGACGATGACCATGGATGAGGGTGATCATGATCATGACGACCACGATGATGATTATTATTATCATTATCTTTGTTGCTATTACTATTAACTACTATTAGTACTAACTACTATTACTATTAACTACTATTACCAATACTATTTCTATTACTACTACTGTTACTGTTACTTTTACTATTACATTAACATTACTTTTACTATTACTATTACTATTACCATTGCTATCGCTATTGCTATTGCTATTTCTATTCGAAGGAAGTTTAGAAGCTAAACCTTCCGACAATATGGACAGTTGAAAAGCAGAGGTGAGAAAAGTCAGAAGTGAGAAGATCAGAGATGAGAAAGNAGCCATGAAGAAAGTCAGAAGATGAAGAAAGTCAGAAGAGAAGAGATGCAGGTGCGCGAAAAGGTAGGAAAGTCGCGAAACACTGTGTTTTTCCAATGTCTTGTGGCTCCGGAGGGTCGAACAGTAGGCTCGCTAAAGCGGCGGGTGCGGAGACATCTTGGCAGATGAGACATGAAAACTTGCACGCCGTTGTGGCGCGAAGCACATTTGGAAGTAAAAAGTGTGAAAAACTGTCATTCTCGGAGCGCTTTTGGAAGTTGAGATGTGGAAAAAGTGCACAGCGCTGTGGCGCGAAGCACATTTGGAAGTAAAAAGTGTTAAAAACTGACAGGTTCGGACAACTTTTGGAAGTTGAGATGTGGAAAAAGTGCACGGCGCTNATTTGGAAGTAAAAAGTGTTAAAAACTGACAGGTTCGGACAACTTTTGGAAGTTGAGATGTGGAAAAAGTGCACGGCGCTGTGGCGCGAAGCACATTTGCAAGTAAAAGGTGTTAAAAACTGACAGGTTCGGACAACTTTTGGAAGTTGAGATGCGGAAAAAGTGCACGGCGCTGTGGCGCGAAGCACATTTGGAAGTAAAACGTGTTAAAAACTGTCAGCACCGGACCTCTTTTGGAAGTTGAGATGTGGAAAAAGTGCACGGCGCTGTGGCGCGAAGCACATTTGGAAGTGAAAAGTGTAAAAACGTGAGGGGGTTCGGAGCATTTTTGGACGATTCGATGGCCATCCGATGTCGAAAAAGTGCACGCCGTTGTGGCGCCAAGCACATTTGGAAGTCAAAAGTGTCAAAAACTGAGGCTTTTANGATGTCGAAAAAGTGCACGCCGTTGTGGCGCCAAGCACATTTGGAAGTCAAAAGTGTCAAAAACTGAGGCTTTTAAGCACATTTTGACATGTCAGTTAAGTAAATGAACTAACAACTTAACAATTTAACAACTTAACAATTGAACAACTGAACAACTTAACAACTGAACAACTTAACCACTTAACCGCTCAACAACTTAACAACTTAGTTAGTTAGTTAGTTAGTCAGTTAGTCAGTCAGCCAGTTAGTCAGTCAGTCAGTTAGTCAGTTAGTCATTTAGTCAGTTAGTCAGTTAGTTAGTTTGTTAGTCAGCTAGTTTGTTAGTTAGCTAGTTAGTTAGTTAGCCAGTCAGTTACTCAGTTCGTCAGTTCCTCAGTTAGTTAGTTAGTTAGTTAGTTAGTTAGTTAGTTAGTTAGTTAGTTAGTTAGTTAGTTAGTTAGTCAGTTCGTCAGTTAGTTCGTCAGTCAGTTAGTTAGTTCGTTAGTTAGTTAGTTAGTTAGTTAGTTAGTCAGTTAGTTAGTTAGTCAGTCAGTTAGTCAGTTAGTCAGTTAGTCAGTTAGTGAGTCAGTCAGTTAGTCCGTTAGTCAGTTAGTCGGTTGGTCAGTTAGTCGGTTAGTCAGTTAGTCAGTTAGTCAGTTATAGTCAGTTTGTCAGTTAGTCAGTGAGTCAGTTAGTTAGTTTGTTAGCTAGTTTGTTAGTTACTTAGTCAGTCAGTCAGTTCGTCAGTTAGTCAGTGAGTTAGGCAGGCAGATAGATAGACAGATAGGCCGACGCTCCAACCACTTGTCGGTCCATCAGTGAGTTCGCTCTGCCATCCATCAGTCACAGCAACGAACCTCTCCTATAGGTTTACCATTTTTGAAACTTCCGCCACCGCCTTGTGCGGTACTACTGGTACTATTACTATTACTATTACTATTACTGTTACTATTACTACTACTATTGCTGTTACTATTACTATTACTATTACTATTACTATTATTATTGTGATGTGGATGATGATGTGGATGTGGATTATGTGGATGGTGATGATGATGATGATGGTGGTGATGATGATGGTGATGATGATGATGATGATGATGATGATGCTGGTGAACTTGATGGCGATGATGATTAGAGTTTTGGGGCACAGAGGCACTGTACCCAGCCAGAGCAAAGTAATGCGTAGACATTACGTGTAACAATGATCCACAAATACCATATCTCCTGCCTGTCCAAAACAGTCTCTTTTGCAGGTACGGTTTGTTTGTGCCGCCGCAAGGTAGCACTTGTATCGAAATCCTCGAGGACAAGATCTTCACAGACTGGCTTGATGACAGGCACACTGGGTAACTAAAAATGGGAACAGTTTCTTAAGTAACGTAGGAAAGAACGGTTAGTGACATCCCAGTGGTGCAATCTTTTGTAGATACAATTGTTTCAGCTCCAGCCACTAGGTTTTCCTTTTAAGTTTGTGGAAGACCTCATTCCAAGAGAAGTTCGGGTCATGTGGGAAAACAGCCGCTGCACCAATCCTTGCCATGCGACATTTGCCAAACTACTCCGACCCTGGTATCTCACGGTTGCAAAGGTCATTCAGCGGCAACGCTTGTAATGCAACAGTAAAGTGTGCAACAGTGTTGCTTTGCGTTTCAGTATTCATTATTGGTGTCAGAAGCCAGAAGTCTGCAAGACTGGAATGCAACTCTTTTGCGAATGAAATTCGTTTCTTCTCATGACGGTCTGATTACACGGCAGACGAGTACGAACTGGGCTGGAAACATGCGCACCTTTGATATATTTAATCTAAGATAAGATATAATATGATATACAGTATTATGCTATAATATGAAATTGATATACAATATGTAATATATAATATATAATATATAATATATAATATATAATATGTAATATGTAATATATAATATAAAATATATAAATATACAATATAAAAAAATATACAATATACAATATATAATATATAATATATAATATATAATATATAATATGTAATATGTAATATATAATATAATATATATAAAATATAAATATACAAAATAAATAATATACAATATACAATATATAACATATAATATATAATATAAAATATATAATATATAATATATAAAATATAATATATCATATTTAATATTTAATATTTAGTATATAATATATAATATATAATATATAACATATCATATTTAATATTTAATATTTAGTATATAATATATAATATATAATATATAATATATAATATATAATATGTAATATGTAATATATAATATATAATATATAATATATAATATNTTATATTTAATATATTATATATATATTAAAGATATATTATATATATATTATATATATCATATATTATATTTATATTTGTATAATTTATATCTATTATATATATATATATATATTGTATATATTATATATTATATATTATATATTATATATTATATAATATGTATTTTGTATATCACATATCAAATATCAAATATTATATATGATATATTATATATATTTTGTTTTATATTATATATTATAAACTAAAAAGTATATATTATATATTAAATATTTTTTTATATATCATATATCATATATCATATATCATATATCATATATCATAAATCATATATTAGATATTATATATTACATATTATATATTACATATTATATATATTATATATATAATATTTATTACATATTATATGTTATATATTTATTTATTTTTATATTATATATTATATATTACGTATTAAATAGTAAAGATTACATATTATATATTGTATATTATATATTTTATGTTATATATTATATACTATATACTATATATTATATATGGTATATAACATATAATATAAGATGATATGAACATACATAATATAATATACTAAAATAAAATATAATACAATATAATATAATACAATACAATACAATATAGTATAATATATTTTGCACTTTTGCAGTACAGTTGGCTAGTGTGCTCAGATGTCAAGGTGCGGGCACACACACACACAGAAATGTGCAGAACAAACATTTTGGAAAACAGAAAGATCATGAATGATGCACAGCCTAGACAGACTGACTGACCGACCGACCGACTAGATAGATGCATGAACAGACAGACGGACACACAATTCAAACAGGCGCTTGTTTCCTTGCACTTTTCAAGATGTCGCATTGTGCTCTGAGCTGAGGACTAACTCTGAAACAGCCATTCCTTTGTGTCCACATATGGCCTTGATCTTGGAAGCGTTGACACTGCAAGCCAGCATTTACTGCAAGTCGCTCTAGCGGACATGTGCGCCATTCAAAATGTAAAAAGTCCCAGCATATCTTGACTTTGACTATTTTTTGGAAAGATGGGAAAACGCCATCACGATTGAGCCTTGGCAGAACTTTGGAGGGAGCGTTCATAGCGAAATTTGGCGGAGAAGAGTGAACGAATGCATGCTCAAATTGCAATTGCCTGGCATCGGTTTCGCTTTGTGTTTGCACCAGAAACTCCCCGCCACATTTATCAATAATCAGGTGGTCTACTTTGAAAATGCAATCCCTCCAGCATACATCCGCAAGGCACGGAATTTGCATCATTCTGTCCCAGGTTTCTTAGTCTTGCAGAGGGGAGCAAGCCTCAAGGGTTGTTGGAATTGTGATGTGAACTGGTCTCTGGGTGCTCTCCTGTAATACTTGTAGACTTTCGCAGACTCTCTCAGACTCTTGCAGACCCTTGTAGGCAGGCAAATGGTCGCTTGCTCAAGGAGTTGGTCCCAAGGAGACTTCGCGTGTTCTTTGTTTGTGAACGAACTGCTGTGAGCTCAGCAAAATGCATAGGTTCACTAGGGAATTTCTGAGGCCACATTGCATGATGGACCATATGCACGTGGCTCAGCCTGACTCAGGACTTAGAGGTCAAGTTGCCGTTTCAACTTCCTGCCGGACAGTTCAAGACTTTGCCCGAGGCTGAGAGTCTATCCAAAAGGCAGACAGCCACTTTAAATGAGAGGACCTGGACCAGTCATGAAAGCAGTGAAAGCAGGTTACCACCAACATCACCACCCTTGAGACCACCATGTTGGCCGAAGAAAGGCGAGCAGTCACTTGAGCCCTTGAGTCCTTGAGGTGATGCAAAGTCTTGTCGTCGCACGGTCCAAGGTGACTCTCATCAAGATCTACCTGAAAAATGGCAGGACTAGTGGACTAGCTGCGACTAGCTCATGAAAGACTTTCATGAAATGTCTTCTCATTTTCTTGCGACTTGGGCGCTAAGGTTGAAGAACAAGCATGTTTTATCATTGATTAGCCAATCTGCAGGTCTAAGTTTGAATTTCAATATCCAAAAACATGTAAAACAAAAAGCACTCAGACCATCTCAGATTCAGAAAAAATATGCATCTTTGGGACCTTTCTATTCGACAAGACTCCCTGTTGGTGAAGGCCAGTCCATGCAAACCATTTTCGTTGTTTCGTTTCGATCCATCCGGAGAGATCATGACGGTAGCGCACCATCACCATCCATCACCCAGATTACGTACATAGTATGCATCACTATAGGATACTGTACAGGATACTCAATGATACCGATTCAGCTTGCATAAACCCTCATCCCATTCATCTTTTCATGCAGTTGTCCCAGAGGGCAGTGGAGAAGAGTCGGAAGCGTGATTGGGTCTTGATGAATTTCAAAAGAGGCAAGACGGCTTCTGCTAGAGCAGTTCTTCTGCTTGGTGGGCTACCTAAGGCTTTCAAGACTTTTGAGACTTTTCAGCTTGACTGTCAGATCTGTCATGGAATTTTGTTGTTTGAGCTTGGCTGAGAGGAAAGCTTGGAGCTTTTGACTCTTCTGAGTTTGAACTTCTGAGGTTTCGTGTGGGTGGAACCAGGCAAGACTCACAAGCTACCCTAGGGTGCGGTTATCAAGATAATTAAGAATGAAGATACATAGGACTTAGGAGGCAGTTTGGCTTGATGGCTGAGTAGCATTGATTGCTCATACAGTGACTTGTTCAAGCGAGGGTTTAACATATTGTGTAGACAGGACTCATGCCAGCTGCATTCTCTACTGAGATCGATTTTGAAACATGGTACGAGTGCTACCGTAGATGGACGATGAAATCAAACCCCTGCTGTATTGTTGCTGCCCCCCCGTCCCCAAATTTCAATGTTGAGTCTGGGTTGCGCGCTTGGAGCGGGTGGACAAAAAATCAAACCCTGAACACCGAGAAAACTATGCAGAGCTTTGTTCAACATTGAAATTTGGGGCGTGGGGTTTTACTTGGTAGACGTCCGTAGGGTTTTGAAATCAATGGCCGTTCTATATACCTTTCGGTGTCAGTCCAAAAACAGGTCAATCTGAGTCATCCATTTAATTTCTACAGTCCAAACGCACTGAATTTCCTTGAGCTGCTAAGGGTAGGGGTCTAACCATGGTCAAACCTTGTTCCAACATGTTACAGCTATTTTTAGGCCAAATAGATGTGGCGAATTCACATTTTGGGCCTGTAACTGTTGATGCGTCCAAATGAACATAAGTAGAGATAAATCCATCAATTTCATTTTTTTTGGCTAGTTTTTAGGCCGATACCTTCAAGTGGACGTTGAATATCCTTCCGCCAAAGCGCCATGGTTTGCTTGAATCAGCAACTCGAGAATTTAAGAAGTCTTATGTTTGCAACAAAAACCAGCGTAGTGTTGAAAAGATGTTGAGTCTCGGCTTTACTTTGGGAGGTGCCAAGTGAAAGTGAAGAATTTCGGCGAGCTCCGCGCATTGGTCAGGCAGGGCTGAGGCAATACTGTGGCAGCGTGCTACGCAGGTGACAACAACAACTGTATCCGATACACTTTTATTTGGTTTCTTTTGGTTTTTCCCCACAACATTGTGTGGGGTTCTTGTTTTTTGCTTTGCACCTCCCGCCTCCGCTTCCGCCGCCTCCTCCTCCCGCGTCTCCCGCGCACCTCCTCCTCCCAACATTGTCACACACAACTCTTTCACACACAACATTGTCACACACAACTCTTTCACACACAACTTTGTCACACACAACTTTGTCACACACAACTCTTTNACAACTCTTTCACACACAACATTGTCACACACAACTCTTTCACACACAACTTTGTCACACACAACTTTGTCACACACAACTCTTTCACACACAACATTGTCACACACAACTTTGTCACACACAACTCTTTCACACACAACATTGTCACACACAACTTTGTCACACACACACAACTTTGTCACACACAACTCTTTCACACACAACTTTGTCACACACAATTCTGTCACACACAACTCTTTCACACACAACTCTTTCACACACAACTCTTTCACATACAACATTGTCACACACAACTCTTTCACACACAACATTGTCACACACAACTTTGTCACACACAACATTGTCACACACAACTCTCTCTGCCTTCACTTTG
>BGPT01000510.1:108433-132926 GCA_003297045.1 Symbiodinium sp. clade C Y103 | reverse complement strand
CCAGCACTCTTTCACACACAATCTTGTCAATTGTAACTCTTTGACACACAACCTGGTCACACACAGCTCTTTCACACAGAACTCTTTCACACACAAGCTGGTCACACACAACTCTTTGACACACAACCTGGTCACACACAGCACTTTCACACACAACTCTTTCACACACAACCTTGTCACGCGCAACTCTGTCACACACNATGTCCTCTCTCTTTCCTGCCTTTACCATCTCATTTTCACATCTGTTTGGTGCTTCTTGGAAGGAGTTGACTTGTGGGGTTATCCGGTCCTTTAATGGAGGATGAATGGAGATGACACTGCATGGCATCATCAACTTCGGACAGACTTTGGATTTCTATTTTCGGCGACAGTTGCAATCGTTACTCAGTTCTGCGAGATTCTCTGAACAGGTGATTACTCAAAATGTAGGTACCTTACTTAATTGCAGCCTTTGCCAGTTGAAGGAAAAATGTCCAGGAAAGACACATACGATTGATTCTTTATTGAGGAAAAACACGTGGTTTCCTGTAAACCAGTCCCTTCAGCCAACCCAATGACTGGTGCTTTCAGGTTTCACATGCTTCAGCGCGTAGAAGATGCAGCCTGAAAATCAGGTACCGCTGGAGTTTGTGGCCCAGGTTTTTTATTCAATTCTGCGGGCATCCAACACGTTTGTTGGACCTTCGCTGGTTGGTGGTTTCAAATTTTCTCGATTTGAAAAAGCCAACTGGGAGCATGATTTCAGGTGACGTCTAGAATTGAGTGGCGTTTTTTGGGTACTCTTGAAAATTCGTGGCTCAACCTCCAATCAGTTCACCCTTTGCCCCAAGGGGGACTCCAGAGTTTTTCCACTTGCATCTGCAAGATGCAGGGAGACTGGGGCCGCCAGTGTTATGGGGCCGCCTTTTACAGCGCTACCAGCGGCTGCTCCGAGATCAATCTGCATGTTTCTCCTCGCACGAACAATTGGCCCATGGTTGGAATACTTGGAAATCTCTTTTCAATGGAGAAGTCTGGGCCTCCGGCATGTAACTTTTTCGGGGAGAATCATATTTGTCAGCGCGGCAACGGTTTGATCTTTGCTAGCACATGGATCTCCTGGGGGATTGGGGGCTGATCCATTCCAAGACATCGCCTTCTATTATTCAACAGTGCAACAACTTCTCTGGATGCTGAAGCTGATGTTGATGTAGAAAGCTCAATTTTGCAGCAAGGACGGACATGTTTGTTAGAGCCTCCAAGCATCTCGAGGCTAAGAAAAGACAAGAGATCCCATGATTGGGCCAAGACCAAGAAGCAGAGTCTTCAACCCCCCGTCACTTTGTGAGCTTTTGAATGGAGTTAGCTGGGTCCTGCACCTCAGAGCTTGGAAAGGATGGAATCTCCTTGATCATTCCCGGAGAATTATTACAACGTCACAGCATGTCACAACGATCTCACTGTACATGATTTTTTGAAATGACATTACCCCAAATGAGTTCTTTATTTCGTATTCTGGGAGAAAAACAACATTTGCCCAGATAATTTTCTGGCCCAAATCATATCAGACATCTGTGTGAACCACTCTAGGAAATCTGTAGGATTCCAAAGCAGGCGTTGTCCACGGCCGACCGTCAGAAAGATGGCCCTCAAATAGGTTTTTGTGGTGTATTTGAGGAACGAGCAGTGATTCAACCTGAGCCGCTTTTGATGTCTTGTAGATGATGTAGGTGCACGTTGAGACTGGCACTGTATTGATAGTAATTAAATGTAAATGTAACTAATGCAATCATTGAAATACACCTTTTCTTCAAACAAAAGTCTTTTGATCTCGTGCAATGACCGTGACTGCATGTGACTGCATAGAATCTCATGACAAAGAAGCTCTGTTTCGCAGACATCCGGCATGGCGTTGGTTTTTAAAGCCGCGAGTTTTCGTTTGGTGGACCAGATGCCCGAGCATTCTGAACCCACACAGCACTCTTTTGCGACTGCTGTTTACAAAGAGCCTACCAGCTGCTCTGTCATAGGAACATCGGGGAATCATCTCCGAAATACATCGAAATACCTAAAAATGGCTTCTTTCCAGTTTTCGAAGTAATGTTGGGACCGATAACTGCAGGCCACACAACCGCGTCTTCATACCAGTTGTGGGGGCGGTGGCTTGCGTCCACCCCAAGTGGACTTGTCAGTCGGCACCAGAAGCATACCAGATGTGGGTATAGGTCAAAAATTAAGGCCCAAGGGACCACAAATTCTGGTCATGATTGGCAGTCAATCCAAGTCTCTAAAATGTGATTTTCAGGTACTAGTTAGTCCTTGTAAAACAAACATTCACAAACCCCAGTACTTGTAAAACACACATTCGTAAATCCCCATGCCAATTTTTAGTATACTGTCGAGTCGAGGACCCATCTTATATAGATAAACACATTCATCAAGAAGTGACACTACCATGGGATAAACATGGGTTTGAAAATTTGTTACCCCAGGTGTTGATGATGAATCATCATTTTCCATAATTTTCCCATGTTTTCCCTATGAAAATGACCATTTTCAAGGGAATATCCCATCCCTCCATCGGTTTCCGCCAAGGTCACCTCCGGGGGCCCGAGGGTGACGGCCAAAGGCCAGAAACAGGGCGACGTGCGACGGACCAGGCGCCGGACGGTTCACCGTTGGATTCGCCATAAAACTTGGGGAGTTTAATGGGGATATTCATGGGAAGATGGTGGGGATAGAACTGTCCAAGAACGTGATATGGGTTTGCCCAGAAATGGGGTTAGTGCCTCACCTGTACACGCGAGAATTGACTCGTCTGTACATGCGGGTTTCCTACTCGTCCTTACACGCGAAGTTGCTCCATTTCAAAAGTGTCGATTGAATCTATGCTACTTTCATTCGACGTTTCTATTCTGCTGTGCTGGCTTCTATGCAAGTTACTCTGCTCTACTCTTTATGTATTGTTTGTTCTGTAACTGAAATCTCACTCACCGTAGTGGATCTAGACTCTGTCCAGGACACTTAAGATTTTGAGCCTGTGTGTGCAAGTGAACATGAACGTTATTGGCCAGATAACCAACCCCACCCCAACCCCAACCCCACATGATCAGTATGCAGTGCCTGTGTGTGTGTGTGCAAGTGAACATGAACGTTATTGGCACAGATAACCAACCCCACCCCAACCCCAACCCCACATGATCAGTATGCAGTGCCTGTGTGTGTGTGTGTGCAAGTGAACATGAACGTTATTGGCACGGATAACCAACCCCACCCCAACCCCAACCCCACATGATCAGTATGCAGTGCCTGTGTGTGTGTGTGCAAGTGAACAGGCACCCCACCCCAACCCCAACCTCACTTCACCCCTGCGTGTACAGATGAGTCAAAGTGTGTGTGTGTGTGTGTGTGGCTGCGCGCGCTCGCAGGTGAGTCAAAACTGCTACGTAAGAAATGGATAGAAATGGTACAAAACCAAGAGTGCGCAGGTGAGTTACTTCTGAGTGCGCATGTGAGGAGTTACCGGCAGCTTATGGCTATGTTCATCAGTGAAATGAGGTTCTAAACCATCAACTTTTGGGGGTGTACCCTATTTCAAGACAACCCCTGGTGGATGGTGATGAAATGGTTTGATGTATGATCCAGGATGCTGATGAATTGAGTGACTTGGACAATAGGTGTACAGCCACACCAATATGGTCATATTATTCATATTGATGAGGAAAATGATGGTAAACCATGGGATTTGGGGGTATACCCAATTTTTGGATAAACCCATTTTGATCTATCTTCACGTATAGTCTGCATGTACTGAAGTACGTGGAAGCACGTGCATGTTGATTATCCAGAGGGTACATTTGAGCCAGCATTTTTTATAGCTTAAGTCCGTGATTCATTGAAACCAATATAATGTATCCTCCACAAGCCGTCTTACATGGGTTGGTAAATGTTCAGTTTGGGGCATTTTCAACATCATCAGCGGTTGGTGAAAAATGATCTCCTCAACGGGTGATGTTTACATGGGACAACCATCACCATGCCATATTAGTGGGTTTAATCAGGAATAAAACAACATCTGCTAATGTGGTAGCCCAAGTAATAAACCTAACATTTGGGTATGGTTTATAGCATCCATTTGTGGTGATATTGGGGATAGTTTAGAGTTGGGTTTACCACATTGAATTCCACCTGTCTTTCTCTTTTTATCATCCCTGTACTCTGCTCCGGGACTGATCCGCGCACCAAGCACTTTCAGGTACAATGTGGCTAGTACGAAGGTCTTGGGCAACCTTGACAGTTTGCTGAGTGGGGAACTTGGCTGGCACAAGGTAGAGATCAGAGGTTGGCATCTTCAAATAGCGCTAAGTTTGGTGGGTGTTTTTTGTAGCAATCTCATGATCCATTTCTTCAAGTGCCATTGCTATTAACTATGTCAAATGTGGATGGGAAGCTTGAAATGAATGTGGAAAGGCATATAGAAAGCAGCCTGGACTCAGAAACAGAATCAGATGTGCATGCAGCATCTTTGGTTCTCACAGGCAGCAACTGTTCAAACAGCACAGGTCAGTCTCGGTTTCCGGCAGCCAGGACCAGTGACACCGCCACCCAAACTCCAGCCTCCAGTGCCTTGGGTTGGGCTGTTCCTGGCGCGTGCAGGGTTGCCAATCTGATGCCAATTTGATGCTAACTGTAGCTAGTTTTATTGCACAGCAAGATCTTGCCACAACCTCTGCCAGGTGCGGCCGGTGACCCCCTGCAACACCGCCCGGCCGGCAACACCGTGCCGGCCGACAACACCATGCTACGATAGCAGGCCGGAAACTACAACAGTAGACATGGATTGAAAGCCGTGAGATGGAGCTACGAAAAGGAAAACTCAAAGTTGGGGTTGAGCATTGCATGGCATTGCTGAAATTTAATTTCCCACCAAAAACTGATTTGTTTAACAATACCGAACATGACCAACTGTTCGGCCCCTGAGCCAGACACAAGTGTCCAGCAACTTCAACATCCAGGGTTTTGCTGCGGGCCCGAATCTGTCCAACAGGACAATATGTTTATTAATTGGCTAACAGCCTTCAACCGTGTAAAATGCCCCTGCTGAATCCCGAAAAAATCCAAGAGCATCCTGTTCGCCCAGGACAACTTCCCAAACCTGAGATGTTTCACTGCCACAAAGTTGGCTGAATCCATGCCATCCAAAGATGATTCGCATGTCCAGTCTACCTGTGACTCCTGGCTGCTGGACGGCTGCTGCTCCGTCCAATGGGACCGCGCCACTTGGTGCCCGAAGAACGCCTGCGATTTCGCGATGGCTTCCGCCATGCGGAAAGGCGGAAAGATGTGGTTGGCACAACTGGGTGCACCAACGAAGTGAGGGTCAGAATTTATTGCCAGTGAGGGTCTTGCAATTCCTAATTATTGCAGCATTAAGAATTGACATGAACATTTCCACCATGTAGCTAGAAAACTTGACTACCAGATTGCGACATGCATGGTTAGGGTATGGAAGGGTCCGAATGGAAACAACCAGCTTTTTTTTTATGACAAGAAGTTCAAATTCAACGTGAAGAGGCCGCAATGTTTCCAAGTGCCAACAGAACAGGATTGCGATGGATTTTGGCATGGTTCTTCCCCTAGGATCCCTAGGCCTGCTTCAGACAGGTTGTCGAGCAGCTTGGCCCAGTGCATTTGTGGAGCCCCATGAGGGACAGAACGTCCAGCCAATTGTTCAAAAGATCAACTGCCAAATAGTCCTTGAAGCAATCAACATCAATCACTCCATCAGGGTAGCAGGGACCTGTGTGTTCCTGATTCACTTGGGGATGTGAAAAACCAAAGATTCAACAGAATTTTGGATCTCTGTGCCTTTGACATTTCGCTATCTAAATTACATGATAAACAGATAATCAGTGGGTTCAGATCTCAACAGCCACCTGCAAGATAGATCCTGCAGCTCATCTCGATGCCATTCCCATGGTTTTCAATATATCCTCATGGTCGGAAGCTGAGCTTTTCGAGGATGCGTTAGGGCCACCAGGGGGGACCCAATGGACCTACAAAAGGCTGGTCCTTATTCACGACTCACATAGTGGACGTGGGGAAATATGGAGGTTCCCGAAACTGGTGGTACCCCCAAATCATCCAAGTCATTAGACAGAATCATTAGACCATGACTTAGTATAAAAACCCTATAGTGACTTGGGGATCCCCCATATGGCAACTTGATATTTCCACCATTGGATCATGCCAAAACCGTGGCCTAGACCTTGGCAATTTCAGACCTGGGGGAGATCGACTGTGCTTCAGCACTGTGGCTGTCCCTTGGTCACTGGAGAAAGGTGGTAAGCTGAGATGAGCATAAGGAATATTGTCGCGTATTGTATTGTGGTATATACCAGCCAATCAGGAATAATCTGGGTGTCGATTTCATATTGTCTTGGTTTCTTATTTGTGATTGATTATTCTTAATTATATCATATTATATCCCGGTGTTTATATCCCATTGTTTGCGTTGGTGTGTATATTTCTGTGTCAGTCTATGTGTGTGTACCATCTGAATAGATGTAAAACTTCTACTTATAGGGGGGGGGCCGTCGGGGAATCGTGCAGTCGACGGCCATAGAAGACGCTGCACTTTTCCCGTGTAACCGTACCTGCAGGACTGTGGTGGTGCACCTGGGTGCATATAAGTCGCAGCTGGTGGCCACCCTAGTCCTATTATATATCTTATCGCTGATGTTTTATATCGTCAATGTCTCCTGTGATTATATATTACTCATTTCATCTTAATGCTGGTGTTTTTGCACGTCCGATGCATTCCGTCTACCCAATTCGCAATGACTGTTCTGATCAAGTGTGTTACTCATGTCGGAATCCGTCGAGCCCTATTTGGGAATGCCTTTCCAGGTAAACTGCTGGAATCAACGACCTGATCTCCGAATTGACCGTTTTATAGCTGGTAATTCGTTTAAGTAAAGTGGAACAGTTGCAACCCGCCCGCTCATATTCATTCAGCACATCTGACTGACTGCAAATATCTAGAGATTGATTTTTCTTCATATATATGTATCTACGTCAACTGCGTCACCGGAAGTTCCTCTTCTAATTAAAATAATGTTTAAATATAGTTCCTGACATTTATATATGTATAAGGTTTGGTAAGTATCATTTGGGAGGATGCATCTATATATATATATATATATAGATATACATATATATGCATTTAAAACGATAAATTGGCCAACCCCACTACATGTCATTTAGAGGGCCAAGCCAACTAAAAGATCCCAATGGGGGAAGGTTGAGTTTCAGCTGCACCTGCCTGGATCTGTCGCGCCTCGCCTTTTTTTCGGAGACGCCTCAGTGATAAGCCGGGAATAGAAACCACATTTGATTTTTTTCACATGCAAAAAAACAACAGTTCAAAACCAGAACATTTCTCAAAACCTGTTGGTGTGTGTGTGTGTTTTCTCCGTTCCTCTCTTCTTTTGCGTTCCCCGTCTTGGGTTCCGGTGAAGTAACTTTTCACTTCATTTTCACCGTCATCTCAGTGATTCATTGTCATTTTCATTCCAATTTTGTTGTTGTTGCCCCGCCATGGCGGTGTGTGTGTGTGTGTACCATCTGAATAGATATAAACCTTCTACTTATAGCGGGGGGCCGTCGGGGAATCCTGCAGTCGTCGGCCAACGAAAACACTGCACTTTTCCCATGCAACCGTACCTGCAGGACTGTGGTGGCGCACCTGGGCGCATATAAGTCGCAGCTGGTGGCCACCCTAGGCCTATTATATATCTTATCGCTGGTGTTTTATATCGTCAATGTCTCCTGTGATTATATATTACTCATTTCATCTTAATGTTGGTGTTTTTGCACGTCCGATGCATTCCATCTACCCAATTCGCAATGACTGTTCTGATCAAGTGTGTGTATGTGTATTACTATGTTTTAAATCTATATATTCGTGTTGCATGCTAGGGTGGATAGAATATAAAGTTTGATCGTTTGATTGGACCTGCCATGTTGGGTTGATGCACGACTTGGCATAGGGACCTCCCGGAGTGTTCTCTCGCAGCCAGCATGTGTTCAAGATGTGTTTCTCTAAAAATGTGGCATTTCCTATGGGGATACGGTGCTGGACAATGATGATAAACAGGACCATTTCAGGGGCACCCCTTGTCACAGAAACCTGTAGCAATTTTTTGTTGCTGCTGAGATGCCCTTGATCAATTCGCACCAAGTGGCTGGGTAAAATGTTCACTTAAAGTGTTTGGGATAGGCACCGGCGGACGTCCTGACGATTCCTAAGATGTTCAAAATCCTACTAGATACATAAGGAGCTCTCCTTTTTAAGGTGGTGAGGATGTGTTCATTGCACTCATTTCTTCGCAACAGTTCACGAAGAGCCCTAACTTTCTTCTACCATGCCGACCCGCGAGGCAGAGGTTGCGCCGTGAGGAATGCTTGCCAGAGAAAGGCTGGGATTCATGCCTTGTCAGCAGATTATCGAAGCCTAAGCCTCATGCCACAGGTTGGTGAGTATCCCATGCTTATCATATCCATTTTCCAGGAGTTGGTTCAATCTGAACAGCAGGGTACCATGTTTTTGAATTGGTTCATCTTCCATAGTTAAATGGTTCTTGGAGATGGTATACCCCCGTATGAGCATATCAAACTACGATCGGTTTCCTGAAATGGACGCACCCCCAAATTATCCAAATTTGGATCATTTCAGTATTGAAACCCATGCTCAAGATGGGGGATCCCCCACCTTAAGAACCCCCCATTTTGTCAATGGAGATGTTACCCCCAATCTCTTCAAATTGGATGTGATACCATATATATAACAGGATTGTTTCAGTGGATGCAATGTGTATGTCATACATATATATATATATATACACACAAGATTACACACATACATTTTTGATGATGCTGTAATGATGTCATAGTTTGTGATAATTCCATATGGTTCCTATGTATGTTACACCCAGTCATTATGTATGTTTCACTGGGACCTCTTTGTTTCGCAGGCTTGCTGGAAACCTTGCGTCGTCGTGAGAAGGATGGCCGGGAGCAGGCAGAGGCAGCGGCCAGGGCCATTTGCGTATGGGGGATTGGGGGCCTCCATGTTGTGGACCTCTTTTTTTTTTTTTTGTGTGTGTGTGTTTATATATGTATACATATATATCTATATGTATACATACATACATATATATATATATAGAGAGACAAACATATATATATATACATACACAGATAGATATAGAAGAGATACTGTATATCATGCGGGAAGATTGAATAAGAAGGAAGTGAAGAAAGGAAGGAAGAAGAAGAAGAAGAAGAAGAAAAAAAAGAAGAAGAAGAAGAAGAAGAAGAAGAAAAAAAAGAAGAAGAAGAAGAAGAAGAAGAAGAACAAGAAGAAGGAGAAGATGAAGCAGAAGAAGGATAAGAGAAAGAAGGATAAGCAAAAGAAGAAGAAGAAGAAAAAGAAGAAGAAGATGATGAAAAAGAAGAAGAAGAAAGAGGAGAGAAGAAGAAGAAGGAGAAGAAGAAGAAGAAGAAGATGAAGAAGAACAAGAAGAAGGAGAAGATGAAGCAGAAGAAGGATAAGAAAAAGAAGGATAAGAAAAAGAAGAAGAAGAAGAAGAAAAAGAAGAAGAAGATGATGAAGATGATGAAGATGATCATGATGATCATGACGACCCATGGGATTTGATGCGATTCAAATTATTGAGGCGTTGTTACCTGAAAGTTTGGCCAATGAACATTTGTTTCAGTCAGCTTGGGCATGGCTTAAATTATTTGCATGCAAATTTACAGTGCCATGCGCGAAATGACTTACTTTTGCGAGTCCAACGCAATCCGTTGTTGTTGCACATATTATTCAAAAATGATACATATGTGCATCCAGATCTATGTCATGTTTATTCTTTTGCAATTTAAGAATACAAAATTCTAATAGCAACAATTCATGAATTTTCAATAAATTTCAACTCTATATTAAAACATATATATATATATATCTAGATCATTCTTGATACATATCCAGTACATCTAGGTCTACAGTGCCAGGCCGCAGTTGCTTCCGAACGCAGCCGGGCGGATTTGGCAGTGGCACCTTGACACCTACCATGACTGGGCATGGTTGAAATCGCATCCTCAAAAACATGGCGATGACTTGGGGATGGTAAACATGGCATTGGGTTGACCAAATTAAACCCATTTATATAAACCAGCAATAAACCGATGTACCACTTATGACATTTTAGAAGACCAATTTGACAAATACGATTTACTATAAATGAATCAGCGGTCAATGGATGAATGGGGGGGGGAATTTATCATCGTTTACCCGAATGATATGGGTTGGTCAAAAAACATGGGGAATCGACCCACAAAGTTGGTATACAACCAAGCATAAAACTTGCCTTAAATGAATTCTGGGAAGTTGGATTTGTTTGAAGACTTTGCCACGGTCTTGGGGATGGGTAATTGGTGGGCTCAGCCTTAGCAGAATCTCTTTTATGATTGGACTAACGAACATTCAGGCGTTTTTGTGTTTGTGCAGTTGCATGCCGTAAAGCAGTTTTTATGCCTCAGAAGTGACGCTACTGCTGAGGAGTGCTTGGCAAGGGAAAGATCTGCGCACCATCAGCGCGAGAAACTTCTCAAGGAAGCTCAGGCAAATTGGCTGTTGTCGAGATAGCGTTTGGTCGAACCCACGACTAGTGGAAAAGAAATGGGTGGTTCCCGTAAATGGGGATAGCCCAAAATGGATGGTTTATACTGGAAAATCAATCTATAAATGGATGATTTGGGGGATGCCCCCTTCAGGAAACCTCCAAATCGCAGGGTTCACTGTCTTCCAGGTGAATGATCAAGAATCAAAACCTTTGTTCCTTCACCATACCCTGTTTGTGGTTTGGCCGAGTGTTGTTAATGTTGCCACATTTCTGAAAGTCTTCAAACCATTTGGAAACATACGACCATTAACGAGACATGTGTTTCAAGATTTCAAGGACAACACATGCATTCAAAGGTTGATCTGTTTGCATTGCGGTTTACGTTCCTTCATGTTCCCACAGCCTGGTACAGCTATGATCCATCGACAACCAAGTGTGCAACCATGTACTACAGAACGACTGGTGGATGCTGGCGGCACCTTTGCGGTCCAATCCCATTTTTTGTTGGTTCAACATGGTTCAACCATGATCAACCATCATCAACCCCCATGTTGCTGGTTAAAATCGCAACTTCGCTGCTTTAATCCCTAGTTTTGCTATGTATTTGCTGGTGAAATCCCCATTATTGTTGCTTCCCATCTTTGCCCAAGATGATAAACCGCTAAAATCACTGTGGCGTATTGGACCGTGCAGGCGGCTTTGAAGGAAGAACAGCAGCGTCGCGCAGAAGCCGAGGTGACTCGATGTGTGGCCCATGGTTGATCAGATGATAGTGGTTGATGGTGGTTGATGGTGGTTGATGCTGGTTGATGCTGGTTGATGCTGGTTGATGGTGGTTGATGGTGTGAGATGATGTTAGATTGATGGCTAGAAATTGGCTAAAAGAGGTTGAAGGTCGAAGTTTATGGATCGTTGAGGATTGTTGAAGGTCCTGACACATGTTTTTTATTGAATTATTATGATATAAGTGGTTTTGATGTATGAACTTGGTGTCATTGTGACTTGTGGTGATGAGGCGGGGGAGGTCAATGATTCGAACACTCTGATGATGGGACTCTGGACCGGAACAAATGCCAAGCATGACGAACCCCAAACGGGGGAATTCTAGTCGTACAAATCAGAAAGTTGTCCTATGTAGATGTCCATAGCAGATCACAGCAGTACATGTTTGTCACATTCCTGAGATTTTCTGCAGATGTCCATGAAGAAAAGGATTTGGTGCTGGGAAGTGTGAAACCCCAATTGGAGAGTTTGAAATGACCAATCCTGTGGGTCCGTTGGTACCATGTTCGGCCGCCAGTGCCATACGAATGCATGTCCAATCTGGAATATGATGATTGACCAGTGTATTTGGCCACATTTTTGGACGAGCATGTATATGATATACTGTATATATATATGATATACTGTATATATATATATTATATACTGTATATAAATATATATATATATATATTATATACGTATATATATATATATTATGTATATATATATATACATATGTATATATATATACGTATATATATACATATATATATATACATTTATATATATACATATAGATATACATATATATATATACGTTACATACATATATATATATACACACATGTTTTAACATTTTTCCCTCCCATTGTCGGATGGTCAAACCAGGCGTCAGCAGCTTCGGAGAGAAAAGCTCGCTGTGCTGCTGAGGAGGCTGGTGCCTATGGGTACTGTACCCCCTACTTGGGAGTGCAGTTGATATTACTTTTTGTTGCTATAACTACACCCATGTTTGTAAACCCACACACTGTACGTTGGTTATATATCCTCTTATAACTGGAACTGCACTTCCAAGTAATTGATCATATCATTATCCCCATCAAAATGCTCATGTCGGGGTATACCCCATCTTCAGACAAACCTGTATGAATCATATGAGATATGCCATGCCACCAGGGTTTGGCCCATGGCCATCTTCGTCACTGGACTTAAGGGAGCTTGGGACGTTTGAGTGGATCCCAGGAGGAGGTTCATTCTAATTGCACAATCAAAAGATTCTGCTGTTGATCAGCTGGGTTTCTTGCTTGCGAACTGCCTAGCTAAAAATTGCTAACGCTGATATGTGCAAGTCTTTTTTGGGGTTGTACTGTGAAAGCAACCACCAAATGTTAAGACTGAGCTAAAATTGGGAAATACGCGACAGGACAAAGTTTGATGTAGCGCTTTCAAAGTTCAATCAATTTTCATTCCAGAGCAGTTCTGGTGGATAACCCCTGCTCCTTCCGTGGAGTTGGAACCCCCCCACGAGGCAAGATCAGAAGAAACGCGGCAGAAGATAGCAGCTGAAGCACGATTGGCGAAGAGCAAGTCAAAGGCATCTGGATCTTGGATTGAAACCATTGAAACCACGTTTTGGCCACCCATCACTGCCATCACAGGTGGCAATGCACACCCTGGCACCCTCCAGTGCAGGTGCAAGAACTGACTCGAGTCCTGGAGGATGATGAGGATGGGTGACGTTGGAAGAGTTTCGCATCTCCCTTTGTCCAGCATTGGAGGTTTCCGAAGTTATGGGGGTACCCCCAAATCATCATTTTTTGTTGGGATTTTCCAGTAAATAAACCATCCAGCTATTGGGGTACCCCCATTTTAGGAAATCCCCCTCATTCTCAGCTGTACCCCCGGCCAAACTTTTGTTGATTCGACGCCTCCTCTTGTTCGGCTTCTTTAGGGACCAGGGGATTCAGCTGACCACTATCGCTTGTTTCTTGTCAAGGCTTATACTGCTTGATTCAATCCCGATCGTTCCACCACTGGAATCCACGCAGAACTGATCAGAACAAGATGACTGTGATTTTGAGCAAATCTCAGATGCCTACATGCTTGATCATTCTTGTCTCTATTGCAAAAGAGGTCTCTTGAGGTGAAGCAGGCAGCCAACTCACTAGAGCCCCAACAGTCATCGGCCCAGTCTTTACGCGTGCTGGACGATTTCCGACAAAAATTGGACTCCCAACGTCGGGGTGCCCGTTGAGACGGCTGAGAAGAAGAGCCCCGGGCCAGCGGTGGAAATGTTTTGGCTTGACTGTCTCAAAATGGGAGATACCTCAAAACCGAAATTCCAAGAGGGGAAATGATGATCGACAATGCGGGCTTGGAGTTGCCCAACTTTCAGACATACCCAGTAGTGGTTCAAGTTTTGGAATCTCTTCACTGTTGTCCAAGGCAGAGAAATCTCCTCCCTTCGGCAACAGTTGAGTGCCGCAAAGGCTGATTTTTCACTGGTGGCCTTGGAGTCAAAAGGGTTCCATCCTGCTGTGCCGAATACCCTAGAGCTGGTAAACTAACATAGCTATGGAAAATCACCATTTTCAATGGGAAAATCACCATTTTCAATGGGAAAATCCATTATAAATGGCCATTTTCAATAGCTATTATGTTGGTTCTCCAGAGGGTATGTATCAGAAACATGGGTTTGTTTGAACCAGTTGGAAAAACACATGGAAAACCCGCCCAAAATCCAATGCTTAGTCACAATTTCATACAATTTCAGATGGGTCAATGGCGTATTTCTATCCGCCCCCTTTGCAGACACAGCCATACAGTGAGCTGACGGCAGGATGAAGCCACAGCCAAAGTCGCTTTGGTGGAGCGGGGGAGGCGTTTGGGTCATGGGCCACCGATGGGGATGGGTAAAAACATGTAAAAACCACTATGACCATCTTTGGAGGAAAACATATACTGTAATACATAGTTTCTGTAAACCAGCTATTTTCACCTATTTTCAGGGTACCTCAAGTACCAGGGTTTTGAGGGTTTTGACTCATAGCCAGTGTTGCCCGCAGGTTGGAACTGTCAGAGGGCCAAGAGAAGTTGGCCGCTCAATGGCGTGCTGTGGAATGGCCCGGCTTTGGCTGGGTGGTGTTTCAACAGGGTATATTTCACCAACTTTTGTGCAATCTCATAGCTTAAAATGGCCTTGAAATGACTGGTTGGCGCTTTCAAATATTCTGTTTCATAAAAATCAACATCACCAATTAGCCATTCCATTAACAAGATCCCCTTTATAAATACGTATTCATAAACTCTGGGACGATGATTCCAATTGCCGTGTGTTTTTGGATGTGTGGCTTGATCGGATGAATGCTTCCTTCACTGTGCCATTGTAAACAACCGCAGACTTGCAAACTGGTCATTTGGAGATTTTCTGGAGTGGGAAGCCTCTGCCAGAGCCAGTTGTTGGAAGTTTCAGACCTTTCATCTTGAGAGTCTTCAGAGTAGAAAGGCGCAAGAACTTGGCATAACTTGGCCTTGCAGTTGCACAGGGGGTTCAAGCCGCTGCTTCCATCCAGGACCGGGACATGGAACTAACAGACTGAGAGAATGCAGCAGTTGAGGCAGCAGCATTACCTTCACGGATGATCACCTTGGACCTTGGTGTTAGGGCGGACCAAACATGGCCCTATTCGGAAGGATTTTGAATGATTTTACTCCGAATCTTCATATATAGATCATCCAGATATCATCTCAAAAGCAGGTGGCAGCTCCCGCCTTGAACCTGCGACGACATGACGTGTAGCCATGCTCGGGGCATCAGCGCAGGGTGGTGCTTGGAGTGCTTCTTCGAGCCTGGATCAAACGCTTGGGAGGAGTTTCGACCGGTATCACTATGATGCCTTAAGGCTAAGGTTTCCCAAGAACATGGCTTTGTCTCAAACTGGGTCACCCCAAAAATATGGAAATGCTGCTGATAAGCATTTTTTTGGGCGGTGGCTCCCGCAATTGGAGGCATACCCACATCACAATGGGTCATGAGTGGTGAAAGCTGCCAGAATGAATTGAGCTTTCTCAGCCTGCAACAGAATGGCTGACAGAAAGGGTGTGCGATGGCTCTAGAAAAAAAATATGCTGCAAAGGCACCGAGAGGACCGTTTCGGACTCCTACAGTACGATAAAACCGTATATTTATTTCACACCATTTTCTTTATCGATCTTTATCGGCCCTTTGCCCAACATCGTATCATCCTCTGAATCGATTTCACATTCAAGGAGATTCAAGATCAAACAGACTCCCACCATATTTGAGGAACAAAAATCTCTCCAAAAATGGTGGGGGATCAATTTTTGATTTTCAAGCAGTTTGCCTTGACCAAGGATCGTTTGGCCAATGGAAGCGCTCCGACGGCGATCCAGGAGGTGACCGGCACGCTCTTCAGCCCGGAAGGCACCAGTGTTGTATCATTGGTGGCTCATTCTAATATGAATATGATATGATATGATATGATATGATATATACATATATATATATGTATATACATTGTGATGTATTATATATATAGATACATATATATATATATATACACACATTGATATAGTATATATATATATATATATGTACATATGTATATATGATATGATTATGTATGATATGGGTCCGGAAATGGGGGATGAACCCCCCGAAAATTAACTCATTGACTCATTTTAGTGAAACATGATACCAAACCAGGGGGATGGAATGGGCGTTTCCCAAACCTCCCACCTTCACGACCTTCAGGTCGTGCTCAGCGGCTCGTGACCAAACTGCTATGGCGGACGGCCTTCCTGAAGCGCTGTACCGTTTCTTGTTGGTTGGTGGTGGTGGGCTAGCGTTTGGGTGTGGACAGGTGGCCAAATGGATGCAGGAGCTGTTGGATCTGCTTGTCCCCTTGAGGAAGTCCTTGGCTCTCATCGGGGCTCGCCAGAGATGTCCTTGAAACTCTTGGAGCTGGTGGCGCGAATGTTTGCAGAGGCTAGAGCTGGGGGAAGTGGTGGTAGGGTATACTGTACAATCAACTCGTTTGTAAATGAGGATATACAGAATGTTGTTATGCTCATAGAGTATTATATAAATATATATACGAGTATTATATATATATATATATGTATAAGGTCTCAGCAAGTGGAAACTCTGGTCGCATCCCGGCTGTCACAATCTATGTAAAAACCAATACGAGTATATATATATATATATGTATATGTATATTGTATGGGATGTATTCTGTATAATATTCGGATCCTTTAGTATAAAGCCTTTTTGAATAAGCACCAACCCTTTGAATCCGCAGCCTGGGCTCCAGGAGCTTCTGGGCTCCGCCAGCATCAGCTGTGGAGTAGCGAGGCGTATGAACTTGATGGGATTTCAATGGATTTCATATATCCAAATTGTCAGAAATGTTTAGTGATCTCTGATCAAGAATCAGTTGGGTCAATTGGTGGGACATATTCATCAATTGCTCGTCCATCAATCGTATTCAATTATGGGAAGATCACTCCAATCATATCACATCATATCACCATTAATTCAGGTGATGGTTGGAATATTCCAAACGATTGGCAATCCATCTTTCTTGTTTTCCAAAATGGATGGACATATGTGCGCCCCAAAACCCACAAATGATTGATAGAATTCCAAATACCATCTGTCAAACGTGGCAATGGACAATCCACCGTTTATACACAGATGATTTTCCCACTAGAACCTCCATCTATAGGGAATTTCACAGCTGGCTATGTTTGATTACATGAGGGTAGTTTGATTCGGTGCTATCCTGCTAATCGGGCTGGTTTCAACGACCATGCACCAGGCCCAACCACAAAGGCGACGTGGATGGCATGCTTTTGGATGCCCTGGTGGCGCATATCGACCATCAATGCCGAAGTGAGGCGCAGCATGGCGCCACCGGATGGGTGTGTTTGTAAATGGGGTACCATGTATATTCCCCCAAATGGCTATTTTAAGTGAGGCTGATGATTGACCAGTGGATTTCCAGTGATACCGTGGGGGTCCTCATTTTTGGATGATCTCATATTGCTGTCCTCTTGGAAGCAATCAATGGATTAGCCAAGTTTGGAGCCACATCAACATTGCATCTTTTCACAGCATCCCCATAGTCTCAACTGCGCTGCCAAAGTATCAGCATTGTTTCCTCAGAATCTAGGCCAAGTAGCAGCATTGCTTCTCCTGATCATTTGCTAAGTTTATTGATCTTTATTGATGTTCCCAGTTTAATGTAGTTGAATCATTGATTCGGGGGTCAACCCCAAAAATGGAAACATCTTTGAAGAGTCACTCAGCCAACGTTGCCTCCAAAGGCGCCCGGTGTGCTGCTGCTCTTCCAGCTCTTAGCATCTCGGGTGAAGGGAACACCGAGAGAAGTCCTTCCATGCGGGTCTTCCCATGCCCAAAATGCTGATGTGAAATTTCTCTTAAAAAGATGCAGCCAACCGTTTTTCAGGAAGGCGTTTCTTTCAGGATCTGTGGATGCGAAATAATGGTCTCTGAGTACCGTTTTGGGGATCCTACTTAAGGCCATCGCAATGCACTGAGATTCTTGGGTTGAAAGCACCAACCATGAAGTGGGTACACTGCCACTGCAAGTTGTTTTTTTGAACCAGTAAACTATACGTACATTATATATATATCAACATGATATATCATGATGTAATAGTAATATGATACAATAGATATATTTACGTACAACAGAGCAAAGTATCGGAGATAGTCCTTGCAACAAGTACATGCTTATTAAGCACTGTTGAGCAAGAAATTAAGATGGGGGTTCCCAAGAATCCACAATCAACTGGTGGTTCCAACCTAGCTTGGGATGGGTTCAAATGGCCGAGCAGAACGGAGATGCGAGGGTCATGTCCCAGGTTTTTAGCAAATCAATCAAGATGTGATATATTGTCAAGTTTTCGAGTCGGCCAGCTGCTCTCTTTTTTGACCAAGGAACACATCTTAGAAGCCTGCGGAGCAGCACCTGATGTGCGCGAAGCTCTCTGCAGGAGTCCTTGTTGCACTTAACCCTGAGATCATTGGCTCACGGAGCAGCTTGGTGCAACTCTGCCAGGAGGATCCAGTCTTCAAATGCCATCGTCTCAACCCTTGTGGCCGAGCAGATGGGGACTGGGGACCTCGGAATTCTTCACTGGAGTCGGTTGGTCAGAAAAGTATGGGAGGACTCCCAAATCCAGCATTCTAACCCAACATATTAATTTCTTGATCTTTTTTGATGATTTTGGGATATCCATATCCATCATATCCCCATTGTGTCCCCGTTGTATCCCAGAGACTCAGATACGATGCAACTTTCCCAGCAACCAGAAAGGCAGGTCATTTCTGGGTCATATGAGCTATATTCCCCATGTTTTGCATGTGATAGGGCCTATATTTGCTCAGTGTTTGCACTGGAACCCTTGGACTGCGGCTTCATTCATCACTCCGATAATCTCTCTGTTTGTTGCTTGAACCCCCCCTTCACACACACACATGTATACAATATGTATACAATATGTATATCTATGTATATATATATATATAATGTGTAATATGTGTCACTGTCACCTGATGGGTACTAATGACAAAATTGGTCTAAACTATCCAGTCTTGGTGTGTATTCCCATGGACCGTTGAGGTTTCCAGCATGACCCTGGAGACAGACATGGACATCTCGGAAGAATCCGGCCTGGGGCACTCAGAGGGCGATGCACCGAACGGGTGGATTTGTCCAGAAATGGAGTACCCTGAGTATGAAACCAAGATTGCTACTGGTTCTTTAATGATCTTTAATGGGGAAAATTATGATAAGCCATTGGAATACCGTTGGATTCTGGAGTACTTTAGATTTGGACAAACCCATTCGGGCATGGGTCACGCGTTTGTACTTGAAAAGAACATATGAAAGAAAATTGATTGAATATGATTGAAACTTTTGAGCATCACTGCACACTGGTGGGGATGCAGCATAGTCAAGCTGCATTCCATAGCATGTTTAACTTGTGTCTAATTTCTTCCCTTTGTAAATGTAACTTGATTGATGCAAAACACAAAGGCGTGCAGTAGCAACACAGTGACAACGTGCGACAATATATAGTGTTTGTTGCATCCCTCATCTTAGCACGATCGAGTACGCCAGCTCTCAGCTAGTCTCCACCATGTCCCGTTGTCAGATGGGTGTGAGTGTGTCAGCATGTTTTGTGTTAAGCGTGACGTCAGGTCCAAGATCATCCAAATTTGTGTTTCTTGATTGGGGTCCTCTACAATTCAGGCAACACCATAGGTTTGCTTATGGAAATAGGCATTTCTGGGGTATACCCCACTTCAGACACCTCAAATCTACCCGTTAGACCCTGAGGTGCGTTGCTGCTGCGTTTGTTGGAGCGTGGGGGCCATGAATTCCTAGCCCCGCTGGCGCAAAACAGCGGACGATCCTCAGCAGCAGCTGAGACCCTGCTGAGTTGGCATTCGCAACACGTTCGGAGGAGATTCATTGCCTCCAGTTCGTCAAAAATCATAGAGTCATAGAACTGTCTACAAGAGCTGATATCCTGCACCACGTTGCACCATCCCTAGCACCTGGGAAGGCATTGCACGCGCCCTGGCGGAAGCAAAGCCAAGCAGCCAGCGGGGAACCACTTTGCTAGCTCTCTACAGGACCCATCCCAGTGTCATTTCGTCCTTAAGGGAGGCCGTGGAAGGCGGCATTTTCACATCATCCATGGATGATTTTCCGATCGCCAGGATGTGTGCCTTGCACCAGTCGCTCCTTAGTGCTTTGCTCCTCTCCGGGGACGTGACCTTGGATGCGGAGTCCATTGCAACTCAGCTATGTGATGGATGATGTGGATCAAAACATCTGGAATTGTGGTCTTTTCAAAACTCAGAACTAGATTCAACTAGATTCAATTTCATGGCTATGTGGCTATTTGGATCTCGTTGTTCTAATGATTTGAGAGTTTTTTGGTACATTTTTCTTGAATCTGTTTTGACAACCAAGGCGGTGGGTCTGAGTCGACACCTGGCTTCAGGGGAGGGAGCCTTGATGGCAGCAGCTGCTGAGTTGGTTGAGGACCTGGGTGCGATCTTCAGAGGTGGGGCCGCGGCGGGCAGTGATGGCTATGATGATAGCGCCAGCTGGAAAATCCACCATTTATAGATGAAATTTCCAGCTATAAACCTCAATTTGCAGTTTTTTTTATTTTTTCCATTGCCATGTTTGATTACAGGATGATGTTACTTGTTTTCTGTGGGCCCCATCTTACAGTCGGATTGTATTTAGATTGTATCAGAAGATTAAGTAGCTGTTTTTTTTCTTACTTTCACACATGGCATTGTTCAGCTACCTTCACGCGCAGCATCTGTTCTTCCTGCGTCAGGTGAGGATGTCCAGGTGGAGGGCTGGCTGAGAAAGGCTCAACTCGCGCAGTGGTTAATCGAATGCTTGCGCCGGAAGCCCCAGGTGTTTGTACAGCCCGTGGGAGCAGCTTCTCATGGCCAGATATGGCCAGTTTTTTGTGTGAAATATGTGTTTCTCTAAAGTTGGGGACTCCCCCCAAACCATTGGATTCTGTCACAAACATGATTTTGATGGTCTTGGGGGCTCACGATGTTGAAAAAACAATGAACAACGCATAAATCACACACCGTTTGGAAGTAGAGATCCCCAAAAAAACGCGGATACGTGTTGGAGCGACCATTTGTTTGTAATCATTAAAAATGCACTATTTTGAAAAGGCCCGAAAAATCTGAAGTCAAACAAATCCTCAAAGATCTGAGTGCGCTTCCACCCATATTTTTCAGTTCACCCCATGACGTCTAAGGCCGGGGCGACCTATCCGCCCGCTGCGCGGCCTGTGGTGCGCTGAAGCAGCTACCGCTGGATGACCAACTAAGACCGCTGCATGCCGTGGCAGCAGATGCCCTGATGGAGCCTCTGTGGGAGCTGAAAGTGGTGGGTTTTCTGGGGTTCATTGAAGTGCCATGGTCAAGTTAGATGAGTTAGATATGGGTTTGTCTGAAAATTGGGTATACCACCAGTTATAGCCATTTCATGGGGATCATGAGGATTAATCAATGGATTTAGAGATACACTATGATTAGATAAAGCCTTTTACTTCCAACCATAGTGGGGGATGGTCCGGGATGGTCATCAATCCCTCTAGGGATTTGTAGTGATTGAATATGATTTATATTTCCACCATGGAATGGATGGCCGTACCACATATACCTTTTTTAGCCATGGCACATATAATACTGTCTTACATACCATGCCCCCAATCGACAGCTCAATTATTGGAGGAAAGCTGTCTTCCCCCTATAGTATTTGGAGCTATTTGACAGTGTCTATCTTAGTTGGGGGATTGTAACGGGTGATTTAAAAGATACCGAAGAACTCCAAAGATTCTCCAATCATGAAAGATGATTTCTGTACCAGTTGCAAATGAGCTGATAAAGATTCCAATCACCAGGATTATTTGCCAATTGAAATCTAATGATAGATCCAATAAATTGTAATATACAACATACACACACACACACAAAATATGTGACACATTACTAGGATACTATCATATATCGACCAAATAAAGGGGGTGAAACAAGCCAGCAACAATTGGGAGCAGGGCCACCGTTCTGGGGGGTTGGCTTAGCTAGTTTTCCCTAAAGCGGACAAAAAGGCTTTTGCTAAGCCACCGCAGACGCCTTCTAAACCCGTCCACTGTATAATGATGATAACAATAATGATATAGTTTCAGGTAGGTCGCATCGATTTTGGAAATCAGTGCCAAATTCTCTGTTTACTGTAGTCCCTTGGACTGCTATATTGGCGGTTTTCGGACGTGTTTTCGGGTTTGGATCAAACTCTTGCTCTCACAAAATGGCTGGTGCATGTTGACCTTTCGAGTCCCCATTTGGGTGGTCAATGGCTTAAAGTGGTTGGTAGGTCAACTTCTTTAAGTCATGTTTCTCAACTCATCTTGTATAATCTGAACTCACTTCACTCCCCATTTTCTATGGTGCCTTTGTCTGAAAATGGGTCAGGTTACCCCAACTCCAGCGCTTTCTCATCGTCTTCCTCATGTTCCTCATGATTTGAGCCATTTTGCCATATACCTTTCCATTCCTATTCCTATTACTATTTCTATTATATATTACTATATTACTACATTCTATTCCTATTATTTTAATTAACTAATCAATAAAATGTTGCCATCCCCAGGACGCCTGTGGCGATGCGTTGTCCCTGGCCTCCTCGGGCGCGGAGCGGCAGCAGCTGCTCCAAGCGGCAGCGGACACACTGGAGCGGCTCAATGCGGAAGAGACCTGTGGCGACTTGGTGAAACCCAGTGGAATTTGGTGATTTCTGAGGTGATTTCTGAGGTGATTTATGGGGTGATTTTTATGGGTGATTCTTTTGGGTGATAACTCGCCGATTTACAGTTCTGGTGATTCATGATGTACTGCTGATTCATTAGTGATTTATAGGTAGTTTATTTATAGTGATTCCCCCCGTGATAGAGTTGATAGAGTGATTTACTGGTGATCTATTGGCGATTTTTAGGGAGTGGTGATTTTACTCAAGAATTGGTGGCGACTTTGTGCCTTTCTCATAAATCATGGGGATATATGGGTTCTAATGTGGTTTCACCAAGAAACATGGAGGGTTAATCGATAAGTATTTAATTATGGTTATTAGAGATATAACCAACTGTACGCTCAGGCCATCAAATATGTTTTGCTGGAAAATCCAGTCCAAAATAGATGTTGTTCCCAGCTAAGCTTCATTTAGTTCGGGGATTGTCCATTGCCACGTTTGATTACCGGAGGGTGTATATCCTCCAGCAAATTAACAGTTCGACCATGTAAGTGGAACATTTTTAGCGGAAACGAATCTTGCAACCCCCGATTCATGGCAGGGTCGAGCTGTCAATTGGGGGGAAGGTTTTATGATTTATTGCATATAACACCTACTCAGGGGTTGCATATCATTTATTTTTGGGGGAGTTGCTATACCCACTGAAAAATGGGGATCAACCGTGATGCTCATGGGATTGTATATTATATTCATGATCAACTATCAACACCTCCTGATATTCTTGGCCAACAAGAAACACACAACAAGGGGGATCAATGGGACCAAGCCAAACTAACTGGAGGTTTTGTAGCTGGGAAAATCAACTACAAATGGGTGATCTCCATTGCCATGTTTGATTGCTGGAGGATATATTCAGGTTTGTTTGGAAGTGGGCTCCAATGGGCAAAGCCAACATGGCGTGTTGTCAATGGTGCAAACTATTTTTGTTTTTTTTTGACAAGGCCATGTTGGCCATATTGGTGGATTTATTCTTGCACATGGGACAGAATGATACATGATGGGGATACAATTGGGAATGGTGCCCACATGGTCATGGGGACATCGACTGGATGGGCAGTTTGGTACAACTTTATCTTGTGCCATCAATGGGGAAAGGCTTAGAACAACTTGAATCTTCAGCAGAACATGTAGCTAGATAAACAATGATAAACATGCCCAAAAGATCGACCACCTTTAACATATATAATTTTCTTTCCGGCCCCCGTGGACATCCCTGAGCCGGTTGATTTGGGGTTGTTCGCAGGTCTCTTCGCGCCACAGAAGCTGATTCCTTTGCTGCGAGCGGCGAAGGATCTATCGCAGGAAGGCAGGGGATGCACCATCATGATTGACTCATCAGTGGAAACAACCTTGAAAAAAGCATTACTAATTGGAGGGTCATTTATTTTTGGATTTTTTTTTGGGACAGGTTTTGGAATTTTTTTTGGCTTTTAGCTTTTCCTGCTTCTCTGCTTTTCTGCTTCTCTGCTTTTCTGCTTTTTTGCTTTTCCTGCTTCTCTGCTTTTCTGCTTCTCTGCTTTTCTGCNGCTTCTCTGTTTTTCTGCTTTTTTGCTTTTCCGCTTTTCGCTTTTCCTGCTTTTTTGCTTTTTTCCTTTTCCGCTTTTCGCTTTTTCTGCTTTTTTGCTTTTCCGCTTTTCGCTTTTTCTGCTT